>JARHVA010003022.1:225000-797500 GCA_037957365.1 Torreya grandis | reverse complement strand
TATATATTGATCATAGGAATTACAAAAGAGTTGGGCTTCACCATAACATTGTACAAGGATCCTTATAAATGCTAAAAATAGGCATAATCATGGTGAAAGGAAGGAGAGAGAGAGAGGATGTTGGAGTTACCTATGATAGGTATCATCCATGATGACATAATTTAAAAATAAGAAAGAGGTTATAATTAGTCTTAAGAAATCTGTCAACATGTGTGCACATGGAGTAATGAAGAGTTTCATGAAGTTTTCATAGCAGTGGCACATAACTCTTCTCTCTTGAAACTTTTCTTATTCTTAATTGAAGATTGGCAAATCACCTTGTTGGTTTCTAATTATTTGTCCCTATCTTAGACACTTTTTCATATGTGTTAATTTATATGTTGATGTTTTAAGCATTCTAATCATTCTAGGATCTACAACATCTCATCTAATTATCATTAGTTCCATAGCCACCTTGAGACTCTTTAGTTTTCTTCTCTATTTCCTTGGAATTGGTTTGAAAACAACAAATTTGATTTGATATATATAATGATGGATTGGATAGAATCTTAAAATGTCTTCTCAAGGTCATATATGGTATCAATAAACTCTGTTAGGCCTTACTCAGTTAAATTTCAAGAAGAGTCACCCTAACTTGCATTTCTAGGCTAGCCATAGTCATTTTTTGGCCAATTTACATATAATAGTGCTTTGAATATGCCAAATAATGAATTTAAAAGGTGATTATAAGAGGTATTAAGGTTTATTATATCATTTTAAGGGTCATAAAATCCATTTTAGGCATTTAGGAGACCAATTTCTCCCACTAGATCATTAGAAGGGTTTAATAAGGGTTTAGAGGAACTAGTTTTCTTAACAATGGTTCAAAAAGTTGAGGGCCTCAAATTATGAACCAATGATAAATTTTGAAAGTAGGAAAAAATTATGAAAATAATTAAATATCACCTAATCCAATGCATAACCTCATTCATGTTTTGATAAAAAAGACTATGTCACCTCGAGCTCCAAAGAATGTTTTGAGGTAGTTTTGGATTGTTCAATCTTCTTAAATATTGTTTATATTGTATAAGACTTTGATATATGAAATAATGTAATATAATTGGATATAATATTCTCCTTCACCCCTCCAATATCCATTCCATCCCATGCATTTTTTCAATGACATTTTTTGAGCTTCAAAATAGCCTCTCAGGCAGTGTGGACCTATTTGAGAGCTTGAGAATGGTGATTCAACCTAAAAAGGCATGAATTTGATTTATTTTAGCCTAAAAATCCTCATTTAGGTATTTTAAACCTTTAATGAGAATTAAATTTTTATTCTACTCTATTCTTCTCTTCAAACTCATTGTAACTTGGATGAGCCCATAGCTAGGGTTTAAAGGTAGTCTTCTTGAAGTGACCCTAATAGTGCTAGCTTGACACCTATTTGATCTTTACAATGTGTTCAAATTCATATATTTTTTTATCCCACATATTCTCCATCCCATAAAACTTTACAATTACCTAGATCACCTTAAAATTTCAAGTTTTATTCCTTCTTACACCCACAGACATGTAAGTGCTTATTTAGTTCTAAGACTGTAACTTTTAGATCGAATCCTCTTCAAGAGGGTTTTAGTATTTTGGAGATATTTATAAGTATTATAAGGTTAATTAACACTAATATTTACCTCATAAAATATTTCAAAACTTAATTTATCATAATTAAATGTGCATTCCCTCATATTTTACATAAGGCAGGTTTGTAGGTGGTTGCTTAGAATTCTTAACTGTGTCAACCTAAGATTGAGCATTAATTTATTATATTTGACCTTATTAATGATTATAATATGGAAATAAAACTTAAATATTCTCTACCTAACCTCTTCCATTCTATTTTCACCTCCTATCACATTACAATAATGTCTTCCCTCTCTTCTACCTATAATAGGCATGTGAGTACACATTTAAATATCTTGATTGGTAGGCTCACTAGATTGGGATATCTTAAAATATTATAGATAATTTATGATAATTATCATGGTGTACACTTTAAAATTATTATTTATAACATTTTTAAACCTATTGGTAATCCATTTCACATCTGAGTGTACCTTTCTCCATTATTAGGCTTGTAACAAGCCTATAGGATCTCTTCTAGAAAAGACATATGGTGTGGCTGAATGTAATCCTCAAAATATATCTTCCTCTCATATAAATAAGTATAAATATTATATTATCCTTTATAAATAATATATTAACCTCATTATCACCTGATTTCTATCTCACTTGTGTAAAAAACACTTCACACTCCACATGAAACTGTTTGATCTTATAAATTTGGACAAAACACCAACCTATTGGCATGGACAGACATGTACCATGGTTATATGAATTTTTTTTATTATTTCTTGGGTCCCTTGGCATCATTATATGATCTTTACATCATTATTTTTCCATCATCAAGTTCTAAAGTGCATCTAAAAGGTGAAAATCAAGCCTACATAGTTTATAAGCAATTTTTAGCACCTTAACTTCTTAGCAATAGTTTTATAAAGGAAGTGGAATGTATAAGATAAATAATTAAACAAAATGTAAGGCTATTATTTTCTCATTTTATTCCCAAGATCTTAGGTCACCACTCTCTCTCCTATGTACGGAATCATCATATGAAATTGGTCATCTATTAAGGGATTGATGGAGATTATGATGCATTTATTGCCTTCTTTAGATTTTTGTAAGATTTTTTTTCATGAAATTGATTTAAGAGATGTGAATAAACACCTATATATACATTTATACCTGAATATGGACCCTTCATGCCCATAAAAGTAACCAAAACTACTTTCTTTGGAGTGATTCATTCTCTATTGTATATTAAACTACAAGAATTCATAACTCTAGCCCCTTTCTAACCAATTCCTAACATTATGCACATTAAAAACCCTATTTATATGCTTTAAATTTGAAAAGGTACATACAATACCTCATATTTGTCCTAAGAAGTGACGTGATAGACCTTGAAATGCATTGACAAGTGTACAAGAAAATAATGCATGTTTGATGGCTTTATGAGATGAACATAAATATTTATAAGAACACCTTTAACTTCAATCAACCTTTTCACCATTGTCTTTAACAACCCATGTAAGAAGGAGGATTTTTTAAGGATTAAATTTACCATAATGAAACCTTGACCTCTCTAAAAACCTTAAAATATTCTAAGTTACCTTAACTCCTTCAAACAAGGCAACCAAGGAATGGAAATAATTGAGGGATAATACATCATCTTGACACATCATGACATAGACCTATGACCCTCTAAACTAACCTTGATGGATCTAGAAACACATGAGGAAGTCAATACCTTAAACAATGTTAAGCAAGGCTTTAAGTGACCATTGGAACAACATTAAAAGATCAGTATGGCTATCAATGTTTAGTTAAGAATCCATATGAAGGAAGTTTTGAATTATAGGTGTTAACATTTTTAGCCTAGGGGAAAAATGGTGAACAATTACTTTCCATATATTTCAACCTTACACATATGTAAGATAACATATTAGGGGAGAATTACCTTAGTCTAAGGCCCTCTTCAGAGTAGTGGTTGTGTAGGAAACACCCATTGATAAATTGGTCTTTGGGTTTAGCTTGACACCATGAGCCCACTAACCCATTTTTTATAAGGTCACTATTGAAAATGAAAAACTGGTGTTTCACTATTTCATGAGGAGTGACAGTCCATGACCCTTATTTAAATGTACTAGAGTGAAGGTTAAGACAAACCTAGAAGCATATATGGGGTTTCATATTTTTCTAGAAATTATTCTATATAGGACACCTACATTCAATTTAGATAATAACATCGACACTAATGTCCAATGCTGATGTTAGTGTCTATATCTCCAGAGGCACTCAATCCAAAATTTGGTAACTATTCTAGAATCATCTTGTAGTTTATTTCTTACCCATTTTAGATTGAAAACTATGTTAGCACTAGAACCAACTAAGTACATTGTTTCTTTTTAATTTTCATATCTAACATAGTTATACTTTATATTCTTATCCTATTTTAGTTTAATAAATTCAACATATGTTGTATCTAAGTTTAACATTTAATTAGCCTACTAGAGATATTATTATCACCCTTGTGCATTTTAATTTCTATAGTATTAACCCTATTTATCCAAGTCATATTTTCATCTAATTTAGGGTTAAAAAACCCACATCAAAAAGTTTCACTAAAATGTTTACACACTTGATATTTGATAACCTACAATCATTTCATTGCTCCCAATCTTATGTTAACATGGTGATAAGAGAAATGAATTTTGTTCTTATGACATTACTCAATCACCAAGAAGGTTTTTTACCATTTTTGGGTAGGTATCATCAATTACCTTATGTTATTTTGAAAAGTGTTCATGCAGCTCAGTATTTTCCATGCATAACTATGTTTTATCTTATTCAATATCAATTTATTTTTATGTAATGGAAGTTTAGAATGTAGCGTCACATTCTATTCTATATTTTAATGTATTTATGAAGTATCCAAAGTGAATTATTGAGTTGAAGTAAGTAATACAAGTTTATTTTATCAAGTTAGAGAAGTCATTGGTGGTTGTCTAATGTGTGCAACCATAAGAGTTAAAATTTTGCATCACAGAGTTAGAACTTGGATATCCATCCATAAGGATTTGTTTTAATCATCCTAACCTTGTGTACCTTATTCTTATGCTTCAAATTTCACTAAAACCTAACTTGCATAATTTCCTAATGATTGTGTTTATGCTTCACCAATTCTAACTTGTGTTACTCTCATTTCTTAATGTTGCCACTCATGTCATAGATTTATTTAGATTCACATTAGTTGATCCTTGCCTCTAGTTACCTACCTAAATTTTATAGCCTCTTCCAACCCTTTATTCATTTTTTTTCCTTGTCCTTCATAGCTTTATGGATTGTGTCTTTTATCATTTACTCCCCTTCATCTTTCTTCTTGTGTTCCTCCTACTTTCTCAGGTATGCATGTTATTTATCCTTAGATTATTTAGATACTTTTCTACCTCCAAATTATTTTTATTTTCTATTTTTACATATAGTTTTCCTTGTCCATATTTTTTTATTGATCAAGGCATCCATGTCTTCCTTTCCATTCTCATTTGATTCTTTTTCTTCCTAATTTTTTGTATCATCATTGTCTTATGTTGTCTACTATTTTTTTAAGCATGTAATTGTAGTTTATCTAGGTGTTTTTATCTAGGATATTCATACTCATGTGTTTGTTCTTATTGCATGCCTCTATCTACAAATCTAGTAGTTTTTGAACTAGAAAGAGTTACTTATACACATATAAGGGAATAGTATGAATATGTGGTTATGATTAGTAGAGAGGATGGTGGAGATATCATAAAAGAAGGTATGACTTGATTTTTGGTCATGGAATATTTTCATAATGCAAATGGAATGACCATATTTTATTTTGACATTTCATGGCATGGGTATCTCATCTTTTCACTTTTTATTATGATTTCTCAATTGTAAACTGTATAATTTCAAATGTTTCCATTCAATCTATGAGGCTAGGGTGTGGCAAGGCTAGGGTGTGGTTTTGCATCTCTAGGTATGTGAGGTTTCCATACTAATGTCCTAAATGAATTGGGTTATTCTTCTTTGATTTCTATGATAAAATTCTCCCTTGCATCTTTTTGTTTTCCATGATCCCCTTGTGTCCTTTATCCCTTTACACTCAGTTGTTGTGTAGTTGGGACCACTAGAGCTTGTGACAGTGATACTAATACCTCTTCTTAACATATATATTTTACTCTAAAATTTTCTTTCTCCTATTTCACAACCATATCCATTATAATTTATTATGGAGTGGAATAATTTCAACAAACAAAATAGATGGGACTTCATTCTAAACTTGGCATGTTCAAATGTCTTTCTAGAAGAAAAAATTATTTCTCCTCCTCATCACCATACATATCATTATTGATATACTCTATTAGCAAATTATAAACCTTTTTGGGTATGACTACCAATGGATTAATATCATACTTAACTATGATGGTGAATATCTGAGGGTCACTCAACCATGATGTTGTTTTATGGTCCTTTTTATGGTTTGTGATGGTTATGAACCTGATACTTTATACTTTTTTAGATTAGTTTGTGAGGAGTACATCATTTTTTTATATTGATCATTTGATTTCACTTTATGTTTTTAATTGTGCTTTTGTATGTGGTTAAAATTTCATTTTAGATTGTGGTTTTTTAGTTACTGGTTGTATGAAATGCAATGCTTGTATGTTTCAGGCAACTATATTATTTTTCCTAATAAATTTAATTTTTAATTGTGGATGTCAATAAATAAATGAAGTGGAATCATTGGATTTTTTTAACTCTTGAATTTTGATCTAGACCCCATTGTGTAACTTGGTAATGGTTGTAATAGGCCTGAGATATTTTAGGACATCCTTGGGCACGTGTGGATGTGTTTCAATCATGTTCTAAATCTACAACAATCATCCTATAAATTTATAACTTAGATATAGTGTTATCCATATTGAGGACATATTAAATTATTGAATGAATTATCTATAAAATAATCCACATTTTAAGTAATTAATCCTTCAGGAGATGTCCACTACATAAAACAAAGCAATAGTACTAGAAATTGGTACTAGAATGATTGTGTTGTGTCATATATCAATTTTTATACATTTATCCTAATATATATTTTGAGTAATTTAGGTTAATTTCGTTCCTCTTCAAGATTCACCATATGGTGTGAAATATCAATGACACCCTTCATGACATGCTTGGATTTTTTTGTGGTCTTCCAGTATTGGTACATAATGCACTCTGAGAGAACTCTGATTGGTGCATCAGTAACTTATTCAATGGGAAATCATCTATTTTTTATACCATATTTTCCCATAATTTATGAGTGTATAGGAGTTTTATTTATATTATGGACCTATAGTGACTTTCCCTTTGGCAATATTCTTGTTGCTTGCATAATGATATCAGCATTGATGTGGATCATCACCTCTTTTGAAAAATGAATATATCCCTCATTATATATACTCAACATGATCACCATTAATTCATTTTTATGTCCAAATATATACAATCACAACAAACACTCATCATCTAACACTTATAATATATCAAGAATTATGTGTACTCCTTATTCAGGTGTAGATCCTTGTGGCTGAATAAACCACTCTCTATTTTTTGAATCAATGATGTCAAATGGCTCAAAACTTCTCCATATATATTTTTGTAACATCAATATTACTCCCATATCTTCCTTTTAATCATCATTCAAAGTAACAAGGGTATTATGTGTGGCCATTTTATTTTTCACTCATTCCCTCCTTTGTAATATGTGTTGCAAATAGTTATGATAAATATCATAACTAACTTGAATATTTATCATTAAATACTAATATAAAATTTATCATTCACTAAATTTTTAAAAGTGTGAGTATTTTTTGTATCCCACCTTTTATATAAAACCAAACAAAAATTTCCCCTTGATTGCTTATATACATATCAACATTTTATTCCTTGCATGCTTATCTTAAATTCAAATAGACTTTTTGATTTGACCCACGGATGTTTTTTGGTTTTACTATTTTTTATTTATTTTAATTAAATTATGTGGCATGAAATCATTTCATTTTCCCATAATTTACACTTTTGATCATTAACTACTTTTCAAAAAATCTAACCTTTTTGGGAATGCCACAATATTCTTTTTAACCTATCATTAACTACCTTATGCAGCTAGTGGTTATTTATCCTATGTCACTTATTATTTGTTTGTTCTCTCCTCATTCCTTAATTTAAATATTTTTCAAATAAATCATATATCCCTCTCACAAACCTAATATTGGTTCACTTTAAATAATGGTATCAAAAACTTCAGTAGTCTACATCATGATATTTCCTATGATTGAAATCATGTTACATTCTCTTTATTATGTCTTAAAATTATACCAAACCTATAAAAATAAAATTACCTATAAAAGTACATTAATATTCTCCTTTGATAAGTGTTTTTTATCTAGAGATTATTAGAATTAGGCTTGAGCCTTTGACTATTTTTATTTCCTAAAATAATATTTCCTTGGAGATATCAGATTACCATAGTACCTTGATCCAATACTTGATGAATTATATAATTTCCATTCCATATTATGTGTGATTTTCCTAAATGTCTATTAAATATACTTCCATTTAACAAGACCATTTTTTTAAGTTAGAACTCTTTGGATCATAGATTACAATCATGACAGGCCTTTTGACTTTGATTATGAAACTCCTAAGTTTAATTCACTAATCACATTTTTTATTCCATGTGAGTTAGTTCTAAAAACCATTGTTTTAGATATTATTTGTCACCTAATCACATTATCACTGTAATTCAAAACTTGGGTACTCTATATTCCATTGGCATCACAATTTTCATTCCATGTACAAGTTAAAATGGGATATATCCACTTTAATGTTTTTAGTTTTTTCAATAGGCCCATAATATTTTTTGTATGTGATCTTCCCACTCATCCCTCTAAACATTACATATCTTAGTAATCATCTTCTCCAAAACCTTCTTAGACACTTTTTCCTAGCCATTTTCCTAAGGATGATATGTTGTAGTCTTATGATGTAAAATCATAAACTCTCATGTTAAAGTTTTGATATTATTATTTAAATAATGTGTATTCTATCATTTATATAAAAAAAGGCATCAAAACATTATTATAATGTTTTCATGGAAAAAAATTATAGTTTCTTATGTGTTATAAATTGAAGTCACTCTAACTCAAACCATTTAGTGAAATAGTCTCTCATAGATATATTATATTTATCATTAGATCTCTTATATGCAGGATTAATAGGCCCTACAAAATTAGTTCCCAATTTATCAAATGGTTTTGTATCCAAAATTCGATTCAATGTCATCTCATTCCTTTAGTTAGTTTTTCCCATACTTTGATAGATGTCACAATGTTTTGAAACCTTGTGTGTATCTTGAAATAATATTAGAAACCAAATCCCACTTTCTAATATTTTCAACACAATTAATTTATCTATGATATGTCCAATATTTATCCCCTAATGTGTTTTTTATAATATTTCCAATATCTCACATTACAGGGCCACTTTGTGTAGAACATAATCCTTCCCTAGATCATATAAAAACCCATTGATAATACTAAAAATTAAAGCTCATGTGAACAACTATTTATTGTCATGTTCTAAAAAATACAAAGGAAATGTACCATTCTCAATAAAGTTTTTGATATCCTCCATTTTTTGGGGGATCACATTCACTCTAAATAGGTGTGTGCTTATATATTCCTCTTGAAACTCTTTGGGTTCCTCCCCTATCTAAATGTGTCTAAGGTGATCTAGTCCAAAATTTTCCTTACTTATTTTAACATTGATTTTAAACTATAATTATTTAAATAGCATTAACCAAAATTATCCCTCCCAATATTAGTTTATTAACCAAGTATCACAATGTTTGGTGATCAATGAGAAAATCAAATGGGTTAGCCAACAATTAATGTAAAAACTTCTTAAGTGTAAAGACCATCACTATATCTTATCATTTTTTTGTGGTATATTTTTATTAGTTGTAGATAACTGATGACTTGTGAAGTGAATAAGATGATCTAGCCCTCCATCTCTAAGTTTCACTAACATAACTCCCACTATTATTCCTAATACATTGACTTGAATGTGGAAAACCAAAATTGGTGATGTGACTAATTTCTACTTCAAATATGTAAAAAATTTCTAACATTCAAGAGTACATTTAAACTTACTTTATTTTTCCAATAAATGTTTTAGATTTGTTGAAATGGTTATGTAGCCATAGATGAACTTTCCATAATAGCCAATGTTTCTTAAAAATTATTGCACTTCTATTTGGTTGATTAGTGGTTTGATTCCTAATATGTTAGTAAATTTTTATTGATCTACCAAAAAAAATTCACTACAAACATGTCCAAGAAGTACAACAAATGGCATGATAAACTAAAATTTCTTTAAAGAGAAAACTACCCAATAATCTATAGAGATTTATATAATTTTTATATGAAGTCTCTAAATGTTATAACAACTACTCTGGAGAAAAATTTTGGTGTGTTTTTCAGTCCAAATGGCATTTGACCCCCACTATATTGTGAAATTAATTTTTTTGTTCTTCATCTATAATGGAGATCTAATGATATCCACTGAAACCATTTTAAAAACAAGTAAACTTCATCCCTTCTAATAAATTAAATTGCCTCATTTATGAATGGATTAAGAAAGGAATAACTAAAATAGTCATTATTTAATTCTCTATAATATCCATACACTCGTATCTCCCCTATCTTTACAAGCTAAACCACCATGGGACTAACCCAATCTAAATTTTAAACTAGATATATGTTTCCATCTTCCCTCATCTGATCTAGTTTTGATTTTACCTTAATTTTCATATTGCGGTTCAACCTATAGGGTCACATTTTAATTGGATGTGCACACTTCTCATTTAAATATTAATCACACTCAAGGAGGGGTCTTTCCCTTGACATCTGATAACTTGGTGGGGAACATATCTTCATAATCTTACAATTTTTGTTGTGTCCAATAATCACTAATGGTTTCTAATGTTTGTATTGTCTCTATATTGATGTTCTTAGTTCTTTTTCACATAGGTTCTTAGTAAATTTTACTTGGTTTAGACTTAATGGAATCCATTACTTTTATTTGGCCTTATTTCTCTATGGTATTTATATTTTACAACCAATATTATCTTTCCTTATATATATATATTCTTCCTCTCAAGTATTTATTTGTCCTTTTCCACTTTAAAAAATTATTTAAAATCTAGTTCCTCCCTTATTTGTGTGTGATTATATTCACTTTCATTATTCTATATTTTATTATGATATTTCAAAATAAATTCCTTTTTTTCCTTCTTATTATAGTACTCTTTTATATTTGTTTGAAGTCTTGTGTTTATTTTAAGTTGAGTTTTCTTCCCCTTCATATAAGTTATATCCTCTTCTCACTAATCACACAATAAAACATTTAAACTCAATAGAGTCCTATGCACCATCATATTTTCATATTTAAATAAAAAAGTTTGAAAAAAAAAATATTTAATTTGGGGCCATGTTTATGTCTGCCATCTATGTTGTTGATTTATATACTAGGATTTGGATAGAGGAGCTAAGGTACATTAAAAAACATTCACCCATTGTCTTAGCTCATTTTTGTGACTTTCATACTTAATTTCATTTATGGGCATACATCTCTAGGCATTTTCCCTCCTAAAATAAATGCCACTTATATGATATAGAAGTTACAATGTGAAATTTGTCTCACACCTTTTTGTAGACTTGTTCCCAATTAAGTTTTTTGGACCTATGGATATCCCACCAACAATCTACAACCCATGTTAATTCATAATTTAGTGCACTAGCACACATCTCTATATCTCAAATATGATTCACCATCATGTGAAGTAATTGTGTCAAATATTCCATTGCAAAATATTGAGGTAGTTGTATTTATATGGTGAACACCATTCACATGGGTCTTATTTCATGATCTCTACACACCCAATTAATCATGTAAGTATTTGAATCACCACTAATTAAGGGAGTAAATTCTAAGGGTATGTTTCATTCCATAGTGGGTTAAATATAATATTTATCAGTAGGAGTTAACTGATAGATGTGATTAATATTTAATCATGTAGGAAAATACAAAAAATAAAACTTACACTCTTCCATATGTAATTAAGGTTATGTCTAAAGTTTCTAGGTTGGTCAAATCCATGGTTGTTCTATTTTATGCAAAATCGGTGTTAGTTGTGTAGGCTAGAAAAATTAAGGAAATGTTCTCTTTGTAGAGCTTCTGGTTTAGGTTATATAATAAATTTGGACCAAATATCATCCATATAGTGAATATGGTTTATTTATTATCATTCATGTCTTTCACTCAAATTTACTCAAGGATATGATAATAATAACATGGACTCTTGGTGTGCTTCTAATTAGTTATCCAATGTGTTGATGGTCATGCAATCATTAAAGGCCCATTTTTATCCAATAAAATTAGGATAATGAGTCTCATTAATATTCATTCCTATCAATTCAAAATACCTAAATAGACTTAATTTACAAACCTTTATCTTTACATCTTAAAGTTTTTTAATAGGTTCAACTTGACCATAGTTTGTTAAACTCAAGCTAATAAGACTATAACTTGGAGTTGGCCTTCTAATAGCTTCCCAATTGGATCAATGAATCATATTTATTGGGTGTTTGAAATCAAAAATAACATTAGGAAATTCATATCTTATGATCTCAATTTCCATTATTGTTTCAACATCTTATGGATTTATAGTTTTGACATAGGAGCCCACTCACTTTATTATTTGATGTTATCTTTGTGCATAATCTAATAAGTTATGCATTAAATTTGTAATAATTTGGGATATATCTTCATTTCACATGGTACCTACCAATTTTAGTAAGTCTTTAAAAGTTGTAAATAGTCCCTCTTGTTGCAATATTTGGATGATCTATCAATAAATTTAGGCATCAGATGTTATAGGATCTATTTTGCTATAATTCTTATTATAAACTGACTGCAATAGTTGGACTACTTAATTCATCAGGACATACTCTCATAGTATCTAGATACCTATAATCTCACACAATTATATAATTATGTTTTCTAAATATATCCCTGGAGTTATAAGACCTTGTTATATGTGATGACTCTTAGTGACAACCTTTACAAAAGCTTGTTTCATAATATGAGAGTGTACCGTATTCACATTTTATAGCCTTTTCTTTCCTTTGTTTCTATAAAATAGGTATATTATCAATATTATTATGTCTTAAAATTATAAAATATGAGAAAAATTCTTCCATTATATGTGTCAATGATAATTTCATGTAATATGGTTCATTTTTACACATAGATAATAAGTAATAGGTTATTACAATTGTTTATTACATTGTCTTCAATTTTTTGTACCTCTCAAAAAACCTTTGTATCTTTGAGGTGATCCCCACCCTTTTTGTTGAATATAATATCCTCCATTTTAATTCTAAGGAGAAGGAGGTGTCTAGTTATATTGTGGACATGCAAGGGTCCATTCTTATTGCTAATGAGTTGAGGGATGCATCTATCCAAGTTGATATTAAGGATAAGGATGAGTCCACCCTAGCTTCTATGAATGAGGAGGATTTTACCATGGTGTAGACTATGCTACTTAGGGACCCCATCCACCTTGTGTTAAAACCTAAACTTCATAACCTAAGGTTTTAGAATATGAGAGTGTTGAATAGTAACTATAAATACATACTAAGTGAATGAAAATTTATAGTTACATGTCCTACAATGTGACATACATCACATAACTCGATTTTAATCATCAAGAATTCATTCTTATGGTGTCACTCTTTTCCACACTTAATGTGCCATATTGATAATATTGGTTTCTTCCCCTCTTAGAGTTCATCCATTTTGTGCAATATTGCATCAAACTTGGCATCAATTTTTGTAATGCTATGAGTGTGTTACTCATAGTCCTCAATTTGTTTGACTCTAATCGAAACTTATTTTACATCAACTTTTATGGTAAAATGATCTTGGGATATAAAAAACTAAATCTTGATTTAAAATATTTATACAAATCAATCAACTTTGTCCAAATCCTAAAACCAAAAAATTCACCACGTTGATGACATAGAAAAATGGGTGATCATTGTTTCATACATATTCTCAAGGTTTTTTTCTAATTTATTTCAAATCCTTAACGATTTATCTAAACAAAATTTACATCTTTAATTTGACTATAAATTTATCTTTGACCTCATTTAGGTTCATATTTTTATGATTATTCTTAAAAATTAACTCTAGTGTTTGACTAATCAAAGATCCTATAAGTTTTTACTTCTCATATGCCTCATTTATTACACCCTTAACCTATAAATTCATTTCATAAGCCAATAAGTACTTCTTTCAGGTTAATTGAACCATCATATGACATAAATGTAATGAAATCTCTAATATGTAGTGAAATTTTTCCTATAATAGGGCTAATTGCAATTAGTTTGATGATGATTGCAATGGTAACTTTGAGTTAGTTGTGTTATTGTTTGGTATACTAAGAGCATTTAAATTAGTTGTTATGTAAGTTTCACCTCCATTTTATTTATTATATCTTTATAATATTTATTCAAATCAATTCATAGTTATTGTTAATATTTGAAAACCTTTTGTTTACTATTATCATTAATTAAATTAGGCATAGGGGATGCATCCTTGTGAAGTTAATGAACCATGCCTAAAGTTTCTATCATGATCACCCTATAACCTAATTTAAAATTGAGTTTAATCTTTTATTATTTTAAACATTGTCTTTTCCATTCCAAATATAATTTATTATTCTATATCTTATCACTATACCTATTGTTAATTTGATTTAACTACCTTTCAATAGCCTCTTTGGTATCACTTCATTATGTTCCCTAGTTGGTCTCTACATTATATTTGATTCATTTATTCCATTTAATAATTTATATCTCTTTTTGACCTTCAGACTTAGTTTATTCTTCTAGAGGTCTCATTTCTCCTGTTCCCTTCACAACTTCCCTTATACTCCTACTTATAGCTACATTTTTTCCTTTGTCTTCTATAGAGTTTTTTCATGTTCCATATTTTCTAGTGCCATACCTTTAAATACCCATAATTATTTTATCATATTAATCCTATAATTTATCCAATATATAGGTTTTGGTTTAGATTCCCTGGTTCATATATTCTTCATTCAACTCCCTTTGGTTTACATACCCATAGTGTCCTAAGTGACTACTCTGTGTCAGCTAGAATCAGGACCATGGCATTTTCCATAGCTAAATTTTTTAACAACGCATAGACTTACTTCAAAAAAATTCCTCTAATACCTCTAAAAAAAAAATTATATGTATCTTTAAAATAAATGCATTCATGAACAAAAATTTTAGTAACATACTTGTCAATTTTAGTCTTCTCCCAATGCTCAATAGCAAGAGTCCATTTAGTAACTAGGTTGTGTAACCATTAACACTTGTATTTATTCCACACAAAATTTTATATTTCATAAGGTCTAAAACAATAATATTCAAGTTTAGATAGTCATTTTAAAGACAATTTTCTAGATTCATCATGTTTTTTAAAATGTAAACTAAAGTTTTGATTACATTATGTGTACTCATATTCAAGGAGAAATGAAAGATATTAAATTTATTCCATGGAATAAATTGTTAGGTTGTGGAGCTAAAAGCTTCACTATTATGCAAATGGAGGAGGTTTCTGAGTGTCATAGTAACTGACGTCGATCAGGCCAACTGACGTCAGTCAGAGGTAGACCGAAAGTTGTCGACATCGGTCAGGAAATGACCGATGTCGGTCATCTCCAGATAGATAGGGACCAACATCGGTCACCTGTGCATTCCAAAATTGTTAGTTACATGAACATTTAGTTTAACGAATAGTCAGTTTAAATGTAAAGACTAATTTTAGTCTTGAGTTTGTGTTTCTAATTATTGTTTGTTTTGGGATCTATTTAAGAGACCCATGGGGTTGTATTGTAAGGTGAAGGATCAAAAGGAATTGTAAGGACAAGGACAAGGGTTCTTTCAGGTGGAAGATAGAAGGATCAAAAGGACTTGTCAAGGACAAGGACAAGGGTTCTTCTAGGGGAAGGATCAAAAGGACTTGCAAGGAAAAGGACAAGGGTTCTTCTGGGTGTAAGATCAGGTTGATCTGCAGGTTCTGTAAGATCAGGAAGAAGATCTACATGGTAAGTAAGATCAGTTGATTTACAGGTGTGTGTGTGTGTGTGCAAGGTCAAAGGAGATCTATGGGGTAGTAAGATCAAGGAGATCTACAACACAACAAGGAGCAAGATTAGGGAGATCTACTTAGAGTACTTTAAGTACTTGGTGGACTGGTAGTATTGTTACTAACTGGTGGAGGGAACAACTCAGTTATTGAGTTGTGGTTGTAATTGGTTAAGAGAGAGAACTCTTGAGGGAGAATTATTGGTACACCCAAGAGGTGTGGGAAGAGTGTGATTTATTCATTGTATTTCCTTCTAGAAGAGTGTTAATACAGATTGTATTGTCTCTCATATTCTGTGTTATTTTTGAATTCTAGTTACATATTACTTATGGTTTAAATCCGTGTTTAGTTGCTTATACAAAGGTAATCAATTGTGCTCTTAAGGAGTAGGATCCTAACAAGTGGTATCAAAGCTTTGTGTTCTAGATCATGACTGCTCCAGTTCCTGACAAAGTGGTATCAAAGCTTTGTGTTCTAGATCCTGACTACTCCAGTTCTTGACAAAGTGGTATCAGAGCCTGGTTCAGAGTAGGTTAGTGTTTGTTGATTATAGGTCACTCACAGGGGTTTCTATTCGAGTGGGAGTAAATTAATGGTAGAAGAAAGTACACTAAGAATGGAGAAATTCAATGGCAAGAATTATCAATTATGGAATTGTGGAAAGAAAGGGCATGTAAAGAAAGATTGTTGGTTGGTAGAAGATCAGCATGAAGGAAATAAAGAAGCAAATGATGCAGGTATTGTTGCACGAGATGCTCTTATATGTTCCTTAGATAAAGTAGAATCTTGGATTTTAGATTCTATTTCCTCTTTCCATGCAACCCCAAATAGAGTATTTTTCCATGATTATGTCTATGGAGACTTTGGAAAGATTTATTTAGGGGTTGGTGAGCCTTGTCAAATTGTTGGAAAAGGGGAAGTGCAGTTGAAATTGTAGATGATCAACACATGGGTGTTGAAGGATGTCATGCATGTCCCAGTCCTGAAGAGGAGTCTAATTTATGCAAGAAATTTGGGTGATGAGGGTTGCACAATAACTCTCACAGTGGAATATTGGAAAGTTTCCAAGGGTGCACTTGAATTAGCATGTGGTAAGAAAGTAGGTACTCTTTATCTATCCACTTGTATTATTGATTCTCCTTCTATTTTATCTACTTCATATGTAGATGCAAAGATGTGGTTCTGTAGGCTTGGTCACATGAGTGAGAAGGGAATGGATGTTCTTAAGTCAAATGGTAAGAGTTCAAATTTGAAAAGCATAGACCGAGATTTTTGTGAGCAGTGTGATGCTATAAGAAAGGATTGGGTTTATTGTAGGAAGAGGAAATCTGATGTTTTTGACAAAGTTAAGAATTGGAAAACCTTGGTTTTTAAGGAGATGATGGATAGAGATCAGCTCAAGAGACTGAATAATTTTGAGCAGGGCAGTGTTGATTTGGACAAGGTTATGATCCAAAATGAGCTCATGGGTAAAAATCATCACTCACAGGGAAACACAATTACCAACATCGATCAGGTGAAAATCGACATCGAACAGGCAAGAACCAACGTCAGTCATGTACAGACTAAAGTCAGTGATGTCAGGCAGGTGGGCATTGATGTCGATCAAGGAACTGACGTCAGTGATCAGTTGGAATCAACATCAGTCAGGTGCAAATTGAGGTTAGCAAGGGGTGACCGAGATCCGTCACTGTTAGAACGGATTTTGGGTGGACAACAAGTTGTCAAGGAGTCTCAAATGCCCATGTGGAGGAATGAAAGGGTAAGTAAGCCTCAAATTCATTATTCCCCTTCTTTACACTACTTTTTGCTCACTGATGGTCAAGAACCAGGAAGTTTTGAAGAGGCAATGCAGGTAAAATCCAAGAAATAGTGGGAGCATGGCATGAATAAGGAAATTGATTCCTTGGGAAAGAACCAAATGGGATATTTGGTAGAGTTGCTAGCCAAGATGAAAGCACTAAAAGATGAATGGATTCCTAAGATAAAGAAAGGAGAGAATGTGTAGGCGAGACAGAAGGCCAGGTTATATGGTCTTGAGCAAGCTACAGGACAATGGTGTTTAAGTTTTGACAGGTGTATGACAAAGCATGGCTTTAGTCAATGTCAATGTGACCATTATGTTTATTTTACCAGGTTGGATAATATTAGCTACATTATCCTATTACTATATATAGTGTATATGCTTGTTGCAGGGTCACACATGCAAGAGATTACTGAGCTAAAGGTAAAATTAGTTTAGAGGATTGCCATGAAGGATTTAGAAGTAGCAAAGAAATTCTTTGGCATGAGTATTTCTAGAGATAGGGAAAATCACGGGTTGATTTTGTCTCCAGAGGATTATGTGAATAAGGTAGTGGAGAGGTTCAATATGTAGGATGCAGAACCGGTTAGCACACCTATGGTTGGATAGTTCACAGAACAGTGACCTAAATCACATGATGAGGTTGAGTACATGAGTACTACACTTGATATTGCCCAAGCAGTGGGAGTTGTCAGCAAGTTTATGGCCAATCCAAGAAATAAGAATTGGAAAGCAATTCAGTGGATTCTCAAGTTTCTGAGAGGGACCAGCAGCAGGGATTCATGCTATGCAAGCTTAAGCACTTCTCTACATGGGTATGTAGATTTAGATATGGCAGGTGACTTGGATGATAGGAGTAGCACCATAGGATATGTGGTGGTTGGTCTTCAAGATTCAACTTGAAGAGGGATACAAGCTAGGAAACAAAATTAGATGATGTATAGGTACAGGTATAGGTGTAGTTGTTTATCTCCAAGTGGGAGATTGTTAGGTTATGGAGCTAAAAGCTTCACTGTTATGCAAATGGAGGAGGTTGTTGAGTGTCACAGTAACCAATGTCAGTTAGGCCAATTGACATCAGTCAGAGGTAGACTGGAAGCTTCTGACATCGATTAGGAATCAGTCAACGTCAGTCATCTCTAGATAAATAGGGACCAATGTCGGTTGCCTGTGCATTCCAAAACTGTTAGTTACATGAATAGTTAGTTTAACGAATAGTCAATTTGCATGTAAAGACTAATTTGAGTCTTGAGTCTATGTTTCTAATTATTGTTTGTTTTGGGATCTATTTAAGGGACCCATGGCGCTATAGTGTAAGGTGAAGGATCAAAAGGACTTATAAGGACAAGGACAAGGGTTCTTCCAGGTGGAAGATAGAAGGATCAAAAGGACTTGTCAAGGACAAGGAAAAGGGTTCTTCTAGGGGAAGGATCAAAAGGACTTATAAGGACAAGGACAAGGGTTCTTACAAGTGTAAGATCAAGTTGATTTGTAGGTTGTGCAAGATCAAGAAGAAGATCTACATGGTAAGTAAGATTAGTTGATCTGTAGGTGTGTGTGTGCAAGGTCAAAGGAGATCTGCAGGGTAGCAAGATCAAGGAGATCTGCAACACAACAAGGAGCAAGATCAAGGAGATCTACTTGGAGTACTTTAAGTACTTGGTGGACTGTCAGTATTGTTACTAACTGGTGGAGGGAACAACTCGGTTATTTAGTTGTGGTTGTAATTGGTTGAGAGAGAGAACTCTTGAGGGAGAATTATTGGTACACCCAAGAGGTGTGGGAAGAGTGTGATTTCTTCATTGTATTTCCTTCTAAAAGAGTGTTAATATAGATTGTATTGTCTCTCATATTCTGTGTTGTTTCTGAATTCTAGTTACATATTACTTCTGGTTTAATTTCGTGTTTAGTTGCTTATACAAAGGTAATCAATTGTGCTCTTAAGGAGTAGGATCCTAACAAGTGGTATCAGAGCTTTATGTTCTAGATCCTGACTGCTCCAATTCCTAACATAAATATCTCCAAAGAATACCATAAATAAAATTCCAAAGTACCATAATGGTGTAAATTTATCAGTTATCCTAATGCACAAAAAGGTAACACTAAATAATTACCTTATTACTCTATATTAAGTCACCAAGTTCAAACCTTTATGTAAAAATATGTTCAAAAATGATATAAGATGAAGTAACAAGTTATTAAATATAATTCACATGTTTATTATTTCTCACACCAATATGGTTTAATATTGGTCTCTAGGAATTGCCTACACCAAACTCATTGTCTCTATTAAGATTTACTAGTCTCTTTTCAATTTTAATAGTTTCTCTTATTTTCCATCTCCAATAATCCTCTTATTTCAAAATTGATATAGTTTCATTGATTTTCAATTTGTAGTATTTATGGAATGTTCACCTAAATTATAAATTTAAACACAACAGCCATTTATGTAGAATGTTATTTAAGCCTCGTCTAGAGAGATATGCACAGATGATTCTTAAAGAACATTTTAAAGACATAAATGGCTCTTGTGTTGAAATTTATGATTTAGTTGAACATTTCTTAAATACTAAACACCAAGTGAATATCAATGAAAATATATTAATTTTTAAAGAAGAGGATAATTGGAGATAAAAAATAAGAGAAACTATCAAAACTAAAAAGAGATTGGTAAATATTAACAGAGACAATGGATTTGGTATGGGAAATTCTTTGATATCAATATTAAACCATATTGGTATGTAAAATAATACACATTTGAATAATGGTGAATAACTTGTTACTTCATCTTATATCATTTTTTAACATTTTTTACATAAAGGTTAGAACCTAAAAACTTACTATCGAGTAACAAGGTAGTTATTTAGTGTTTTCCTTTTGTGAATTAGTACATTCGACCAAATTTCAACCATTGTAGTATTTTAGATTTTATTTGTGGTATTCATAAAATTTACTTCTTTCCTAGAATAAGTTTAATATATTTAATTTATCCTTAAAGATGAGTACACATAACATATTTGAAACATCGAATTACATTTTTAAAAACACAATGAATCCATAAAACTGTCTTTCAAATTAGCTACATCATGAAAACCTAATTGAAATAATCTAGATAGTCATGTTTATATAAACATAGGCAACTCTAACTAGAATATTTCATAGATTTATCCATAAATATAAGTGGTGATAATCTCCTCTACAGACACTCCTATTCTTACAGCTTCTTCCTCTATGAACATATATATCCTCGAGTCTATCTAATTATATATAGCCTCACAAACATGTCTCCTCAGACTTTTAAAATCAATAATGTATATAATTATCTCTTGTGATTGTTTAATTAAATGATGCATTTCACCCAAAAAGGAAAGAAAGTTACATAATGTCATAAATGTCCTTAAATCAGCTAGATAATGTATCAAAACTTTAGCTATTAGTAATAGTCCCTAGAATCTCTCATTAGGACATACTAAATTTTGAAGTATTTAAAAATTGAAATGGGAAACCAAACTAGTAAAGGAATTATATATAAATGTAACTTTTAACTCAAGTTGATGTCATATATAGAACATTTTTCTTATTCACTATAGAAACATGCACCCATTATCATTCTTGTTCTTTTGCTAAATCAAACTAAAAAAACTATATGATGATACATTAATTTCAAAATAAATATATACTCAAAACAACATACACACACACACACACACAAGGATAAATTATACAAAGGAATAAAGAGTTTAATTATTCCCCAAAAAATTATAACATTTCCTATTCCAAATGTAGGGTATATATAGACTGCGAAGAGATTATGACTCTTCATCTTCTTGAAATTTTATTTTCTATTCTAAAGTATCTGAAGTACCCATTCAAACCTCCATTAGTTTAATCAAAATTACATGAAAAAATTATGTATACAAAATATTCTAAGGTGTAAACTTGTCACACATTCAAACATAAAAAAATACATGTGAATTATACTTTTCATGCTCTTAAAAACATGAGCCTTCTCCACTTATGTGTGTTGATTCCACATTACTCCTAATGTAGTCATATAAAATGTCAAAATTGGTAGTTTGAGTGTGGCTTGTGACACCCAACCCATAGGTCCCTCTTGCATGCTTTCATGGCCCTTCTATCCACGTTTTCATTGATTCCCAATCATCTGTAAACTTCCAAAACCTCATTCCAACTCAACCGGGCTCCATTTTCCATGTTTATTCCATCCCCCTAGGTCTTGAGCCTATAGGATAGGAGAGTTAGGGTTGGAATATAACACTGGACCCTAGGGTGTCTTATTTCTAGTGCTCTTGTCTAATCACATTTTGATCTTAGGTGATCATTTTCTCCTGATTTCTCTTCCTCATTGTGTTAGCCTAGCGTAAGTTCATTTAACCGATGACCACTAGATCTCTATAAAATCCCATTCAAATTTTATTTAGAGGAGATTTTAAATCATCAAGCAAGAATACAATCAAAACCACTAAGGCAATTTTCTTTATTCTCTACATACAACCAAATAATACAGCCACAAACTCATTCAAACCCTCACACTAGTCCTTAGTCACCTCAAGCACACCCAATTTAGAATTTTTGCATATACATAACACTATTACATAAATCACATCAAATGGGAGAACTACATATGGCTTTATCCCTCTTTAAAGTATTGGTATGTAGTGTGCCCACTCAAGGGGTGTGGTTACACGTGTAATGCATCTTACATACACTAACCCCCTCCTCTTTATCAAGTTTCATTCAAGCATACTGAAGGTCTAGGGTTGGAGATTAAATTAGATCTACAAAGATATATATTGATATTCAAGACTCAAAATTTCATAGGTGGACTAATACATAGACAATAGACAAAACCAAAAAAAATTAGATCTTTGTGATCAGTTTGGATAACGTCATCGAGACCTAGACCATAGCACCAAATCCTAAAGTGTCCTATTTTTAGTGATCTTATCCTTTTTCCAAATGAAAGCTAGATCCTGATTTGTGATAGTGTCTCAGTCTTACACAACCAGTACTAGCTTTTGTCTCAGTCATCTTAGTCATATTTTGGCTAAGTTATATTTCTCCTATTTCATTACTATTTTTGGAAAGCTATGAAGGTCAAATAAATTATACAAATTATTAATATATTTATTAAAATATATTTAATTGATTTAGCTAACTCAGACCTTTAAATAAATTATAAATAAGACTGCAATATTCCTAAAATAGTTAAATCATTTGGTAAACTTGACTTCATTTGTGCATAAAAACCCTAGAAACCCTAGGGTAAATTCTTTGATTATTTTTTACAATATTTTTTTGATTTTTTATTTTCACATTTAAATCATTAATTCAAACTAATTTTTTAATTCCATAGTAATTTTAAAAATCATTTTATTTCAAACCCTAGTTGAATTTACTAGGTCCTTTTACACACAAAAACCTTAGAAACCCAAGGGAAAATTCTTTCCTAATTTTTCTAATTTTTTACTTGCATATTTAAATCAAAAATTCACAATAATTTTAAAAATTCCTTATTAATTTTAAAAATATAATTTTTTGAAACCCTAGTTGCATACACTAGGTCCCATTGCTTTTGACGTATCATCTACATCTAAAATCAGATTTCACATAAAAACAAAAATAGATCTCACTTATTTACACACAATTATTGAGAATAATAATGAGTCCATATTAATTCCTATCATGTACATTAATTACAAAGTCTACCATATGTTAATTAAAATATTCATTCTTTCCCTTTCATGCTTACTTTTCATAATAAGGGATGATATTATAAAATTTATTGCTAGAAATGTACAAGATTTCAATATTTCTTTTGCATATTTTCTCTCTTTCATGCGGAATAATTTCCAACTCTATTTTGATAAACATGTTCAAATTTTTAAGTTACAAGTTAAAAAAATATATTTGTTAGTGCAAAATTCCGTGCTCTCTATCCCTTGTTTGTTATCTATCATGTGGAATATTGTTTATAATCATATTGTTATACAAATTATAACTCTAATTACTTCTTTAACATGCTATCTCTCTATTATGTGTCATTCAATCAAGAATAAAAATTTTACATACTTAGAGGATTTATTGCATATGCTAACAACCACCTGTCAACCTTCAATGTCATATCTTATGCACAAGAAAAAATTTCCTTCTCTTCCTCTCCCCCAAGAGGGTGATAGTTATTTTCCATCTAGCCAAGTCCATGTTATCACCCCTCAAAAAGGTGAGATAGCCCATCCTATTTTTCCTAATGCATACATTTAGCCTATAGCTTCTTCAAAACCTCTTCAACATATGTGCTTACATTTTCAATCGGAAGCAACTAGGGTTTACACTCATGAGACTCTAAGGGATCAAATCACCAATATGATCAAGTTAATTTCACATTTACAAACATAGAATCAGCTATTATATGAAAATATCAAAACATTGGAAAATAAAATTATAATACAAAAGCCTCAAAGGCATCCTAGTGCCAATCATGTATATGCACTTTCACCTAGTCAATTGGTTGAAAGCAATGTTACATATCAAAACATGAAATCATAACAAAGTAACTCTAAAACTATTGATTTAATTACCATTTAAATATCAACTAATATTTCAAGTGAGGTACTAAGGGAAATGATTAGATCTAAGTTGATCAAACTACCTCCTCTACATCCAGTGAGAAGATCCAGATATTATTATGCATATCATTGAATGCATGGGCATCACACATATTCATGTTTGGTATTGAATAAACATATACAACAAATAATTTCTAATGAAGACCCTATACAATGTAAATCAATCAAGCAATCCATAGTGACATAGGAATATATTCACAAAAGGTTAATTTCAAAAATAATAAAAAAGTGGTTACCAAAGCATAACTCAAAGCAATAAAAGGATCAAAAAGTAAAATTAGAGCAACAAACATTACCACAATCATAGGTAAAGCATGAAAATTTTTAAAATCCACCTCTCTAAAATAAGACTCAACTTTCAAATCATTATGGGTTTGGTTTAAAATATCTACAACAGTTTGATTATGAAGGTCAAGGATTGGGAAAGCATACTCAAGGCATCACTAATCCTATTCTAGCAGTTGATAATGCTTGTCACCAAAGTTTAGGATTTATTTAAAATCCTACAAAAAATCATTCACAAACATAATTTATCAAAGGAAAAGATCTAGATACAACAAAAGTCAACAGTAGCATTTCATTGGCTAAAAATCAAGATGATAATGATGAGTGGAATAATACACGTTATTATTATTTCCAACATACCAATAATGAATTTGAATATTCAAAATCATATTCATAGCCATTACCTCATTCCTCATAATCATGAATGATTCTTTTGTTTGATACAAGATACCATGATAGGGAGTCTCCCATGAGACTCATTAGTCAGTATCGTTTCTTCTTAGCTTACTTGTATATAGCTTCTTTTTAATTACTTTTACATAGTCTCCTAATGATTGATTGTACATAGATTGTTTTCAATTCCTTGTACATAATCTCCTTATGATTTATTTTACATATCTTATAATAAAAACAATACAAAATTTCAAAATCTAAAAACATGCAAATATGTCAAAATACCAAAAATAATGCACAATTTCAAAATACAAAAACATTCAAAAATTTAATAACATTTCAATTATATGCATCATCCATGATTTACATTTCTAATACCATGTTATAATTACATTTTTATATTTTATGCTATTTTTTGTTGATTTATCTACATTACCATGCTTCACTTGATCTTCTTTGAGTGTGTGCAGTGACTTCCAAATCCTTGATTGCTTCACTCTACCCATTGAGGGGGCATCCTACTTCTACATTTGAGACATGAATTGATATATTTACCTATTGGGGTCATATTCTACATGACTACACCATTCAGGTTATGTCATTCCTACACCACACACTCTAGTTATCATGTTGATGTACATTACTTACTAGCTTACATAGATTACTCTATCAACATTTACTAGTATATAGTACTTGTGTATTTCTTAGCATCTACCTAGTCTTGTACTACATGTCTTTCATACTTTCACTTCTTACTTTGATTAGTTAGATTAGATTATATTTCCATCATATTACATGCCTTCCTTTCTTGATTTACATAGATAGATGTGATTGCATTTATCAATTCTTATTTTGTCTCCTTTATGTGCCTTAGGACATTTGCCAATGTCCTTTGTTTTTATTCTTGTGTGTGCCTTACGACATTTACCAATGTACTTTGCTTGTAATCTTCTATGTACTTGTGGTCCTCATGCCAACCTTGCTTGTTTCTAATTATATGTGTATGTGGCATTTGAACATGACTTGTATGCCTCTTTCTAGTTTGAGTGACATGTGCCCATGTCCCTCTTTTGCTTGGCCCCTTGGCCACTCTTGTATGTTTCTTGTTTCTTGTCTTGTGTTCTTGTTTCTTGTTTTATTCTCATTTTTTTCAATGCCATGATTCACATCATGCATTATCTTGCTTTCTTGGATGCCATGATGGACATCATGTTCCATCCCTCCTTGACAACTAAAAAATAATAACTAACATTTCTATATTTAGTTTAATACATTACACATGTAATTAAATTATTATATATATCTAGGTATACCCCTATTGATCTAACAATCTCTAATACAAATTATGTTATATCTTGAGACATCTTTTTTATTATCATTTTTGTATCATGTATTTTATAGCATAACACACTTGTAGAGATCTTTCTTCTGAGGGTAGTCATTGTAAGGTCTTCATTCCTACCATCAAAAGAGGGGGAAGAAATAAGGGTTTTGTCATAGAGATCAGATCTCTTACCAATCAAAAAATCATTTTTTAGAACACTTAGAACAACAATCAGAGGTCAAACTAGGTAGAATAGACCCAAAAAATAGTGATGATTATAAAATAATCATCAGATTCAATAAAGGACAATAGTGCTAGACATGGATAATAGAAATAGACACTAGGGTGTCGTATTTTTATCACTCCTATCCAAATAGCAAAAAACCCAAATTTTTCATAAATAAATAGAAAAGTCAGCTCAGTTATAGTTTTGTTAGATATAGATCAGTCTAGATTCAACAATTTTAGTATAGTTTTTCTCAAAGAATCGAGATATAAGGGGCATCATGCATGACATGATGGCTCTCACTTCTAGTTTTAGATTGGGTACTTGGTATAACTTTAGATCAGAATCCATATTACAAACACTAGTGATTAGGGTAATGTGCATGGCATATTTGACTTCTTTTATTTCTAAGTTCAGTATATTACCTAAGCATTCTCAATAGTTGCATTCCTTATTCCATCTATAGGTGGTTGGCATCATTTTGGAGTGGATTTCATATAGGCCTAACCTCCACATTCCCAGTGGATTTCACATAAGCCTAATTTCTAGTTTTATAGTGGCTTTCACATAATCCTAATCTCCCCTTTCTAGAGTTGGCCAAGATTGGCCTAGTTTTTAATACACATTTGACTCTCCACACCACATTTTTAGATTATAGAACATTTATGGGCTTTAAGAGCCATCTCATATGACACACATTCATACTGGTATCAGTTTATATCTTCACTTCATGGGGAAATGATGGAGCTAAAGGGCTATCTAGTCTTTGTATTCTTGAGCCACCTACTCAAAGGGATTAGAAACATAGTCCAAACATCAATTAACATACACATGACCACATGGCTTCACTTAGTGGGTGATAATAGATCCAAAGTTCCAGCCTTTGAATTCTTGAGCCACTCTTGGGGAATTAAAAACTCAACCCTTTTTGTGATGTTATTTTTGTTAGGTTATGGAGCTAAAAGCTTCACTGATGCAAACAGGAGAGGAGGTTGCTGAAGGTTGCTGAGTTGCAGAGAAGCTGGGGTCGGTCTGATCAGCCGACGTCGGTAGGATATCATAGAGAAGCAACCGACGTCGGTCATATATCGGCCGACATCGATCACCTCCAGGCAGACAGGGACCGATGTCGGTCGCCTGTGTGGTTTGACTGTGAGTTAATTATGGGCAGTTGGTTGACAAACCAAGTGTTTGCATGGTCAGGGCTAATTATAGACTGAGAGCTATGGATCTAATTATTGTAATTAGATGTCTAATTATTGTTTGGATGAGATCTATATAATAGACTCATGGTTGTATTGGAAAAGTGTTCTAGTTTTGAGTTGAGCAAATTTTGTTCCTTCTGTGTGTGAGGTGAGCAAGGGTGTTCCTCCTAGTTCCATAGTACCAGGTGTAGGTGCTGGTTTTGGAGAGTCAGCTGGATTCTTCAGGAGTGTAGGATCTTGGTCACAGTTGCATGGCCTATATAGGAGATCTACATGGTAAGTAAGATCATTGATCTGTAGGTGTATGTGTGTGCAAGGTCAAGGTTCACAGGTGAGCAGAACTGTTGTTTGATTTGTAGGTGTGCAAGATCATATAGACAGCAACACAACAGGGAGCAGTATCAGGCAGGATCTACTTGGAGTACAGGTGTGTACTCAGATAGAGCAAGACAGGAAGGCAAGGAAGTTCCTTCCATAAGTATGGTCTGTTGAATTCCAGGTTGTTACAGATTCATGGGAGATCTACTTGAAGTACCTTGAGTACTTGTTGAGTACGTGGAGTACTTGTGGAGTGCGTGGAGCGCTTGTGTTGTGTGTGAAGCACGGGAGGTGAACACCAACTCTGTATTTGAGTTGGGTGTTGGGACTTGAGAGGGAGAGCTTTGGGGAGAAGAATTACTGTTCACTTGAGGTGTGGCGAGCCTCTGAAGAGGTGGTGGAGAAGAAGTGGCATCTTCTTTATTGTATTCTTTTCTGTATAAAGTGTTAATACAAGTTGTGTATTGTCTCTCATATGCTGTGTTATTCTGAATTCTAGTTACTTGTTGATTCTGGTTATTTCTACATATTAAGTTGCTTGAAGTTGGTAATCAAATTGTGTGCTTCTGGTTTATTTCCTGACAAGTGGTATCAGAGCCTTGGTTGTAGGTTCTTGAGCTTGATACCAACAAGTGGTATCAGAGCTAAGGTTGCAGGAAGTAGGGTTGTGTTTGGTTACAGGTCACTCTCAGGGATTTCTGATCGAGTAGGAGTAGAGCAATGGCAGATGAAAGTAAGCTAAGAATGGAGGAGTTGAAAAGCACAGATGGTCACTCACGGTCCTATGGAAAGAAAGAGTAGGCAAAAGAAGATTGTTGGTTGGTAGCAGATCAACATGAAGAAACTGAAGAAGCAAATATAGCAGGTGTTGTTGCACAGGATGCTCTGGGAGGTTTCTTGGATAAAGTTGAATCTTGGATAAAAGATTCGGTTGCCTCTTTCCATGCAGCCCCAGGTAGAGGAGCTGGTGAGCCTTGCCAAAGAATTGGCAAAGGGGAAGTGAAGCTGAAATTGCAGGCGGCCAACACACAGGTGTTGATGAAGGTCATGCAGGTCCCAGGCTTGGAGATATGGCTAATTTCTTTAGAAAGATTGGGTGATGAGAGATGCACAAGAACTCTCACAGTGGTAGCACTTGAATTAGCTGGTGGTAAGAAAATAGGTATACTTTATCTACTTGTTTATATTACTAATTCTTCTTCTGTTGTGGAGACGTGGCTTCATAGGCTTGGTCACATGAGCAGGAAGGAGATGCATGTTCTTAAGCAAAAGACAGATATATTTGATAGGCTTAAGAACTGGAAAGCCTTGGTGTTCTTGGAGGAGATGGCGGATAGAAACTAATGGATGGGGCTGGATACTTCTGAGTAGAGCAGTTTGGACATGTGTTTTGATTCAAAGGAGCTCACGGGTAAAAGTCATCACTCACAGGTGAACACAGGTACCGGCGTCGGTCAGGAGGAACCAGCATCAAACAAATAGGTGCTGATGTTGGTCATGTGCAGACCGAAGCCGGTGATGTTGGGCAGAGTAAGATCGACGTCAGTCATGGGACCGATGTCGGCAGTATGTAAGACCGATGTCAGTCAGGAGGACCGACATCGGCAACAGGGACACTGCAGGGTCGGTAGTTAGGGATAGACGCATGGAACTGATGTCGGTCAAATGCAGACTATGTGGTGGCCGAGGTCGGTCACTGTAATGAATTTTGGGTGGATAGCATGTTGTCAAGGAGTCTCAAACACCCATACGGAGGACTGAAGGTGTAAGTAGGCCCTCAAATTCGTGTTCCTCTTCTTTATACATGTTGTTGATTGTAGAGCAGGAAGGATCCAGGAAACGGGTGTGAGCTTGGCATGGATGAGGATGTGATTCCTTGGAGGTGAACCAAACATGTGTGTCTTGGTAGGGTTGCCAGCAGGAAGCAAGCACAGAGACAAATGGATTCCTTAGTAGAAGAATAGAGAGAACGGATACGTGAGACGGAAGACCAGGTATATGGTCTTGTGGAGCTGCAGGACAGTGGTACAGGTTTTGACAGGTGGAGGATGAAGCATGGCTTCAGTCAGTGTCAGGTAACTACTGTGGTTTGTCTTACCAAGTGGATGATGAGTCACGACATCATTCTATTGCTATATGTGGATGGTATATTTGCTAGCAGGGTTAGTACATACAGGGTTTTGCTGAGCTAAGGGTAAGATTAGTTCAGTGGCATGTCATGAGGAGTTTGGAGCAGTAGAATTCTTTGACATGGGAGGCATGGAGATCACAGATAGATTTTGTCTCCAGTGGGAGCTGATGTGAATCAGGTGTTGGCAAGGTTCGGGATGCAGAGCCGGAGCACACTAAGGGCTAGACAGGTACAATGTCTGAAATCACATGAGGTCTGGTATAGACCTGAGTTTTCCCATGCAATGGGAGCTGTCAGAGTTAGGTGTCAATTCGGGGAAGTGGGTTCTTAGGGTTTTGAGAGGGACCGACAGCAGGTGTTGCTATGCAGGGTTAGGACTTCACTACAGTTGTTGTAGGTTCAGATGTGGCAGGGTACTCGGATGACAGGTGGTACACCATAGGATGTGTGGTGGGTTGTCTTCAAGTGGGAGCTTGAAGAGAGATACAAACCAGGAAATAGATTAGACGGAGTATAGGTACAGGTACAGTGTAGCTATTTATCTCCAAGTGGGAGATTGTTAGGTTGTGGAGCTAAAAGCTTCACTGATGCAAACAAGAGAGGAGGTTGCTGAAGGTTGCTGAGTTGCAGAGAAGCTGGGGTCGGTCTAATCAGTCGACGTTGGCAAGATAGCATAGAGAAGCAACTGATGTCAGTCATATATCGGCTGATGTCGGTCACCTCCAGGAAGACAAGGATCGACGTCGGTCGCCTGTGTGGTTCGACTGCGAGTTAATTACGAGCAATTGGTTGACGAACCAAGTGTTTGCATGGTCAGGGCTAATTATAGACTGAGAGCTGTGGATCTAATTATTGTAATTAGATGTCTAATTATTGTTTGGATGAGATATATATAATAGACTCATGGTTGTATTGGAAAAGTGTTCTAGTTTTGAGTTGATTAAAGTTTGTTCCTCCTAGTTCCACAGTACCAGGTGTAGGTGCTGGTTTTGGAGAGTCAGCTGGATTCTTCAGGAGTGTAGGATCTTGGTCACAGTTGCATGGCCTATATAGGAGATCTACATGGTAAGTAAGATCATTGATCTGCAGGTGTATGTGTGTGCAAGGTCAAGGTTCACAGGTGAGCAGAACCGTTGTTTGATTTGTAGGTGTGCAAGATCATATAGACAGCAACACAATAGGGAGCAGTATCAGGCAGGATCTACTTGGAGTACAGGTGTGTACTTGGATAGAGCAAGACAGGAAGGCAAGGAAGTTCCTTCCATAAGTATGGTCTGTTGAATTGCAGGTTGTTGCAGATTCATGGGAGATCTACTTGAAGTACCTTGAGTACTTGTTGAGTACGTGGAGTACTTGTGGAGTGCATGGAGCACTTGTGTTCTGCGTGAAGCATGGGAGGTGAACACCAACTCTGTATTTGAGTTGGGTGTTGGGACCTGAGAGGGAGAGCTTTGGGGAGAAGAATTACTGTTCACTTGAGGTGTGGCGAGCCTCTGAAGAGGTGGTGGAGAAGAAGTGGCATCTTCTTTATTGTATTCTTTTCCATATAAAGTGTTAATATAAGTTGTGTATTGTCTCTCATATGCTGTGTTATTCTGAATTCTAGTTACTTGTTGATTCTGGTTATTTCTGCATATTAAGTTGCTTGAAGTTGGTAATCAAATTGTGTGCTTCTGGTTTATCTCCCAACAATTTTTATTTTAACACATACCCAACATTACCTAGAATTACTTAGCACCACTCATCATCACAAGTTTTGTATTGTTCTACGTACCCAATGAGGTGTATTAATTCTTTTCTCTTCCTCTCTTTCTTACCTAGATTTTATACATTCTTATCTTAGATATGTCATTTCTAGTAAGAACTGATTTACTCCTAATTTCATTTTATAGATTTACACTTCATGTTGTGCTCTCTCTACACACACCCAGCATCACACAGCTTCATGGGCTTCACCCTTATAAGTAAGTCCATGTACACTTTCTAATTTTATTTTATCCTAGCATTTCAATTTACTTCATCACTAGAATAAAGGGGGGGCAAATGTATTCAAATAAAATATCAAAATTGGTAGCTTGAGTGTGGATTTTGACACCCAACCCATAGGTCATTATTTCATGCTCTCATAACCCTTTTATCCAATTTTTTAACTAATTCTCAACCATTCATAGACATCTAGAACCTCATTATAGCTTAGTCAGGCTCCATTTTCTATGCTTATTCCATCTCCCTAGGTCTCGAGCTTGTAAGACAATAGCGCTATAACTTAGGGTGTCCCATTTCCAGTGCTCCTATCTAATCACATTTCAAGCCCAAGTGACCATTTTGTCCTAATTCCTCTTATTCATTATGTTATCCTAGCATGAATGCATTTAACCCATGACCAATAGATCTCTATAAAATCCCATTCAAGGTTCATTTAGAGGGGGTTGATAATTATTTCAAAAATAAGTAAGAATACAAGCAAAACCACTAAGGTAATTTTCCCTATTCTTTGCATACGGCCAACCAATATAGCCATAAGCTCATTAAAACCCTCACATGAGTCCCTAGTCACCTCAAACACACCTAGTTTATCATTTTTGCATCTGCATAACACTATTTCACAAAGCACATCAAATGGGGGAACTACATATGGCTTGATCCTTCTTTGGAGTATTAGTATGTAGGCAGTGTGCCCACACAAGGGGTGTGGATACATGTTTAGTATATATTACACACACTAACCCATCCCTCTTTTTCAAGTTTCATTAAATAATAATAAAGGTATAGGTTTGGAGATTAAATCAACTCTATAAATATCTCTGTCAAAGTCAAGACCCAAAATTTAATAGGTAGACTAATATAGGGACAATGAACAAAACCTAGAAAACTTAGATATCTATGACTAGTTTAGATAATAGTAGCAAGACCTAGACTATAATTTCAGACCCTAAAGTGTCTTATTTTTGGTGCTCCTATCCTTTCACCAAGTGAAATCTAGATCTTGATTTTTGATAGTGTCCTAGTCTTGCATAGCCAATACTAGCTTTTATCTCAATTATCTCAGTCCTGTTTAAGCTAGTTTATATTTTTCCTATTTCATTACCATTTTTGGAAAGATAGGAAGGTCAAATAAATTAAAAAAATTATTAATCTATTTATTGAAATATATTTTATTGAAGTCAACTCATACCTTTAACTAAATTAATAATAAGACTCCAATATTCCCAAAATAGTTAAATCACCTAATAAGCACGTATACTCATCTTATACCCTATGCATTGGTTGATACAATGAGATAGGCATAGTTTTAACATATTTAAATAGTTTATTCCCATCTTTTAGTAATTTTTCTAAGGTTTTGAAATTTATAAATGTTATATGACTAAGACATAAATAATCATGCATCTAACCAAAAAAACTTCTATTACATGTCTAAATGTGTTAACTATTTCATATGTTATATTCATTATATGAGCAATACAATGATTATAAATAATACATAAGTAATGCTAAGCTCAAATTCTTACACAAACCATTTTAATGACCATGTATTAAATATTCCCCATCTACCCCAACATATACTAGTTTTATTTTAATTTCAATATCATCCATGCCACTACTCTCTTTTAACCTACTTATTACCATTTCATAAAAGGTTTTTAACATTGTGTTTTCATGTCACATTATGAATAAAAATTAAATTACGTTGTCACACATGATTATAATGCATACAAACCTAATTATTTTTACCTATTAATGTAACCTCATCTATAGATAGTGATACATATCATGTGTAGTTACTTTAATCTTTCAAGTCTTATTTCTCGATCATAGATAGGAAGTTACATCCAATATCCAACATTGATTTCAAATAAATGAGAATGAGGATTTTTTTAGACATCAATAAAAGTAATCATGATCTTATATTTAATAAAAATTGTTATATGATTATAGATCTTCTCACAATGTGAAAAGAAATAGCTAGTTAAAGTATTTTACCTAAATGATTGTTTTGAATGATATTTTAAATTAATATGTAATTGGCCCTCAATTTTGAGAAAGAATTTTTTGAGTTATGTGATCCTCATATGATTTTTCATTCTTAATATGAAAACAATCGTCCACAATTTTCCATCTAGTAACATTCTTTAAAACTTAATTTTTAGTTTTATTTTATATATCTTTCGTACATGTTTCTCAATAATATCCAATTTCAATTGAATTTTATTATCCTACCAAGTTTTTATCCATAATTTTTTTATTTTAATTCCTTATTATATTTTTTTCTATTTTCATTTACAATAGATTCAATGAATGGAAACTTTCCCACCCACTTTAACTTGGAATTCCTTCCCAAGTCCCATTTTCTTTTCATTCTCTTGCTAGTATAAAATAGTGACCATGAAATATTTATGATGTTCAAACTTCCTTGAATATTATAATTTACACTTATTACATTTGATCTATTATATGTCAACATCCCATATGTATATTTTAATTCTAATCCTTTTAGTGATGTAGATTATATTTCATCCAATAGGTATTCTTCAAGGCAAGGCATTTCATTATCATCATCATTGATAGTGTAAGTCAATTAATTAATTTTAGTTTCATTTCAAATTTTATCATCACAAATTGATAGTGGTGTATTTAGATCATTTGATACATATTTTTTTTATAAAAATAAAATTTAATACTTTGTATCCTATAAGGTGTTGCACTTGTTTTCTTTCTTGAGTTTGTTTGATTACCTTCATTCTTATATAAGTAAAAGTTTTTATGTTTATGTTAGAGTTGAATTGTTAGATAAACATTTAATTTTAAAAAATATACATGTGGTTGTAAAATAATCATAAACATATTAAAAAATTACTTTAGTATAGCACCATTGCACACCTTAGAAGCCATCACTCTTTTTAAAAAGCATAACAAGTAGTGGAAAAGCATCATATGCATTGTAAAAGTACCATGTGCATTGGAAAAAAATAATGATATGATAAAATCATCACAAGGATGGAAATAATATCAATATTATAAAATCATCTTAGGGATGTAAAAACATCACAAACTTGGAAAGTCATCACAACCTTGGAAAAGCATTGTAGGGATAGAAAAACATCACAAGGTTATAAAATCATTGCATATGGAAAAGAATCACATGGATGGAAATGAATTTATAGATTATAAAATAATCATAGGGATGTAAAACCATCATATATTTTAAAATAATCTCTATCTAATAAAATTTAATAAATTCATACATATGTTCACAAACATGATTTATATTGGATCAATAGATTTCCCTGTAGGCTTTAAACTGTAACATTGGAAGATATTTGAATTGGATACATATATTTATTGATTGGAATACAAAATTTTTTGATTAATTTTTATGTTAAAACATCTATTTATTTGATCCTTTTATACTCATCATATCTCTAAATAATATCAAAGCTAAAACTAACTAGGATGCAAAAATGGTGTTTAATTTCAAGTATATATATTATTAAATTTAATGCATTTGGGATAGGTGTGAATATAGAATTTAATTAAATTTCAAATTATCCATATAAAATATTATAAAGTGTGATCCTAGGGACCATATAATGTGTGGTGATTGAAATATTATTTAAAATCTTGGACTATAAAGTTATTGGCAATCTAAAAATAAAACCGCATTTACATTAGAAATCATTTAGCTATTTGAGTTTGAAATAGTAACATGTATGTGTTTACTTTTCAATGTTTTATGCATATTGATATTACATATATAGCTATTCTTAACTCAATAAATACCCAATATTCACCTAACTATGAATAGTAATTGCTAAAAAAATTGTTCGTAGGAAGTCTTGCAAACTCTATAACAATATGATGTATAGGATATGTGTGATGTGCATGGAAGATGATACATGATGTGTGGTATATATAAATAATTAATTTTAAATATAGTTCTATGTTTTTAAGAAACACAATCATGGATTAAAGTAAACATAGACCCTACATATGTTGAACACCAAAATAATGATAATATGGATGAGTTGGAATCAAACCTGGAAGGAATGTTATTATGTAAATATGCACAAATAGTTGAAAATAGTTAGAAAATAGAAAGTTGGAAACTAAGTAAATGATATATATTAGGGATAAATTTAGTCTTGGAAACTTGTAAATAGGATCTTTAATCTCTCATTTTAAAAATATTTGTTTTTCACATGTTTTGTAAGTTGAATAAGTCACATAAATCTTAGGGTTTGGTGAATGTATTGGGAAATGGAAATATTGTGTAATATTTATATATGATTTATATCTTGAATTTATAATATAAATGATTTAATTTATCACATGTACATGGAATATATACATTGATTGTAAATACTTTTTTATTAATACAAATGAATGATAATAGGAATGGATGTCTTGTTTACTATTTTATATTGGGTTTAAGTGAGTCTTTAATTTCACATGATTTGTGTCTTCATATTTATGTATATATCAATGAGTTCCTTGGTGTTATATTATTTTAACTTGGGTAAGTACCTAATTCTTTAGTATTAAGATACTTTTTTACATTTTAACTACAAGTGCTTTAAATATTTCTTATGCATGATCTACCCTGCACAAGGATAAGCAACATTAAGAAAAAGTAAAACATTCTAGTTATGTTCAGAAAATTATCTTGAGTGTGTAGATCAGGAGAGTATTAGTGGATATTTTATATTATATAAAACTTAAAAAAATACTAAAATGTTTTCCATGTTGTCAAAGCTTCTATGACATAATAGTTAGGTATAGGAGATATAGAGGTTAGGTAGACTTAGCACAAAGGAAGGGGAACATGGATGACTCTATGGAAATGGAATAGATACTATGAATTATGGACCCCATAAGGAAGGGGAAACCAAGTCATCTAAATTTATTGAAGACACACATAGTATGGGGAGGGTACATGATTATTTCACAAGTAAAATGTAGTCACTCCATTGAGGAATAGTTGGGGTGCATTGAAGAATCCTTAGGTGGGGAGTCAATTTTTATGAAATTTATGAATCTAAAATAAGGTAGAGGTTTATAAAAAATTTATGGGGAGTCTCAACTCTATTTTCACCTCTAATAATTACATGTTCACATCATATTTCTTTTCATGAAATTTTATTTTAAGATAACATAATTCTAGTAGGCTAAGTGAGAGGAGTTATGGATGAATAAGAGATTCCATTCACTAAATTATTATGTAGAGTTGTGAAGATGAGCACATAAATTGAAGGTTCCATACTCTATGTCTATTTTTTTTTGGTATTTTTATTTGAGTAAATTTAGTAGTTACCACACAAAGGAGGATGGGGAAAACAACCATGTAAATGAGAAGCACTATCATGGAGGAGTGGTGTGAATGCATGCTAACATTTACAATATTTGATATTATTCTAAGAGATTAACATGAAGGTGCCAAATTATTACATGACTTAAAATTTTAAGGATCAAATCCACATTTGTGAAATTTATTTTCATGTAAAGGGTGTGATATAGTTAAGAAAAATTCAAGCTAGTTTTCCATGACACTAATGGGTCATGTTCATTTTTGAAGGAGTTTCACATCCCTGAGTTTGAGAAAAAAAGAATTTATTATATAAATTAGATTAAAAAAGGATATTTTAAAATCATGCATGCATATGATGAAACTTTTAAGGCATTACTTTCTAATTTATATTACAAGATACATTTGTTGAAACATGTGCAATGGTTTAAGAGAGGATTGTTGGCAATGTTTTGAAGATAAATGAAATATTTTACCCAGTGTATGAGAAGAATTAAATGAGGTGATTTATATGAAATAAAATGGGAACTTTGATACTAAATTAATTATATTTTTGGAGGCTCAAATTTCAAATATGGCTATGTTGATCTAGACATTTCCTACAAATGATGCACAAGATTTAAAATAAGTAATTTAATGCATTATTTGTGAGGATGAGGTCCACACAAAGAATAATTCCACATGCAATATGGTGAAATTTTATATTATTTGTAATCAAGTGTGATAATAGGGATAAAATATGAGGAATTGTTTATTGGTCCAAAAGGTTAGGTAGGTTAAATTAATGTGGTATTATATTTATGACACACATACTCATGATAGGGTGAATTGTCAAGTCGTTAAGGAGATTCATGGTTTGAATAAATAATAATTTGACTACATACAACTAAATACTTCATTTGTAATAAAAAAACCTCAACAAGGAATAGGTTATTTTTGAGGAAATTCTAGGAGGTGTGGTGAAATAAGATGAAGAAATAGATTTCAAGTAACTTGCATCATGTGTGGGGAATCAAATCATTATAAAATGAAATGTACTAAGTTATGTACTTGTCCTCACTATATTTAAGGGTAAAAGTTGTAATATTTATTGGTATTTGATTAAAGATAATAAATAAATATAGGGTGTAAAAATGTTCATGACATATATGAGTTACTCACCAAAATGGGAATTCATAAATCAAGTAAGATTCACATAATGGTTCCATAGGACCAAAGTTGAACATCACCATGAGAGGAAGAGTGGATACTCAAGAAATGAATATCTTAGTCCCATAAAAAGGTGGTATTTTTAAACCATAAGTAATGCTTATTTATTAATTAGATACATTGGTGGATAATGTGTTACTATCCAATGTGAATTATATTGTGTAGAGTCTTTAGGAAGAGCTACACTTAGCCAAGGATATGAATGAAAATATAAAGGAGAGTCATTTGGATAATATTACCCATGACAAGGAAAGGATGAAGATCATGTAAATTATGTTTATATTTAATAAATAATGTATGATTCAATTTTTTAATGATTGGTTTAGGAAAATAATGGAGAATATGTAATCTAAGTCCTTGGGAAAATGGAGGTTCATAATACTAGGAATGTGCAATACAACTAGGATATGAATCTTGATACTTCAGATAATGACATGTAGATATGAAACATCTTGATTGATATTGGCATAAAATTAAACATTATAACACAAAATTCATGGAAAATGATGAGTATTACTACGCTATTGACTTCAACTAATGTGTTTTATATGGTAGAAAACTCAAGTATGAGACCATTGGGAATCTTTAGAAATGCAATTTTGACCACAATGATAGTATAGTTCATGATTTGATTTGAGTGAATTCATTTTTTGGAGATAGTGCATAACCTAATTTTACTAGGAAGGTTATTATGTTATGAAAATGTAACATATATATAGTTCAAATCGTGATACATATTTTTTTTAATAGGGTATAAAGGGTGGAAATCCATTTAGATAGTAACCATGGGCCACCCTATGTGGAGAGAATAGATTTTGAATAAGATATAAATCACATCTAAAAAATTATCACACAAGGTAAACATTACTTAGACATAAGGGATGATGGGGTACTAAGTTAAAGACTAGCACATTAATATTAGATACAACCAATATTGTGTGCACAATATTGGTGTAGGAAGAGTATGAAGTGATTGGAATATATGCCCATGTAAATTATAGGGTGGTAAGCTCTATCAAGAGTGATTTATTTAAATATGGAAGCAAGAAGATGAGATCAAGTGTGGCCAAGAATATGACAAGTAAATGGGTTCAAAATGTGACTCAAGAACCTATGAGAGTGTTAATATTGATAAATGGAATATTTTTAAAATTACCCAATATGATGGTATAATATATGTAGATGCAAAAACACATAATTTATAAATAGGTTTACATAAGGGTGTAAACATGGTGGAAGTATTTATGCATGCATTGCACTACTCTACTTCACAAATTTTGGTAATGCATAGACCAAATCTAATGGATTTGTCTAGGTACAAAGAGGATTTCTACAAGAGAATCATGTGTAAAAATTGAATCATATATTTTAAAAATGTGGTGAGTAGATATGGATGACAAAAAAAAGGGAGAAAGGTTGAAATAAAAAAGACCTGATGGGAATGGTTTCATCCAATATTTTTATGGGTCTATATGGTGTATAGCATCATAAAAGTGAGTGGATGTGCATGGTATAGGTGGAATTAAATATAAAATAAAGATGAATATTAGAAATAATACATATATAAAATGGGTACTATAGGATATACTTAAATGATAAAAATGATCATAGGATTAGTTACTTATTTTTGGAAGGGTCAGGATCCATTAGAACCAAATAAGTGATCGGAGAGGATGTCTAATAAAAAATGGTGTGCATTCAAGACATAAATTTGGGAAATAATGTAGAGCCAAGGATGGATACTATGGGAACCTTTTGGATTAATACATAAATTCCACTCATTATTGAGTTTATACAAGAATATAAGGATGTTTTGCCACACTCAAGCACATAAAGTAATATCATTATAGTGAAATACTTGGAATTTGAATAGAGTAAGAATCCAATTCAAGAGGTGGTGATTTTAATCAATGATCAAATCTTGAATAGGTGCACCATGAACTTAAAAAATAATATGAATAAATATTCCTTATAAATGACCAAGTGAGGAAGGAAGACAAATATTCCTCTAAAATGGTGAAATTCAATCTACCAAAAAGTGTAAAAAGGAGAGAAAAGAAACACTCTCAAGGAAGAATGTTGTTACAAAGATATGATGCTGAATAATATATTTTAAAATAATTATGTGTAAGGTATAAGTTCCACACATTTATATTCCAGTGCATGTATCATAATAATATGATAAGGACTTACCTGTAGTGGGTTGATCTTATAAATGAATGGAAATAAGAGAGATGGCTGCACTAAATTTGCAAGGGAAAAGTCCATTGGCCTTATGAAAATGTATGATAAAAAAAATAATTTCTTTCTATATTTTTATTACACCATCTTAGTTGTATGGTGTGTGGGTAATAAGTTAAAATTATCCATTAAATATTTCTAGGTGAATTATGAAAGGAGTCTTTCAATATCCTTATGTCAAAAATCTAAGTATTTTTGGGTGGGGTAATCACACATAGTGGAGTCCCATAGATAAGTTATAATGTGGATCTAAAAAAATAAAACAAAAAGTTCAAAACCCTAAGGCAATTGAAAACTAAGATGATTCATAAGAGTGTATAGTACATATTTCTTGTGGGGAGATGGGAATACAAGATTGATTAGAATGAATTTTTTAATGATTTTTGCAGTAAGGCATAAGGAAATGTGCATATATTATGGTGAGAAAAGGAAGTGCATCATGGGATGATGCACACATAACAAAAGAATGATGTGGAAGATGTACAAAGAAGGTATAAATATAATAATGTAAAGATTATAAAATGGTCACTTAATAAAAGGAGTGAAATAGTCATATTTTTAAAAATTCAACCATTTGATGACACCAAGTAAATTGGCTCACAGGTAGGTGATGAAATTAATTCACCTAAGGCTATAAAATGAAGGAGATAACCTTTAAAATTAATTTCTAAATTGAGATAATTGAAGGGTGTATTCTTGTGTAGAAAAAAAATTAGGGAATCTAATCAATTCAAGTTACAAATAGCGATTAGGTTATCATAGGAGAAATACACTGGCATTAAAAGGGCATGAAAGGATCCAAATTATAAGTTTGGAATTATATAACTAGTCAAGGGTACTTGGAAAAAAATTATTTAGAGAAGTTTTATATGATTAAGGTAACATAACAATGGAAAAAAACAATATGACACCATTGATAACACCTAAAGTAGATAAAGAGGAACATGTGTTAGTGTCATACTTTGGTAGTGAGTTATAAACTAGAGAGGAGGAGGACATTAGACAGCTAAAAAACCATGATCATTAGATCTACTAAATTTCTTAATGTAAAAGGGGCAAAGAAAATAATATATTGGAGTCTCTGCTCATGCAAGGTGCATAGGATGTCCATATAATAGAGGATTTTTTTAATAAAAAATTGGTATTGTGTGATTGATGAATACAATTAAAGGAAATTTGATATCATGATAGAGATTCCTATAGAATCAGACATGTCAATTGATGTTGGAAAGTAATACTATTGTATAAGAAAAGTTAGATGGAATTAGGGTATTAGAGCTATAAGATTTTCCATATCTCAATAATATAAATAAATTGACTAGTTATTTTATATCTAGAACATATAGTGGGTATATTTACTTCACAAGAAGAAGCATGAAGATCTCTCCTACATGAATATATATCACAGAGATAAAAATTGAAGCAAAGGATATATTTGAATCTTTTTGGGGGAAAATCTGAATTGATGTGGTATAAATAGAGCTTATTTTCATTTATGGGGTTAAATAATATAATTAAATAACATTTAAACTTTTCTAACATAGATAGTTGTGTGTCTGATCAACACAAAGCTTATTATTCCAAAGTAGTGGAGACATATTATATTTATCTTACTAAATTGATATGAATTGGAGTAATAATAAAATTTTCCAAGTATAAATATGAGGATATCAACTAGGAGGTTGAAGAGGCACACTTTGTAGGAGTCTTCAGGTGATGAATGTATCTAATTTTGGTAATGTTAGAAGAGGTAAGCTCCCTAGAGAACCAGACATTTGAGATTCCATAAGATATTAGGTTAAAAGTATAAAATTATGTTACTCTTTAGTGCATAAAACAAAATAATGACAATTATAAGACAAAAATTATTATGTGGTTCAATAATGTGAACATAGAATTCTAATCAAATCATAAGGTGCACAAAAATTTGGTTAACACATACAATGGGTATATAATTTTTTATGTGATGAAACATTAAATTTATGTGAAGATAAAGGATAAAACATATAAGGATAAATATTAGATAAAAATTCCCTATGTATTATTTTTACACTACATTGAAAGAGAATTTGTGAGGTTATATGGAACCCTATAGGAAACTGTCAATGTTGATAAGGTAGACAAGGAGATAAACCACCAAAGGATAAGCTTCATCACAGCTAGATGAAATTCATTGGTGATGATGAATACTTTTAAAATGATATTGTGTAGTTTAATCCCACACAATATTTCATGTTGAATGAATTTAAATGTTCATTGGTGCACACATTAAGGTAATTGGATGTCAAATCCACATGGATGCACAAGCCACCAATATTGGATTAAAATTATAAGAGTGTTGCACATGGAAAATATACAAACAAATTTATAAATATGAAGTTAGATATAGATAATAATAAAAATAAATATTTCATGCAAGATGCCATAAATATCTATGAGGTGAAGGAGGAACCTGAGTTATTAGAGTCCAAATCTGATGTAGAGCATCACCAATAAATACAGTTTGTAAATATGATTAATAAGTTATTTATGACCATTTTTTTCTAAGTTTATTATAAGTCTTAGAGTGTCAATTAGGAAGTATTAGAGTAATTATATTTTTAAAAATGAAGTGTTTGTAACCCTTTTGGAGTTTCCTGCCAAAATGGCTATTCTAAAAACTTGAATTTCTAAGTCTAGTTTGAGGGAGTTTTGGAGTCTTAGGTGAAATCTAATTTTTTTAAATGTTTTTAAATTTTCATTTAATATTTTTTAAGGGTTTTTCAATTTTATTTTCATGTTATAACAATAAAAAAATCAATAAACATTAGTTATAATTGCCCTCTATACGTGGAGTTGGCAAGAAAGATGAGTCATTATGCATGATAAAAAAAGGTTCAAATGCATGTTAGGAGTCATTAGGAGAGAGAGGGAAGTATTATAATGAGATAAAATATAAATAATTCAAATAAAATTGGGTTTATATTCCAATAAATATTAAAATTTGTAGGAACACTACATACCCTACAAAAAAATGTGTACATAGTTTTTACATGTGTTCAAGAAAGATGAATAAAAGAGGTGTTTGAATAATCATTGTTAATTAATAATGCCTATAATGGATTTTTTATATATATATATACATGTTTATATGGTGTTTTCATATTCATATTTCATATATGAAAATGAAAATCTGTTGTATAGTCTCTTTTGGAGCCATTTTGCCCATACATAGTCAAGAGGGCTATATAGTTTAAATTGTGATGTTTGTTTGAGAATTATTGCATAGTTTGAAGTGGAAACTTTGTGGAGAGATTGATATTGGTGAAAAAAACCACTTTTTAGGATTATATATCCATATGAAGTATCATTTTATATTAAAAACCTTAATATACAATCATCTCAAAGTATTTTATGTACACAGTCCAAAAGTTCATAGGTTGAGAGGTATGGTTCATGATTGTGAATGCATATTGTTAATGTTTTGAGTCCATTAATATATATATATATATATATATAAAATAAAAAATTAATTTTAAATATAATACATTATTGGGAGTGAAAGACACAGGTTACACATTCACACAATCCCACGACTGAACCATTTTGTGTTAATATAGTCTTGAATGTCAATTGAATTTGAGTTATGGATGGTGGTATAAGGTTTTATTAATTTTTTAAAATATATAAATTTTAAATTTTTTTATTTTAATATTATTAGAGGATCAATTATCCATTATAAGTGCAAAAGACAAGACACTTACACAGTCCAATAAAAGAACACAAAAGTCTATAGATTTGCATGTTTAAGTGTTTGGTAGATTGTTTAAGGTCAATTTAGAGTTTTGGAAGGTGAATAAAATGATTAAATACATTAAAAAATCATTATAAGTGATTGAAATGGTCTTGAGTTCAAATAATCTGGTTTTAAGAGCTCTCGGCCTTACACAGGCCTAAACAAACTAGGGTTAGGATTTCAAAATAGAATATTATATATATTGAGTTTATAAGATTAAAAAATCATCAAAATTTATAATCAAATTTATTTTAATGTGGTATAAATTATTAAGGATGTTTAAATTTATTAAAGTATGGTATTGTACGAATTCTAACCCTGTTTGTTTAACTAGGTCTAGAGAGAGACCTAATTATTTGATAATGGTATTGAATTAGGTGGTATATCTTATGAGTTGATCCATGAAAATTTTCAAAAATTAGGAAGGGATTAATGGGTTACAAAATTGGTTTTATATTATTTATATCCTTTGTATAATTTCTAAACCAAGTCGGTATGTGCTTTAAGAGGGATACAAGGAAAAGAGCCCAAAAGAGAGAAATAAGAGTTGGGTAAGAGTTATTTCCTAAAGTTTATTAAGTTTTATTGAGTGATTGAAAGGATATATAAATGAGAAAATATATGGTCTTCTTAACTTTAGTATGAATAGTATAGCCTTGGAATCTATTATTAGACCTTTTGAGTTTATGGGTCTATCTGAAAGAGGCAAGCTTTAAGAAATAATTTAGTATGTAAGTTTTAAAGATTGTTTTGAGATGGTATTTTTGATGAATCAGATAAAAGAGAGAGATTAGGTAGAATATTAAAATGATAATAGGTATTCATGAACATAGAAGACACTATATGAATACAAATAGGGTTAAGAGTCTAGTATAGTGATCAAGTCAGATTCAAGAGTCAAGCAGGTACCTACAAAGATTAAAGAAAATAACTAAGATTAGTTTATTAGAGCTAGTTAAGTGCATGGAGTCAGTGCATTTTGTGATTTTATCAAGTGTGTATGGTTTCCTCTTCATTAAGTAGTATCATATTAGCTAATCTCTTGGTATAGATTGAGTTTTTTTATTTAAGCTTGTTATTTTGAATTTGTTAAAGATTTTAATGGAGAGTATATGAAGCTAATATTGTAGATATACAGTAAGAGAGTTGGAAACTTTTATAAAACCTTGAAAAGAGCTATTAAAATCTCAATAAAGAGAAAATAAAATTCCCAAGTGAGGACAAGGAAAGAGAAAGTCTTAAGTGAAGACTAATAATGTACCCAAGCGAGGTGCAAAGAAGATAGAGGCAAGATAGAAAGGCTTGAAAATAAGAGATGACTATGAGAAGATAAGACTAAATAACATCACTGATGAGGGTTACCATAGAGAGAAGATGAAATATAACAAGAGAAATAAAGAGTTAAAGCTTGAAAGGGAAGTTAAAGATTTTAGGCAAGGTCTATAAACCATAGATAAAGTGATGTTCATGATAGAGAAAATATAGAAATAATAAAATCGATATGGTTAGATCATGAAGAAAAAGATATTTTAGTGGCCTATAAGGCTCCTTATGGAAAGAAGAAGAAAAATAATCATGAGAGAAGAGAGAGAGAAGAATAAGTTATTTTTCAAAAAACTTAAGAGGTAAATTGAGAAGTTTTGGATGAGTGAGTAGATTAGTATACAGGAGGAAGAAGGTGATCAACACCTTGGTAAAGATAAGGTGATCATGAAGGATGAAATGAATTTGAAAGAGGAAGAAGAAATTAGTATTAGTTATTCATATGACAGATAAAATAATGAATTACAATATGAGAAGCATCAAGAAGAAAAAATGCCCATAATTGAGGCATCAAGAGGGGTAGATGAACCCCCAAGTTTTAAGATTAATTATTTGTGTATTATTATGTTATGACCTTAATCATTGGCATGTCTATGGATATATGTAGTTGACTTGTGGCTTGCATAACCTTATTGCATATTATTTTACATTTCTCTATGTACTCATATTTTTTGTAGGTTGGCATATGGGTTTTCCATGGATTTGGTAGACTATATATAGGAGGTAGGGTTAGTTGTTCATCATCATATCAGAGTATTCATTTCTTATTGTAAGCATTTGGGAGGTTTCCCCCTCAAAGTGGCTTATCTATTATTCATATTTTATGTTATATTTCCATATCATCACGATATATTATTGTATTTCTACTTATTTGGTGAAGTAATATCATTACAAGTGGTATCTGAGCATCAATTTGGGCCATAATCAAGTCAAAACCCCTAGATATTAGAATTTTTATATATCTCTCAAATGGTTGTGAATTTATATTCAATTATCTTACTAAAGTAATTAAAACATTCAATTAAGCTTCCATTAAAATTTTAGCTTATTTAGATTTGTGTTTCAAAATTTATTTCCATTTTAGTGTTTTTCATAAATTCACTCCATAGCTCACAATTTATAAAAAAATTAAAATTTATTTAAAGTTTTGGAAAGATTGCAAAAAAATAGTTTGGGTCTATTATTTGATATTTTTTATTTGAGGCTAACATATTTAAAACTATTTGTGGTCAAAGTTGGGTCAACAAGGCAAAATAAGGTTCACCATCAAGCCTTCTTATGGCTAGTCCTAACATTTACAGATGGAGGAAAGGGTAATACACCCATAAAACTAATTTATAGGATGACATAGATTCTAAAACCTTAGATATGATGTCTTCAAAAATGATTTCTCAAATTCATTCGAGTTTGCAATGCCTTATGCAAAAGGATGTACAAGTCTAAACTCAAATGTTAGTAATGCAAGGGGAGCTTAATGACATGAAAAATCAATTACAATAGATCATATCACAAATGGATACTATTTAATATAATTTTCCACTCAACAACCCTCCACTTTTTCCTTTAGGTCCTCATCTCAACACTAACACCACCAATATAAGGGTGAAAATCATGTTTCCAAAAGTGGACTTATGCAAGTTTGATGGTAACGTTCCACTCACTTGGATCACTCAAATTAAAAATCTATTTGATCTACCCCAAAATATTATCTTTCAAAAGTTGTTCATGGCATATATGTATTTACAACATAAGCCATTAATTTGGTATCATTGGTTGTGTGCTCAAAATAAGAAGATTGGTGCTCCTGCTACATGGTCAGTATTCTCTAATGACATAATGTCTCACTATTGAGATAATGTTTCTAAAAACTACTTCATCTAGTTAGACAAACTATGAAAATAGTTTTATAATCTATCCTTATGTTTTGAGGACATAACTAAGGAAAATCTAACTAACATTTTTCTAGGTGGACTAAAATATAGTATTCAATTGGAGGTTCACATGTTTAACCCCACAACTTTATTTGGAGCTATACTAAGGGCACACTTAGCAGAAGAAAAATAAATGATCAAACATTGTCCTTTCACTACTATCTAGAAACTCACCTTCCCAATTCCATCAGTACCTCAAACTACTAGATTAACACCACAATAATTTGAGGAGAAGCATCCCAAAGGGTTATGTTATAGATGTGAAACCAAACAGAGAAAAGGTCATCAATGTGTTGAAAAGAAGTCATTTTACATTGAAGGGGTCGATGAGTATGAAGAATATGAGGAGGAATCTTGTGAGGTTTTTTAATGACCCAAGGATGAAGTCATATATTCTTAACCTACTATCTCTTTCCATTCCCTTGTAGGTATTTCTACTCCTTAGACTCATAAGGTGGTGGATTTTTATAAGAAATATAAAGTCATAGTGTTTCTTGACTCAGGAAGCACACACAATTTCATCAATAATAATTTGGTTGCTCATTTTAATTGTTTCATCTACCCAACACCATAATTTCAAGTCATGATTACAAATGGTGGTAGAGTTAACTATTCTAGAAAATTCCATAGTATTAAGTTAACAATGGGGGATTATTTTCTATATTTTCCTAAGTTTGTTATTCCTATAGGAGGAATGACATTATTTTGTGAGTAAAATGGCTCACCATATTAGGTACTCTTGAGATGAATTTCCAATAACTATTCATGTGATTTCATTTTGAAGGCAAGCTAATATAACTACAAGGATTAAGATTTAAATCTCCATAAGTGTTTATTTTACATCAGATGACCAAGATGCTGAAAAAAGGTGCTAAAAGATTTATGGCACACTTATTTTCCATTGATGTTTAAAAAACTAATGAGTCTTCCCATATTGATTTATAAAAAATATAGAATTAACCTTCAATTATTTTTAGCCCCATGCCAAAAGGTCTTCCTCCTATCTATACTCATGATCATGCCATCAGACTAATTTTTGGAAGGGCACCACCCAACATCAAACCATATAGATATCCTTATGCCTAGAAGATTGAAATTGAAAAAATTGTACAATAGTTGTTAGAGGTATTAACCATTCATCATAGCCAAAGTGAATATTCTTCTCCAGTATTCATGGTGTGAAAGAAGGATGAAATTTAGAGGATGTGGCCATATTATAGAGAGTTCAACTAGTTCACTATCAAAGATAAGTTTCCTATTCCTAAAATTGATGATTTTTTATATTAATTACATGAGGTTGTTTATTTTACCAAATTATATCTTCACTCTAAGTATCATCAAATTCAAATCCATGAGGAGGACATTCCTAAAACATCTTTCTATACTCACAAAGGCCATCATGATTTTTTGGTCATGTCTTTTGGTCTCACCAATGCACCATCCACCTTCAGAGTTTGATGAATATGGTTTTTAGCAAATTTTTGAGAAAGTTTATACTTGTGTTTTTTAATGAAATCTTTATTTATATAAAAAATTGGTAAGACCATTTGCAGCATGTCAAATAGGTACTCTTAATTCTCAATCAACATCACTTGTATTCTAAACCATCCAAATGTGCTTTTGGAGTCTAGGAAATGGAATATTTGGGTTATATTATATCACATGAGGGAGTAAAATTTGATCCTAAGAAAATCCAAGGCATCATGGAGGGGCATATTCCCAAGACACTCAACCAACTAAGGGGATTTTTAGGGCTAACTGATTACTATTATAGGTTTGTCAAACACTATGGTAATATTACAACACTACTCACTTCTTTGTTGAATAAAAACTCCTTCTAGTGGACGGATATAGCTACCAAGGCATTTAAACAGTTGAAAATGTCTCTATGCACCACTTTGATATTGGCTACTCTAGATTTTTATAAAACTTTTGTGGTTGAATGTGATTCATCTGGATATGGTATGGGTGCAATACTCATGCAAGAAGGTAGGCCCATTACCTTTCAAAGTCATCAATATAAAGGTAAAAATAAATTCAAACCCATATATGAGAAAGAAATGATGGATATTATACATGAAATCAAATAATATAGACCTTATCTATTGGGTCATCACTTTCAGATAAAGACTGATCATGATAGCCATAGATATTTTTTAGAACAACGGTTGTATTCTAAAGAACAAAAAAAATGGGTGATAAATATATTAGGCTTTGATTTCAAAATAGTCTATACGAAAGGAAAATAAAATGTGGTGTCTAATGCACTATCTAGGTGAGATGAACCATTTGAGGCATTTTAATGTGCCATGACCATTTGATAGGTAGACTCGCTTGAGAAAGTAAGGTCATAATGGGAGAATGACAATGCTACCCATGCATTGATCTAGAATCTAAAGTAGGTTTCAGATGGGATTGAAAATTTTATATGGAATGGAAATGCATTATGGTATAAAGATATAATTATATCTTTGTTATAATTATTTTCTCAAATAGAAAATCCATCAATAATTTCATGCATCTCCACTTGGTGGTCACTCAAGTTTTCAAAAAACCTATCATAGAGTCAAGAAGGAATTTTTTTAGAAGGAATCAAGGGGGATATAAAAAAATATTTGGATGAATGTATGGTCTATCAATAAAATAAAGGTGAAACCATTAAACCTTAGGTCTTTTACATACCTTATCCATCCCTAGTCAATGATGGGAAGAGGTGTCTATGGATTTCATTACTAGGTTACCATGATTTGAAGGTAGAAATTTTATCATGGTTTTTATGGATAGACTCAAAAATTATGCTCATTTATGTTATTTATCTCAACCATTGGTTTTTATTACATTAACTTCTACCTTTCTTAATATAGTTTATAAATTGCATGGTACTCCCAAGATTATTGTCAATGATCGAGATCCCATATTCACTAGTAATTTTTGGATATAATTATTTGCATGTTTGGGAACTCAATTGACTCACATATAATCCTATAATCCTCAATATTATGTACAAATTGAGATATTAAACAAGTGTTTGGAAGGGTACCTTTGTTAATTTGTGTCAGATAAACAAGATAAATGGGTTCAGTGGTGGCCCTTGGCTAAATGGTGGTATAATACTTCAATGCATAGTTCATCCAAAATGTCTCTTTTTATTTCATTATATGGATACCATACTCTATCCCTCACTTCACCCTTCAATTTCCACCAAAAGGTGTGTGTAGTGGATGAACACATTCAACATCAATAAGAAGACCGCTTATTTACATGAACATTTAGCTTTAGCCTAGAGTCACATGAAGCAACAAGAAAATCAACATAGGCGTGAGAGGCATTTTTAAATTAGTGATTGTGTCTTTTTTCACTTCCATCTATATAAGTGGATTTCATTTAATAAACATAAAAAGGATAATAATTTGTTTCCCAATTGTTATGGCCCTTATCAAATAGTGCAAAAAATTGGTAGTATGGCCTACAAGCTAGAATTTCCTCCATTCACTAGCATTCATCTATTTTTTCATGTATTTTACCTTAATAAGGTCATTATACATATATTTTACACTCAACTTGAGTTACCAAAATTATATGAGGAAGTGAGGATTATTCTTGACCCTAAAGTGGTCCTTCAAATGCACATTAAGTAGCTATAGTCCAGAATGATTATAGAGTATTTGATCAAATGGATTAATCTACATTTTAAATATGATAATTAGTAGTATGGATATTTCATGTAAAAACATCTGATATTGCTTCAATGTTGAGTACAATGTTATTTTGAAGTGGAGGGACATGTTACACCCTCAACTATTGGTGTGTCTAGGGATATTTGTAGCTAACTTGTGGCTTGCATAACTCTTTTTCATATTATTTCACATTTCTATATGCACTCATATGCTTAGTAGTTTTTCCTATGGGTTATATATGGCCTTAGTAGACTATATATAGGAGTTAGGGTTAGTTTTTCATCATCATATCAGATTGTTCATTTCTTATTGCAAGCATTTGGGATGTTGTCCCCTCGAAGTGGCTTATCTATTATTTATATTTTATGATATATTTCCATATCATTATAATCTATTATTTTATTTATGCTTATTTGGTGAATTAATATCATTACATATTTTAGGTGAAACTAATGAGATGACATTTGATATTTACAATGAGAAAGGTGACTTTGAGAGTTGGAATCAAGATAAGAAGAAGGAGCTAGATGACTAGTATGAATAGATGGTGGCCAATGCTAAAGATAAGTTGAAGGAGGATGTTAAGAAGCTGAAGATGAAATAATAAGGTGAAAAAAGGGGAATCCAATTTTTTCAAATGAAAAAATAAAATACACAAGATAAGATACAACCAAGCTAAGGCAATGAATTGGACATACAAGCTAAAGGTAAACAAGAATTTGAAGAGGAGATCAATATTTCATCTAAGATAGACGATAAAAATGAGGTAATAACTATAAATTAGTTTTTTTTTAATGATATGGGTTTCCATTTAGGTAACCAATTTCATATCATTTTAGTTCTAGTGTATTGAAAGGTAAATGAAGTGATGACAGCTAGAGGCATAAAGAAGATGAAGACAAAACATGGTTCTAAATAATAACATGAGCTTTAGGTAAGAGGATAAATGAGGAATAATTAAAAATAATTTGAGGTATCACATGAATAAAATAAATTAGAGATGGAGGAGATAGGACATGAAGAAAATAAATAATTGCAGAGGATGATACACTTCGTAGAGTTGGAAGAAAAGTTGACAAGGCAACAAGACAAATCAAGAAGGCATAGACAAAATAACTAGTTGAGGAAATCAAAAGAAGGTAAGTGGAATATTATAATAAAGATAAAAAAATGATCAAAAAATTAGTAATTGGAAGATAATAAATTATTTGGGACAAAAATCATTTGAACGGGAACTCAAATTTCTCCCACTTGGGGAGTTTGATGCAAAGCATCACCAATAGATAAAGTTTGTAAATATGTTTAAGAAGTTATTTATGACCATATTGTTTTTTTTTTTTTTAAATAAGTATTATGTGGTCCATTCATAAGTATTATATTCATTATAAGTTTTGAATTTGGAGTGTTTGTAAGCCTTTTGGAGTTTCCCACCAAAATGGCTATTCTAAAAAATTGAATTTATAAGTTTAATTTGAAGGAGTTTTGGAGTCATAGGTGAACTCTAATGTTTTTAAATTGTCCTATAATTATTTTTAGGTGTTTCTTAACCTGATTATCATGTTATAACAATACAAAAATCAAGAAACATTAGTTATAATTACCCTCCATACATGGAGTTGGAAAGAAAGATGAGTCAGTATGCATGATAAAAAGGTTAAAATGCATATTAGGAGTCATTAGGAGTGATATTGAGTATTATAATGAGATAAAATATAAATACTTTGAATAAAATGGGGTGGAGAGTCCAATAAAGATTAAAATTTGTATGAACTCTACCTACCCTAAAAAAATTGGTATATAGTTTTTTCATGTGTTCAAGAAAGATGAACAAAGGAGGCGTTTTAAGAATATTTTTTGATTAATTATGACTATAATTTAAGTTTTTTGTTTATATACATGTTTATATGGTGTTTACATATTCATAATTCAAATATGAAAATGAAAATCTATAGTATAGTCTCTTTTGGAGCCACTCTACCCATACACAGTCAAGAGTGCTATGTATTTTACATTGTGGTGTTTTTTAGGATTATTGCATGGTTTTAAGTGGAAATTTTATGGATATATATATATATATATATATATATATATATATATATATATATATATATATATATTTTATGATAAAAAAAACACTTTGGAGTATTATATATCCATAGTAAGGATCATTGTCTATTAAAAACCTTAATATACAATCATCTCAAAGTATTATGTGTACACAGTCCAAAAGTTCATGGGTTTAGATGTATGGTTGATGTTTTTGAATTAAATTACTGTAGAGATTTTTATTAATGAAACAATTCATTTTAAATCTTATACATTATTGGGATTGAAATACATAGGTTACATAGTTACACAATCCCAGGAGTGAATAATTTTGTGTTAATACAGTCTTGAATGTCAATTGAATCTGAGTTATGGATGGTGGTATAATGGTTTATTAATTTTTTCCAAGATAAAGTGTTTAAATTTTTTAAATTTAATCTTATTAAAGGCTCAATGATCCATTATAATTTCAAAAGGCAAGAGACTTACTCAAATAGTCTAATGAAAGAACATAGAAGTATGTAGATTTGAATGTGGAACTGTTTGGTGGATTGTTTAAGGTCAATTTAGATTTGGAAAAGGTGAATACATTTTTGAAATACATTACCCAATAATTATAAATTATTTAATAGGTCCTGAGATCAAATAAGCTAATTTTAAGAGCTCTCGGGCTTACAAAAGCCTAAGCAAACTAGGGCTAGGGTTTCAAAATAGAATCTTGTATATCTTGAGTTCTCACCATTAAAAAATCATAAAAAAATTTAATATAATGTATTTTCATTTGGTTTAAATTATTAACATGGTTTCAAGTTAGTAAAATATGGTATTGTACAGATTCTAAGCCTATGTGTTTGACTAGGCCTAGAGAGAGACCTAATTGTTTGAGAAGGGTATTGAATTAGGTGTCTATCTAATGAGTTAAAACATGAAAATTTTAAAGAAGCAATAAAGTCTTAATGGGTGTCTAAAAGTGGTTTTATATTTTTGATCTCATCTTTATAATGTCTAAACTAGGGACATTTTTGCTTTAGGAGGGCTACATGAAAAAGAGCCCAAAAGAGATAAATAAGAGTTGGGTCAGAGTTATTGCCTAAAGTTTGTAATGTTTGATTGAATGATTTAAAGGAAACATAAATGATAAAATATATTATCCTATGAACCTTGGTATGAATATTATATCCTTGGAAGTAAGTATTAGACCTTTTGAGTTTATGGGTCTATCTAAAAGAGGCAAGCTTAGTTTGATCTGGTATTTGTGATAAATCAGATCAAAGAGAAAGAGTACATATAATATTTAAATGATAATAGGTCTTCATGAAAATATAAGAGACTATATGAATACAAAGAGGGCTAAGAGCCTAGTATAATGATCAAGTCAGCTTCAAGAGTCAAGTAGGTACATACAAAGATCAAAGAAAGGAATTAAGATAAAATGATTAGATCCAAAAAAGTGCATAAATTCAATGCATGTTGTAATTTTATCAAGTGCGTATAATTTCATCTTAATAAAAATTCAAGGAAGATATGAGTGAAAAAATATTAAGTAAAAACTACCTAATGGTAAATATGAAACATAAAGCTCAAATAAGAAAAGGAGGAAAGGGTGTGACCAAACCAAAGAAGAAGAAGAAGAAGAAGAAAAGGGTTACAGTGGAAAAATATCATACATTATTGAAAGAGGCTAAGAAGTTATCGAAAGATAATATGTATAAGGACACAAGTGTATTAGATGTTGAAGAGAAAAACACACCTAGAATAATTGATCTAAACCCACCTAATCTAGATATTATTAATGTTATGTTAGCAGAAGAAATAGAAAGATGTAGGTATGGTGTAGAAGTGAAAGATGGTGAAATAAAGAATAAATTATAAGGTTTGTTGGATGTGAATGGATAAAATATAACATCATAAGTGCCAATAAATTGCATCATAATGAAAGGTGAACCTAAGTATTTACCATTGAATTTCACTTTTGATCCAAAAAATATGGACATAAGGAAATCATATTTAACATTAGTATATTTGGTTGAATATGTGGCACAATTTAGTTTTAAAATGTGGGAGGAAATTTAAGAATTGATGAAACGACTAAGTGGGGAATCAAAGAAATAAAACAAATGAAGAAATGAGACTGTGCACATGGTGGGAAATAGTTGTGATATGATCACTACCATATAAAAATAGATACTACATGTTTTGTAAAATATAGTTATGGAGTGGATGAAGCCACTTGACAAGTTTGATGTAGCTATTCAAAAAAATTTACGTGAGACTCTAATAATTTCAACTACACAACACTTATAAGAGGATCTAAAAAATAATAAGTTTGAGGTGGAAAAGAAATCTTGGTAAAAATATGCCAATGAGTTTAAATGACTTCCTAAAGAGTGTGATAAGACATCAACCACCATAATGCATATTTTCAAAAAAATTGTGGAGAAAATAACTTACATTAACATGTGGTTAAATTAGGATGATGATAAGATCAATGAAGTGAATTCTCTTATAAGCATTGAAATAAACACCTATGATGGAGATGAAGAATAACATGAATGATTTAAATTCATAAAATTCAATCATGAAGAAGTAATGCATGATGTTGCAAGGAAAATTTATATATTTGTATAGAGAAGCATTAAATGAGAAGCAAAACATGCATGATGTTGCTACATGGTTTAGGAAGGAAGTAGGCATCTTTTATCAAGCCTAAATGGAAATCAAAGAATACATTATATAAATGGATAATATGAGGGGTAATGTGCAATAGGTCAAAAAAAATTCTCAAATTAATTTCATGGGTTGCATTCGAATAAAAGATTAAGGGAGTAATCCCTGAAATATTTATAAGTGTAACCCTATTGGATTCAAAAATAATTATCTAAAGACACACAACATGATAATTATGGGGCTATGATGTCCCTCAATTTTGGAGACTAAAGACAATCCAAAATATAGATAATTATGCATGAGTGTGTTTCTATCTAATTTTTGTTTTTTCTTAAATGTGAAAAGAAGAAACTAGTTAAGAAGGGTGTGTAGAAGAATACCTATTGAATTCACGTGTGTTTAATTCAAAATTTGTGAGAACTCATCTTTGTCTAGGGAATAATGACCTGTAATAAGAAATCACTACCATAAAACTTGTTGGTTATACAAGTATTTGGGTGGATTGCCTAGTGCGAGCTAGATCCTAGAAGCGAAAGCTTTCTATGAGGCTATCAATCCACCTACTTTTAACACTTAAGTTGAAATGATAAAAGAAATATATTTTCCTTAAATGAATATGAAATTGAAATAAAATATAGCAAATGACAGCAAATTAATTGATAAAATTATATGCTTTTCTAAGTTAACCAAAATGAAGCAACTAGTTTGATTATACTAATGATGAAAATTGGTTAAGGCAAGGTTGCAGTTTTGGGTTTGGTAATTTGATAATGGTCAAAATAATGGTTTGGTTGGGGTTTATTCAGATAATAAAATGAGAGGGATGGATGGTTGAAAAAGATAAAATAACAAGCAATTAGGGTAGTAAAAGGATGAGGGAGCAAAGAGGGTGGAGGTCACAAAGGTGCAAAGAAGGCAAAGGAGGTAAATGGAATTATAATGGAAAAGGTGATAAAAGAGGTCAATGGATGAAGATGGAAAGTGGATTAAGGGATAAAGGTCAAGGTAATAAAAGGAAGAAATTAAGTAAATAACTAAAAAACAAGTAAGGTTACCTTGAGGCTTGTTGATGTGGTTGATATTGTTGATGATGTGATGAAAGAATCTCATGGTAATTTTAATAGAGCTTCATTTCTTTGAATTATTTACCTCTAAGATTTGGATGACCTCCAAAATGATGACTTCCTTAAAAAACCTACAACAAGATGTTAATAACTAAAGAGTAACTTCCCACTTAACATTGGGTGAAGGAGAGGAGGGGTATTTACAGCATTTTTTGTCAAGAACCATGCTAAAAGAGGGAATAGTATAGTACGGCACCATTTCCCATGTGGTGTGTGAATGAGTCAAATATGAGGTTGATGGGGATTCCCATTCGGGTTGATTAGTCTAATTTTGAATGGAAATCATGCACATGGGTCTAAATGAGGTGTTTCTATACAATTTTTGCTTTCACATTCAAAAGGGAAATGAAAAACTAAGAGAAATGGTCTAGGGCTTGTACGTACCCGAATGAAGTTTTGCACACCAAATTTAGATGATAGAAGGAACTCCTCTTTGGTTGTGGAGGATGACACCTGTAGAAGAAAGAGACTAAAACAAAGAAGGTGTTAGATGAGGAGATGGTGGGCTGCCAAGCAAAAGCTTGATCTCAGAAGTACAAAGACTTCCTTGAGGGATGTCAACCCACTGATTGATAAAAATAATGTCTGATAAAAGGAAGAATGATAAAAGACTAAAATGATTAAAAACTGAAATAAAAATAGAAGTAAATGCTTACCTGAATGCTACTATCAGTCTGGTCACAATCACTGGCGTCGGTTAGTCTACCGACGTTGGTTGTCAAGGTCTGCCAACATCGATTAGTCTATCGACGTCGGTGGAGGCAGTGGTCGATGTCAGTCAGGGCAATGGCCTTGGATGGGGTCTGGACAGGTTTTATGGTCTATGGATGGGTCTAAAAATGGCTTGAGGTGCTTGAGTGTTTGTTTGGAGGTCTGAGAGTCTTTGCAAAGCTCTGTGCAGGGTTTACAGGGCAAAAAGTATGGTCTAAAAAGGGGGATCAAATAGAGGACAGGGTGACAGGGAGATAAGGATTTGGGTCTGGTCTAGTGATACGAAGTGTTGAATGGGAGCTAACAGCTAATACATTTCTAGATTATTGAAATGAAATAAATGAAACATTCTTAGCTCATACCTGCTGAAGAAGAAGTGTTGCTAACTGGTTACACCTGTTGCTGATGTTATTGGGGTGGAAGACCTATTGCTGATGTTACTGGTGCAGAAGACCTATTGTTGTTGTATCTGGTGCAGAAGACTTATTATTTTAGCTTGTTGTGTGTACCTGAGAGAGAGAGAGAGGTCGAAGTCTAGGTGCCAGATGATTTTTGCATTCAGGAGAAGAGGATGCGAGAGAGAGGCCAAAAATTGCCTTCGGGCCAGTCTTAAGCAACCAACATCGGCAATCATGCCAGCGTTGGCCGATAGGTAACCAATGTCGGTAGCTAGAATAATGGCAAAAAGGCTAAAATTACCCTTTTGCCCGTTCTTCCAATTTCCCGGGTCGATTGGTCATGTAAAAATGGTCGAAGGTGGATAAATAAACATGAGGATTAGTGGAGGGGAAGTTGGAATAGGTTATAGGGTGATAAATGAGGGTATCCAAGGGCAAAGAATCCAAGGAGAGGAGAGGTGGCATGGGTGAGGTGCCATGAGAGAGAGAGAGAGAGAATTATTAATTTAAAATTGATGATTATTTTAAATTAATAAGACATAGGTTAGGCATGGTTAGAAGTTAGAAAGGGACCAAGGGGGGAGGATGACCAAGGAGTAGACAGGATTTTGGTGTCTACATTTTCCCCTTTTTGTCTTGTTGGTTGTTCTTGGTGAAATGCAAGACAAAAATAGGATTTGGTTGCCCCAAGTGTGGGATAAGGTTGATTTTGTCCTATTGGTCATTCAAATGAACTGCAAGACAAAAATAGGGGGTTGATTACACCAGATGTGGGATCAAGTATTCCCCCTCAAAGTGGGATTTGAGGGAAGGGAACCTGAAGTCGAATGCCGATTTGACAGAGAGTGGATGAAAATGGTGAAGTTGGAGTGAGAATGCTGCAATAGTTGTGATTGCACGTATACCACTTCACGGGATGGTCAGGTCAAATTGTCACAGGTCAAGGGTCGAGGAGTGCCAAAATCAAAATAACTAGGCCCCGGCATTTGGTCGTAGCTGATCAAGTTATTCAATCTAAGCTAAAGCTCCAATGGTCATCGTGTTTTAGGTATCCTGGGCTGAGGAAGTGCTCTTGGAAACACGAAAATGTCACAAGTAGTGGGGATCAACCGGCTTGCGATCCTATACTTGTGAGGGTCAAAATATGGGTTACAGACAATTCTGCTAACCAGTCGTGAGGTAGCATAAATGCAAAAACAACCAAGGCAGAGTCATCTTAGAAATGGTCAGAGTCAGAGGAGATAGACATGATCTCTAATGCTCAATGGTTGAGGCAGGTCGAGATAGATAGTTGGTCAAATGAATGGATAGATGAAATAATGTGGCTGAGCTAACCTTAGAAGATGTTATATCAACCGAGTGCTGCCTACATAGCCCTTGTGTGAAGGGCCTCAGGCCAATGTAGTTCTCCCAAAAAGAGAGGAATGGTCAAAGATATGGATTGTTTTGGTCGAGGTTGAGTCATGGTCAAAAGGAGGATATGGTTTGTCCATCGAGTAGATGAACAAACGAGGGTGGTCGAGCTAACCCCAAAAGACGTCATGTCATCTGAGTGCTTCCTACATAGCCCCGGTCTTAGGGCCTCAGACCAATGTAGTTCAGATGAGGAGACAAAGGGGTTGATGTGATTGGTCATGAGGATGATTAGCATGTCCCATATGTCTGAGGGTTCATGCTTGAAATGATGAGGAGAAAAAGATGTTACAGCCTTTTCCAAATGGTGTATTTTGTAACATTGGTTGGGGTTTTTCATCCCTAGTAACTATCCATATTAGGTGATGGATGTTTGCTAAAAATGAAATGAGTCTATTTATGCTTCAGCAAGTAATGGTTTATGCTTGACATAAATTGTGTAGTCCATAGTTTCCATGTGTATTAGTGTCCATATAAACTAGTGTGAATGGTCTATGATAATGTATGATGTCATAATGTCATGTAGTTGGTCTGAAAATGTTGGGTTGAGTTGGTTTGACAAATGATGTGGTTGAATGTGACCAAAGTGTATGAAGGAAGTGAAAGGCATATTCACCCTTTCATTGATAAGGACCAGAATAGATAGCATAGATAGGGGTTGTTAGAACCAAGAGCCCCATTCATGCATTACGTCATTGACCATGGGTTGTGTTAGAGAAGTAATCGAATTAAAGTGAGCTCAAAGTCCCTTGAGTAGGTGATGTGATAGGAGGAGAGGGTAACCCATTTTAGAGCAGAGAGAACCTTGCCCCTTTTTATAGGAGACCCTGAGATGACTACAAGCCAAGTCCATGATGTTTTCTTTTTTTTGCAGACTGATCAATGTGGGAAGTCCACATAGAGATGTCATTTACTTTGTGGTCATTTGTGAAGCTGATCAATGCGGAAAGCTTCTAAAAGAGTGTTGTTTGTAGCAAGATTTAGTCATAGCCACCCTTCGAGGGAGTGGTCTATATTTTTGCTTTATATATATATGAGGGCTTTGAATTGTTGTCCTTCGAGGGAGCAGTCTATTAGCTACAACAATGATAGTATAGTTGTCCTTTGAGGGAGCAGTTTGCTTGGATATTTTGACATCTTGATTTATTTTTGACAAAATTTTGAGTCATGGACAAGAATATATAAGTTTAAGGGCTCCCTTTTATTAGGACAAAGCATCCATACTTTATAAAAGGGTTATAGAGGATTTTTTTAGGGGAATAGGGTTGAAAGGAATGAGGATTAAGAGGACAGGGAATTGCTCAAGGGATGAGCTCAAGTTCAACATCAAGTGAATGAGTACTCGACTAACAGTAGAATGGTCACAGATGCAAGGCATTAAGAGGTTCAGGTTTTGGTCGTCTGTCAAGAGAGGATAGATGATAAGTCCCTGACCCATACTTGTGCATGATGATGAAAGGTCTGAGCCAATTAGGGGTGAATTTGCCTCATTTACTTCACTCCATATTGGTCACATGCTGATTGATGTTGGATGTGAAGTTGGTTGATGCATTGTTGGATTGTTTGGTTGATACTTGGTCGAGGTCTGGTTGGTTCTTGGTTGAGGATGTGATTAAAAGGTTGGTTGATGTTTGGTCAATTGTTTGGTTAATGGTCGGTATAAAGTCAAACTCCCCCCAGTCATTTTGTGGTAGGAATAATGTCTAACACCTCGTGTGGATGATTAATGGGTTAGATAAATGAGATGGAGAGAAGACGAGAAGGAGAGACCTAGGTACCCTACTTGGTTGATAGGTCAGGGATTCCAAGCGAATGGTGCTTAGGCAGTGAAAAAGCTAGGAGGGAGGGAAACCACTGACTTCGTAGGTGAAGGGGGAGGAATAGGTGAGCTTGGAGGAGATTGGTCGATGGTGGGTTTAGGGCAAAGGTCTGTAGGAGCCTCAGTGGGTTCTTGGAAGCCTAGACTATATTGTTTCTTAGCATTGTCATCATTGAGTGGTTTGATAGGCTGGTGGGAGCCTTGCTCATAGCGTCCAAAGCCAAAACCCTTCCATGCACACCTGTAAAGGTAGGTGTGAGCAAAGGCAGGGTTGCCAAGAAATGAGAAGTCAGATGTGAATGGTTGAGGTGAGGAGAGAGGATTCCCATCAGTAGGAGCTTGATTGAGCCCTCCATAGATGAGATTGGTTTAGAGGTGAGGAGGACCATAAGGAATGACCATTCTGATTTGATGGTCATAACTTGGGCTATGGTGAAGCTATCCATACTCTTGTAGAGTTTGGAACATCTCTAAGGCAAGCAAGCGATATTCCCCAAGTGAAAGTTGTTGGAAGATATCTTCCATGGGGTCTTTGGTTGTCACTTGAAGAGGGGGTGTGGGGGCGATCACTGGTTGTGAACTAGTTGAAGCTTCCACAAATGGAGGTAACATCTGGATTGATGGCTTGAGAGGAAAGAGAATGTCATTTGATCGATAGGTCATGTTACAAGTTTTGAAAGGTGATGGGTCAGTAGAAATAATGTGGACTTGCCCGTCGTGTTTGAATTTTACACAATGGTGCAGTGTGGAGGGGACACAAGCCATGGTGTGAATCCAGGGTCAGCCTAGCAACATGTTATATTGGAACTCTCATTCGATGATATAGAAGAGCTCTGGGATAGTGTGCGGGTCAACATGAATGTGGAGGATGACAGTGCCAATGGTTGTGGCAGTGGTGTCATTGAAGGAATGAAGGATTGCGTCAGTTTTTGATACGCAATTCTTGGGGAGGACCAATTGATCAAAGGCATGAGTAGAGATGATGTTAATGCTGGCACCTCCATCAATCATAACTCACTTAATGCGGGTTCAATCAACATAGTTGGTGATGAAGAGAGCAGCATCCTGATCTTTTGAGGTAGATGTAGGAATTTTAGAATCACTGAAAGTGATAGAGGCAATGGGGGATAATGACTGGACCAGGGTAGCGAGTGGTTGGGGGTCCTCGAGTTAGACCTCCACTGCCTGTAAGGCTCAGATTAGAGCTTGATGATGCTGGGGTGAGGTTTGGATGAGGTCATACAAGGTCATCTTCACGAGCGTCTGGTGAAGCTATTTTAACATGGAGTCATGGATTGCCCCTAAAAAATAAGGAGAAGAGGGTTGAGATGCACCCAGGATAGAGATTTTGGGTTTTGGCAGTTGAGGTGGCTTGACAAAGGGATAGGTCCAAGGAATGGTGGCTTTTTCTTTTGCCTTGTCCTTTTATGACCTAATGGTTATGTGGATGGCATTGATTTTCAAGAGAGGAGGTGAAGGAGGAGGGGTCATAGTCTGTTGATGAGATGTTGATGTGGTTGAAGAGGTTGGAGGGATATGGGAAGGTGTTAGGGGTCAGTCGACAGTGTCCTCAAGAAAGAGAGTGTCTTTCTCCATGTAGCAGTGAATGATGGCCTTGAGGGCACAGCAATTCTCGGTGTCATGTCTTGGTGTATGATGATATAGGCAAATCTTAGTATCATCGAACTAGGAGAGCTTTGACCCAAGGGGTTGGAATGGCTTGATAGGTGGAAGGGTTATGCTAGAGGTCTACAAAATTCAATGCAATATCAAGGCATATGAACCCACCAAAGGTTCTATGCTTGTTGATGTGTGAGATGCTGGTGACTTTTGCTTGGGAGGTGTCGAAGGAGGCTTTCATACCACCTTTTGGGTTGATGGTGCGGCCACATGTGAAGACGACACCTTCTTCATGAGAGGTGCCAAATTTTTTGAAGAGGGTAGGCTAGTGGTAGGCAAAGGAAGCAGTGGAGGCAACTTGTTTTGGTTAGAGGTAAGAGTGGGGAGGATTCTGATTATGGTCAAAGGATGAGGGCCCAAAATGGAGGGCAATGGTGACGAAGGAGGAGGGCTTCACTACTATGGTTTAGAAGTCTTATTTGGTTTGGTTTGAAGACTACTATTGGTCAAGGCATGGTCCAAGTCTACCTTCACTTGTGGGTGAGTGAGGTTAGGGACAGGGTGAACGCCGAGTGACTTGATTGGTTTTGATGTGGTAGATGAGGGTTTTGGTCATGATGTGGATGGTTGTAGTTTTGAAGGTTTAGAAGTGGAAGTCTAGTCTTTGTTGATATTTTTGGGATATTTTGTCATGGGAGGGTTGGCAGCATGAGATGAGATAGAACAGGCAAGCTGGAGAGCTTTGAGTCGCTCCCATAATGTCGAATGCTCCATTTTCCTTAAAGGGAGAAGTCCAAGTTTCTCCACTAATCAAGAAAATGGCTGAGAAGATGTCGGATGAGGCTTGGGTCCTTCAGAAGATGTGGATGGTTACGGGGCCAAAACTGGGGTTGGTGTAGCAATCTCGGACCCAAGGCATGATGAAGTCATAACAGGTTCATCTTTGGGCGAAGAAGGCAAAGAGGCAGGTTCTTCCCTTGGTGGAGAAGGAACTAGAGAATGAGGCTCCTCAAGAGGGTAGAGGGTAGGGATAATTACACCCTCCACTTATAGTTGAGGAGTAGGAAGGGTAGGGTCCTCCATAGGTAGCAAGAAGGAGGACGGTGAGACTGGTGGTGCCGGTATGGTCGAGGCATCCTCCAATATAAGGGAAGTTGATGGAGAACTAACAGGAGACAAAGGTTCATCCATGTGTGATGGACTGATGGGTTGACTAACCTCTTGACTCAGTGAGAGAGATTGGTCAGGGATGAAGGGCGATACTATATTGACTGTGTGTATGTTATGTTCTTGAGTGTCATCAGTCATGGTCTACACATTGTTTTGGGTAGGAGGATGATTGGGGAATGGTTATTTGAAAATGTTTATGCCTTGATTGGGTGGCACATTTGGATTGTCTAGGACAAGGTCACCCTTATCAAGAATGTCTTGGATGATGTTTTTAAGAGTCTTGCAGTTGCTCGTGTCATGGCCTTTAACACGGTGATAGTTGCAGAAGTCATTTTCCCTATACCATGTAGGGATGGCACATGAGGGATCAAATTGTGGAGGCAGTCAAATTTGGGGGAGATTGAGAACCCCCTATTTGACAAGTTTGTCCAACACAGATGCGTATGACTCCCCTAGTGGAGCATATTGTCACTGCACATATCTTTGTTGGAATTGTTGAGTGATGCTTTGGGATGTGGATGGCTTGGGTCGATTAGTTGTTAAAGAGGATGATGGTCTGATGACTACAGTGTTTGTTGATGCCTTAGATTTGGGATTAGATGAAGAAGGTTTAGAGGAAGAGTCATTGGACTTGGTTTTGGGGTTTTTACTCTGCAACTTGACTTTGTTCTCCTCAATGGCACGTAATTCAAGCTTTTGGGCCATTGTGAAGGCTTCATCAAAGGTGCAGAATGTCTGAACCCGCAAGGTAGAGGAAATATGCTTGGCACAAGCCTAAGAGAAAATTTTGATGAGTTCAGGCTAGGGCAAAGAAAAGGAGAGCTGGTTAATCAGGCCTCTCTAGTGAGCAACAAAATTGGCTATGGATTCATCCTTAAACTGCTAGATAGAATACAGATTTGTGATTGAGACCTTTTTGGTGATATTGATAGAGAAGTGGTCAAGGAAGAGTTGGGCTAGCTAGGTGAATGTGAAAAGAGAATGGCTGGAAAGAGAGCTGTACTAGTCAAGAGCAACACCAGCAAGTGACATGGGGAATGTGTGTAGAAGTAACGCATCATCATGGGCTATGAGATAACAGGCATGTCCGAATGCCCGTAGGTGCTATTGCAGGTCTTCCTTACTCTGGAAATGAGAAAAATTAGGAAGCTCCCACTGACTGGGATATGGCCTAATCGGGACGGAGGGATGGATGGGTTCGTTACAAATTTGCTCATATGAGAGGGCATTGTGTGAACCAAAAATAGAGGTCTCGAGACTAGACATTTTGTCCATCAACATGTTGATTATGTCTGCTGACGAATTGGTGGGTGGAGCACCCCCTAGGTTATAGGGTGCTTGGAAGATGCTAGAAGGGGCATATGACGTAGTCAGTTGCGCTTGTATGGGCACAACGTATTAATAACTAGTCATTGGGATGGAAGTGGAGACTAAGAGTGGTTGAGTCATGAAGGTAGAAGGCATGGCTAGGTTTGATGTTGCCACGAGAGGTTGGATAGTGGTAACATTAGCCAATGGATAGGTAGCCACCCTAGTGTTGATAGGGGTGAGGGTAGGTAGAATAGAGACAACCAGATTTTGGAAAGGGGTAGAGGTTGGTTGAATAGGCTACGATTGATGGGGGGCCAAAACCCCATTGGAAGTGGGCCTAGAGATGGAAGGAGAGGCCACACTTAGAAGGTTGGTCATGGGCTGGTCATTAGTTGAGGTGATAGCCTGGGTGTCTATGGGTTGAACCATAGGTGTTGTCGATACGACTGTTGTCTCAACTAAAGAGGTCGGCATCCCATAAATTAGGTTACCTAAGGAGTCTCGCATTCAGCTTCGTGCGAGATAATGTTGCAAGGCTTTGACATTGAGGTCCAAGAATCTTTTGAAATCTTGGTCCCCTTCAGGGACTATGGGATTCTGAGTCAAGGTCGTTCGAGTAGGAGTTCTTTCGGTCTCCGAGTCGAACTCCATTATAAGACTGGTTATGGATGGGGAAGGTAGAAGCGGTTGATGCCTCACGTGGTCGACAAGAGCCTTGGTTTGATTACGAGTCAAAACCATTCAAGGCAAGACAAAATGTCCTCACAAGCTCAAACAAGTAGATAAGAATAGAAAAGAAGAACACAAGTAGACCCTAAGTGTTAAATCCCTAGGAATAAATTATTAGGATCATGGTGGCTTATGCCTTAGAATGTGTTTGGAAAGATTGGCTTTTGAGATGGGTCCTAGAAGTAGTCTAAGGCTAGTTTCAAGTTTGTTTCGGTGCTCAAGAGTCTGTGTTAGGTTCCGTACTTGGCCTGGTGCTAAGGAGCAAGCTCCCCTCACTTCACGAGCCCAGTGATAAGCTGGTCTTGCTTAGCCAAAATATACTTCCCCTAGAGATTATCCTCTACCAGAGAACAGAGTGGGCTTTCCCCTTGGTAGTGAAGTCCAAGTGGGATTATCGGGACGGGTAAGGTATCCACTGGGTGATGAAATCCCAGTCAGGCCTTGTCTCAGGTAAGTTTTGATGTTTGATTTGTGCAAGTGATTTGGTTGTGTAACATAAGTGATCTACGATTAATTCATGATGCGATTATTAATTATTAGATGTGGACTAAGTATGCAGTTAAGAAGAAATGAAATGCAACGTGTTTTAAGCCCAAGTCGAAATGTGAGTTCGAATGTAAACAAATAGAGAAGAGGTTGATGAGTATGACTTTGACTAGTCTAAGATGCAAGAAAAGAAAGAACAAGAATGATTCTTTTTAATTTTTTGCTGATAGTGTCTTTTGGAAGAGATATAAGAAAGAGGTAAAAAGGAAAAACCTAATGCACCCTATATGAAAAGAAAGAAAAGAACCCAAGGAAGACCCTAGGGTCCCACTGGGTGTGCCAAAATGTTTCCAAACAAGTTTTTGCTTTCACATTCAAAAGGGAAATGAGAAACTAAGAGAAATGGTCTAGGGCTTGTATGTACTCGGATGAAGTTTTGTGCATCAAATTCAGATGATAGCAAGAACTCCTCTTTGGTTGTGGAGGATGACACCTGTAGAAGAAAGAGACTAAAACAAAGAAGGCATTAGATGAGGAGATGGTGGGCTGCCAAGCAAAAGCTTGATCCTAGAAGTACAAAGACTTCCTTGAGGGATGTCAACCCACTGATTGATAAAAATAATGTCTAATAAAAGGCAGAATGATAAAAGACTGAAATGATTAAAAACTGAAACAAAAATAGAAGCAAATGCTTACCTGAATGCTACTATCAGTCTGGTCACAGTCACTGACGTCAGTTAGTCTGCCAATGTCGGTTAGTCTGCCAACGTTGGTTATCAAGGTCTACCAACATTGGTTACTCTATCGATGTTGGTGGAGGCAGTGGTCGATGTCAATCAGGGCAATGGCCTTGGACGGGGTCTGGATGGGTTTTATGGTTTGTGGACGGGTCTGAAAAATGGCTTGAGGTGCCTGAGTGTCTGTTTGGAGGTCTGAGAGTCTTTGTAAAGCTCTATGTAGGGTTTACAGGGCAGAAAGTATGGTCTAAAAAGGGGGATTAGATAGAGGACAGGGTGACAGGGAGATAAGGATTTGGGTCTGGTCTGGTGATACGAAGTGTTGAGTGGGAGCTAATAGCTAATACATTTCTAGATTATTGAAATAAAATAAATGAAACTTTCTTAGCTCATACCTGATGAAGAAGAAGTGTTGCTGACTATTTACACTTGTTGCTGATGCTACTGGTGTGGAAGACCTGTTGCTGATGTTGCTAGTGTAGAAGACCTATTGTTGTTGTAGCTAGTGTAGAAGACCTATTGTTGTTGTAGCTTGTTGTGTGTACCTGAGAGAGAGAGAGAGGTTGAAGTCTGGGTGCCAGATGATTTTTGCATTCAGGAGAAGAGGATGCGAGAGAGAGGCTAGAAATTGCCTTTAGGCTAGTCTTAAGCAACTGACATCGATGATCCCACTGGCATCAGTCGATAGGTAACTGACGTTGGCAACTGGAATAATGGCAAAAAGGCTAAAATTACCCTTTCACCCATTCTTCCAACTGCCTGGGTCAATTGGTCATGCGAAAACGGTCAAAGGTGGATAAATAAACATGAGGATTAGTGGAGGGGAAGTTGGAATAGGTCATAGGGTGATAAATGAGGGTATCCAAGGGCAAAGAATCCAAGGAGAGGAGAGGTGGCATGGGTGAGGTGTCATGAGAGAGAGAGAGAGAATTATTAATTTAAAATAGATGATTATTTTAAATTAATAAGACATAGGTTAGGCATGGTTAGAAGTTAGAAAGGGACCAAGGGGGAGAGGACGACCAAGGAGTAAACATGATTTTGGTGTCTACATGAGGCTAAAGAGTTTTCACCACCCTTTCTTGTCTTCATCCTAACACTTAAAGAGATGGCACACAAAATGTGGCACCATTTTCCATGTGTTTCATGAATGAGTCAAAGATGAGGTTGGTGGGGATTCCCATTTGGGTTGGTGAGTCTCCCATTTGGGTTAAAAAGTCAAAAATGGGTGCCCTTTGTCTTTACCAAAGTACTAAAGAGGTAGGTATCTCATTTTGAAGGCCAATTTCATGTGTGAAGGCAAAATACATGTTTAATGATGGTTCCTTAAGGGAAAATTCACCATATTTCAAGAGGGGCCTTATGATGCTTAAATGAGGTCATTAAACACTTTGGAAAAGGGTCCTAAGTGGGGTATGATGTCCCACATCAAGCCACCTCACTTCTAAGCCATGTCACTTGCCATATCACCTTCCATGTCACTTTTCATATCACCTTCCATGTCACTTTCCATGTCACATGTCATGTCATAATGAATAGTGATAGTGGGTCCCATAATGAATAGTAATTTTGAATAATAATATCAAATAGTATTTTTGAATAGGATAATAGTGATTTGGTTAAGTTAATAATGGTTGGTTAAGGGTTAAGAAGGTTTACGAGGTCTTAAGGCATTTAGTCATCAAAAACTATAAGTGTGCAATTTTTTAGTGCCTACATTTTACCCTTTTTGTTATGCAGATTTGAATTAACAAGCTACAAAATAAAAACAAATCACTTGGTTGAAGGTCAGGGTGTCCTAAATATGGGAGGAGGTCTTCCCCATTAAATCAAGAGTTGATGAGGAAAGGTCAAATCAGGTGTAGGTTTAATAAGCAATTGGTGGGGAGGCACTAGGTGATACCACAAGGTAGTTGGGCATGTGAAATGCCAATGGGTTCACAAGATGTGACTAAGTGTAAAGGTCAAGATTTCACACAGACTAAATCTACTAATGTTGATAAAAAGAATGTTAGGTTCTAGATGGACATACGATAGGGTAACCATTCCATAATGTTAGTCATAGTTGATCAAATTAAGCTTATCAAGTCATCTAGACAAGGTTGGTGTTGTTCACAGATATCCAGGGGAGGAACTACTCCTGTAGAACAATATAAATAGTCTAGTTGCACATGAGGTGGGGTGTAAAATGGGTAATATGTCAAATAGAGTCAATGTGGCTAAAAGGACCAAGGTAAGGTCATCACAAAACATATGAAGAGGTCAGATCAAAAATGGTCCAACATCAAGGTGAATGCAATCGAATAGTTGGGTGGTTAGAATGGGGTGGCCGAGCAAACTCCATATGCACTAGGCAAGTGGATGTTACCTATAGATTTTAATGGACATAATGTCCAAAATGAACTTTAGGATTAATGTAGGTCTTTTGAGGTGGGTAGTGTTGGTTAACTTGGTTGACCTAATTTGATATCATGTAGTTAGGTATGGTTGAAGGACATTGGAGAAAGGGAAGCTCCAAAGGGTGGGAAATATGGGTATCAAATAGTTTTCTGATTGGTTTAGTATAAATGGTGGATGAGATTACCTAGGATGTAATTATATGATTTCTTCAACTATGAAAAAGGAATTTTCATCCATGGGTAAGAAGTTTTAAGCATGAAATTTCTACCACCATTTTAAAAAATGAATAAATATGCTTGACCAGGCTTTAGAAAATATGGCACTACTCAAATTGCCATGGTGACCTGATGGGTTTTTTCATAACCATCTAAATAAGCTGACATTGTGCACACTTCACAACAATGTCATTAATAGGATATGGAATGGTATTATTTAATGATTTGGGGAAGAAAAGTAGTAGCATGGGTAAACAAGAAGTGGTGAGGATTTGAACACTTGACCCTTGATCCAATGGGGCCCCAAAATAAGTAAGCATTGAATTTTGAGGGAATTCAGAGAAAGACTCTGATGGGTTTTGGAATATGGAGTGAGGTGAATAATAATAATATTAATTAAATGAGGGATCAAGCTGAAAATCGGAAGGAAAATAAATGGTATAAATGGAAAATTGAGAGGGAGAACCTGACCAAATTTTGTGCATTAAAGCAAGGGCATGGAAGACACGAGGAAGCAGACAAGGAGATGTACATAGAGGTGGACAATTGGTGACCACACTCTAAAGAGGTGGAGGTTGAATAGAGTAAAATAAAAGGTATCTAATAAGGGATGAGGTGAAGGCAGACTAGGAGATGGATGAAGAGATAAGTGAAGAAAATAATGAGGTTACATATAAAGATGAAGGTGGAGAAGGATGGAAAGAGCTAGGCATGGACATATAAGAGGGGTAAAATGGTCAAGAAGAACAAGGAATGTCCTCAAGATGATAAAAATGAAAGGAAACATCTAAAATGGAGAGGATGGTGGAAAATAATGAAAAGGAATGAGATGAAGATAAAGGGTGAGGATCAGGGATGATAAGAATAAAAAGAAAGAATTGAAGTAGGGATACAAAGCACAGATTCTCACATAGATGCAAAAGATAAGTGAGTACCAAGATGCAAAGAGGAAAAGGGGATTGAAAAAGGCAAAAGGCAAGAACTGAGAAGAAGAAAAGAGGAAATTATGGAAGGCTTCTCAAAGGATAAATACCCAGGGAGAAACTAGTTGTGGAGAAAAAAAAGAAGACAAAAAGGATGAAAGGATGGGGAAAAAGCAAACAAGAAGAATGAAAAATGGGTGTGATGGGAAGAGGGGATAAATGATAGATAATGATGGTACACGTAAATAAAAATTACAACAATATAAGAAATAGAAATCTTGCAAGATGTACAGTATGATGTGGAATTGGTGAGGAAATGAGATTGACAAAGAAGGTGTGACAAATTACCAAGGATAAGGGGAAATGATGAGGATGGAAAATGAAGACAAAGGAGATAGGGGTCAAGGTTGGTAAAAAGTGGAGAGAAAGGTAAAAAATGTAAAGAGTGGGTGGTGAAGCAAGCCATGAAGCATGCACAAGGAAAGGTGTTGAGGGGAAATGAAGCAGAGTAGGTGGTGGCTTTATGGGAGATAAGAGGGGCTAATGAGGAAGCCTATAAATCTTTATGTTAAAAGATATTGACAAGCAAGAAAAGTAGTTAAAAGAGATTGACAAGCTAAAGGGAGGGAGATGGTGAGGAGATAGGTGGAGGGGTGGAGGAAAATATATTAGGTGAGAAGGGAAAATAAATTAAAGGATGTGGTTGAGTTGACCTCAAGAAGTGAGTGCTACCTATATAGTGCAAAAAGAATTCAAGCCAATGTAGTTCTCCCAATAATGGGGGAAAAACTTAAGAGGAAGTATTAGATGGTGTTAAAACATAAGGATGCTTAAGAAAGAATTCAAAGCTTCCTTGATGTAAGACACCCTAAGAAAGAGGGAATTATTAGTAATAGAATTTAATGAGAAGGAAAAGGGAGGGTAATTAGTTGTTATTGGCCAAAATGCTCTTAGAAGTCAATGAGCACCTACATAGTTGATGGACATCATGCCAATGTAGTTCAACAAGGTTTGGGTGAGTGGTGTTCAAATTGGCTGCCCTAATTTGATGGACCACATGGCTTGGTTTAGGTTAATGGATAAGGTTTTGTAAAATAATGGTTTTACATTTTGGTGAAGGTGATGGTGAAAGTGTATGGTGTATATTGGTGAATAGTTATCATAATGATCCCATATTTAGTAGGATGAGAGACACAAATGGGTAAGGTAAGATAAATAAGATGGGAACACAATTCTAAGCACCACAAATGACCTTTAATGGAGATAATCCAAAGAAGAAGTGCCATTGTAATGAGGTTTCACCTTTTAAAATTATGCGAAGGTATAAGCATAGTGCTGGTAGCTATCACTATGAGCTAAGTTTTAAGAGGTAGGTGTCAATCAAGAACCGCATAGTCATGTTGGTGAAAGGTCATCAGTGCTACGAACCAATTTTTAAGGGTAGTGAAGTGGTGACCTATAAATAATTTCCTTGATGGTTAAGTAGATTATATAAGGTATAAAATTGGTAGGGTGGTGAATGATAGAGGATGGATTGTGCCTGACCCAAGAGCTGCATGGGTAGGCTAGATGAAAGGTGACCATGTTTGCATCCTCTATCCTAGTTCCTTGGAACTGATGACTTGGGATTCCACTAGGTCAGTCCGAACCAAAAAGAATTTGTGTGGTCTAGGAGATTGGTTACATAGTTGGATAAGGCGATCATTCCCTGACTATGGATAAACTTTTAGCTAGCACAAAAGAAAAGACTATCATGTTTGAGCAGGTACTACCAATGATCAGGGTCTAATGTTTAGAGCCTATGGCAATAGGCTGGTAGTAATAAGAGGATAGAAAGGATAGGAATATGAATTTATTGTTTTGAATTCATGGTATCCTACCTTTTATGGAAGAGTTTCTATAGTTTTAAGGATTTAGAAGCTACCACTACCAACAATAGTGGTAGTTTTAAAGGCGTGACCATTATGGTGGCACATGACTAGAATATAATTTACATCAACCAAGATAAAGGTGATGATGATCAAACCCACAAGGATTTCAAGATGCAAAACAATAAAATACATTAGATGTGGAGTGGATGACAAGAGTGACAAAGGGAAATCATGATGGTGCATGACAACTTTATTAAAATGGCTGGGTGGACTGAGGGGTATGTGTCTACACAAAAGGCAAGTAGAAATGATCATTTGAATTGGAAAGACTATTTAAGGGAATCAATGACATCATATGACCTTCCCCATTGGTGGAATGGAGAATCATGTTAGTGAGGAAGAATGGTCAAATATTATATTTAATGAATCATGATAAGGACAAATGTCTATCATTGAGTTATTTGTTTCTATAGGTTATAGAGAGCATAGAGAACTACACAAGGTTGAAGATGGTGAATAATGGGACCAATGGTGGAGATAATCGACAACTCTCAAAACTTGAAATAATCAATATGGTGAATGTGCAGATCTACCAGATACTAAAACATGTAATGGTGATAATGGAAGTACTTCTAGATCAATACTAAGAGGAAAGGCACCAATGGCCCAAGATTAAGCCTAAATTCTTACCTCTATAAAAATGAAGAAGGTAAGAATTTCACTATGCAAGATACAAGGCTGGAGAACATGACCATCAACCTGTCTATGGAAGTAACCCTTACTGTCTAAGGGGATGTGTGCTAAGGTAATAACCGGTGGTACCTATGCAAGTATAACAACTAAAGTAGAAGGATGTAGTGGTTGTGATAGGTGAGTAAGGTGAAGGAACCAAAGTAGAATGTGATTCTTGCCCTATGGGGATGAATGTGGAAGAGGAAAATAAAGTACACCCTTTAGTAACCACTAATACAAGGAATGTTATGGATGTTAGTTTAGGGAACAATCAAGTAGAAGAATGGTTGAACACAAATCTAGAGTGACCAGATAATTAGCCTAGTGCTTAGGTAGGAAAATAATATATTTATGGGCCTTATGTGAAGCAAGAATAGTTTTATAAATTTGTATGTGATGTGTGACTCCTCTCACCCTAAATAAAATATTACACAATTTGTTATGTACAAAATGTGTTGGATGTCATTGGTCAAATGTTATCACACTTAAGGTTGTGTGGATACTTATGAATGTTATGGTTATGGTTATGATTGGTATGGGTATGGTTGTTTTAATCTTGCTTAATGTAAAAATAATGATTATTGTTGTTGTAATACTAGATGGTAAAATTCATGATGAAAACATCAACCAAACATATTAAGAATAGGGCATGATGCTTTGTTTTTAAAAAGGATTGAATATAGACCCAAAGTGGGATCATCTTAATGAATATAAGCCCTTCAAACATTACACATGAGTGGTCGTTAGTTGATAAAAAAGGTTTCTTGATCACAAGGTGTCAAGTAAGCTCTAAATCCCTTGATTTATGGATAGTCTAAAGGGAAGATGGGTGATAGGTGGTGTGAAGGGTAATGGATGATATGTATGATAACCTCATATGAATTAGTTTTCCCCTTTTATAGGTGGCCTAATAATAGTAATAAATAATTCCATGTTGTATGCTATATGTAGATTGATCAATGTGATAATTCTACATGGGAAAACTGATTGTGGCTTCCAACTTATCATGTTGTTTGAGAGCTGATTGTGGCTTTAGAATTTGTTGTGATAGTGGGTCTTTTGTTTTATTGTGGTATATGGGAAGTTGATCAATGCATGAAGCTTCCAATAAATTACTCTAATTTTGTCAAATTTAACTTAGCCATCCTTCAAGGGAGTGGTCTAAGCTTATTAGCTTTTTTCAAAGTTCTTGATAGTTGTCCTTCAAGGGAGCAATCTACCTTATATGTGGCAAATTTTTTTTTGGGCAGCTGTCCTTCAAGGGAGCAATCTGCAATGCTTAAGATATCAACCCCAATAATGCTTTAGTATCCAAATTGTTTTAGGATGTAATGTGTTTAGATATAGACAAGTTTAATTAGGTTTAGAGGTTTACCTTTATGAGGGAAAAACTTTAACACAAGAGTGTCAATGATATGTGAAAGGATGTGGTTTCAAGAGCTAATGACCATGGATTCCATCTGGTTAAAGATAAAAAGTATCCATGAGCTCCATATTATGAGTAGACTCATGGTACCTATATTTAGGATTAGGCTATGACTATGATGGTTAATCACATGGTTCTATGTTGTAATTAATTGTCCTTAAAAAGAGAGGAGAGAGATGGGTGAAGTTTAAAATCTCATAATCAAGGGATGAGCTTAACTTAGATAAAAAGAGTGAGTTTGGTCCTTAATAGAAAAATAGATGTAGATGTGAAGCATTGAGGGGCTCAGGTTATGGTTTGCCTTTAAGAGAGGACAAATGATAAGTTCCTAATCCATACTTATGGGTAATGATGTAGGGTCTAATCTAATTGAAAGCAAACTTGCCTCATTTATTCTTCTCCATGTTGGTCACATATTGGTTTTCTTTTAGGATGAGGTCTCTGATATTAAATTCTTATTTTTTGAGGTGCTTATTATAAGCACATTTGATACACTCTCGATAGATACAGAGGCGGGTGAGGGCTGATAAATGATGCTCTCGTCAAGTAGCTCAAGTTGAGCTAAATGGTGTTGACAAAAATATTCCTTAGAAATAACTTCTTGAAAAGATATGAAAAGAGAGGGGATTTGGACTTCAAGACTCAAGACTGCCTTTGCTTTGAAGACTAGAGAGAAATGGGTAATACCCATATAATTTTGAATGCTAGTGTGATAGGCCCATAAGGTAAATGGGATGTGCAAGTGCTAATCCTGACCTAAAGCACTGATAACTTTGGTTATTATTTTGGTGAGGGTTTTATTAGAGGCTTCTACCTGTTCATTTACTTGTGGTCGATAAGGTGATTAAAATCTTCAATCAATTCCAAATGCATCACATAAACCTTGTACTTGCTTATTTTTGAAGTATTTTCCATTATCAATGATGATCTTATGAGAAACCCCAAAGTGGTAGATGATATGAAGGTTGATAAAGTTGAGAATATTCTCTACTTTGGTTGAGATAATAGAAACAGCTTCTACCCACTTGGTAAAGTATTCAGTGGTTGTGATGATGGAGCTATGCCACTGTGAATAATATGGGTTAATTTCCCTAATGAGATCGATCCCCTATTGAGAGAAAGGCCAAAATTCCTTATATATCTAGAGGATATTGGTTGTCATATGATGTAAATTATCATTTTATTGACATTTAACACACTTTTTTACATAATCATAATGGTCTTGGTTGAGGGTGGGCCAATATTAGCCAAGGTGAAGGATATGTTTAGTGACTGTTAGGCCATTAAAGTGTCCCCCATGAATCCTATCATGTGTTTCTTTGATGGAATGGGAAGCTTCATGGCTACATAATCAACAGAGAAGGAGACTGTCAAAACCATTTTTGTAAAGGATTCCCCCTAGTATGGTGTAATGAGATGTACTCTGAACAAAGTTTTTTTAGGCTTTCCTAGAGAGGTTGGGAGGAATGATGCCTAGGTTGAGGCAGTTGAAATTTTGGTCATACCAAATGTTGAGTGGGGATTCCTCCACATTATAAATGGTAGGGATGTCAGATTGGCTATAAGAGGGTGTGGTAAAATGATGAATTGTGACAAATATTTTGGAATTGGAAGGCTGAGATGAGATATGGGAAGCAAGGTAGGCCATTATTTCCACAAATTTATTGGTAGATTGGAGAATGGATTGGACTAGGTAATGTTTGAATGATGTTAAGAGTTTGTAAACTAAAATTTTATATTTTTTCAAGACATCATTCTTACATTAATAGGATCCATTGACCTAGTTGACCACAAGATAGGAATCACCAAAGACATGGATTATCTTAATTCCCAAGGTTAGAGCAGTTTAAAGACCTATCACTAGGGCTTCATACTCAACCATATTATTGGTGCATTCAAAATCAAGTTTAAAGGAGAGAGGAAGGGGTTTTCCATTGAGAGGAATGAGAAGAATAACTCTAGTACCCCCTCCTTATTAACACTTCAATCCATCATAGAACATGGTCATTTGGTAGGCTATACCATGTTCTTGAAAAAGAATCACGATAGACTCGTCTAGAAAGGCAAGAGGAGGTGGTTGCTTATTTGGTAAAGGAGCTTCAACCAATTGGTCAGCAATGACCTACCCTTTAATTGACTTATACTAGAGGAATTCAATGTCAAATTTAGTTAGGAGCACGAGCCACTTAGCCATACACTGATTTGGGTATGGTTTAGAGTGCATGTACTTGAGCAGGTCAATATTGGTGATGACATAGGTTTTATAGTTAAGAAGGTAGTGGTGGAGTTTGGTGGCCACAAAGGTCAATGTTAAGTGGATTTTCTTAGTATGTGTATATCGAGTCTCATATTCTACAAGCGTATGGATAATGTAGTATATGGCTTGCTCTTTGTGTTATTCATCTCGATGAGCCAACATTGCCCCTAGGGAATGGTCGGTGGCAGAGATATATAGGTAAAAAGGGTGGTAATCCTTAGGAGGGTTGAGGATAGGTGGTGACAAAAGGTAGTATTTGAATGAATCAAAGGCCTTTTGATAACTGTTATTCTATTTGAAAATGACATCCTTCTTCAAAAATTGATGGAAAGGTTGGCATTGATCTAAAATTTGGGAAATTAAATGGTAAATGGATTATTGTTTTCCCTACAAGATACAAAACTAATTAAGGTTGGTTGGAGGAGGCATGTCCAATATTTCTCTAACTTTAGCAAGGTCTACTTTGATCCCATGAAGAGATATGATAAAGTCAAGAAGATTTCTTGAAAAGACCCCCAAAATGCATTTCTTGGGATTATGGTGAACATGATAACAGATGAGGCATTCAAATATGATCATAAAAAAAATTAAGTGATCTTTTCAAAGTTTGGATTTCCCAAGAAGGTCATCCACATAGTCTTCTATAATATTATGGATGATATCATGGAAGATATAAGTCATGGCATGTTGGTAGATCATACCAACATTATTTAACCTAAAAGGTCTGACTCTATAGCAAAAATTTATCCAATAGGTGGTAAAGGTGGTTTTATGTTGATCTTAAGGAGAAATAAAGATCTGATTATAACCTAAAAACCCATCCATGAGAGATTACATCTTGTGGCTAGATATAAGATCAACAAGTTGGTCAATGCTAGGTAGAGGAAAGACATCCTTGGGTAGGCAAGGTTAAGGTCACAAAATTCCACACAAATGTGTAGACCCCCAGTGACTTTGGTGATAGGTACAATATTTGAGACCCATTGGGGATAGTTAATGGGTTGAATTAAGTTTATAGATAGGATATGTTCCAGCTCTTCTTTGATGATAATGGATATGTGAGGATGCATGCATCAGAGTTTCTTTTTAATAGGCTTGGCATCATGATGAGTGACTATGTTATGGGTAGCAATGGCGGGGTCAATCCCAAGCATATCACTATAAGACCAAGTGAATTTTATGCTATGATCTTAGAAGAAAGAAGAGAAGTCTTGGATTTCCTTAGCATTTAGTGATTGACCCAATTTGACAATGTGGGGGTTGTATAGAGTGCCCAAGTTTATATCCATGGTGGATTCATTTGACATGGTTGAGGCCTTAGGAGGAAGGGATTTTTGGATAGAAGTATCCCCCACACTAAGGTAGGTAAGAATTGAATCATCATCTTGATGTTGGATAGTGTTGATGGTACAATAATCATTCTCTACCATTTTAGGGTGTACGAGTGGAAGGACTTTGGTTTGGATACTCTTTTGGTAGATGAGAGGGCCCAAACTAACGATATTGACTAGAAAGAAAAAAAAAGTTAGGGGGGATGATGTCAAGATCTTTAGGTGGGGAAAGTGGTTAGGTTGGTGAGGATAGGATATCTTCCTCTATGGTGGTAATGAGTTTGGGTGAATTGTTGGGTTATTTAGGTGGTTCATACCCAAGGCCAAATGACTCATGAGATTTCAAAGTTTTGATATGGGGTAACTCATGAGGCCCTTGTTCATAGTGACCAAGGCCAAATCCTTTCCAAGAACATTTATGAAGATAAAAACTTAGTGAACTCTAATTTTCTAAGATATGAAAAGTTAGAGGTAAATGGTTGGATGGATGAAGTAGTGGTAGGGAATAGAAGTGGTTGATCAAGTTCCACATGTATTAATTTTTTTTGATGGTTAGGGAGCCTGAAGGGGATGATGGTTCCAATGTTATGGTCATAATAAGGGTCATGTCTAAGATTCCCATATTCTTAGGTAGTAGAGAAGGCATCTAGGGCTAAGATTTTATATTTCCCAAGGGAAAGACATTAGAATATGGTTTCTATGGGGTTCTCCACAAGAATCTTAGAAAAAGGGATAAATGAGATAGTAGAAGCTTCATCAACATTTGGTATGGAAGTGTGATGATGTTTGGTTGGTGGGGTTGTGTCATTAGTAGATGGTTATGAGGTGGATGAATAAGGAAGAAAGACATCATTAGGCTGATATTTAATATTTCAAGATATGAAAGGAATAGGGTCAGCTTGGATAGTCACAACTTGCCTTTCATGCTCAAATTTGACACATTGATGTAAAGTGGAAGGGACACAACTCATGACATGAATCCAAGGGTGCTTGAGTAAAAAATTGTATTATAATTCTCCTTATACAACATAAAAAAATTTGGGAATGGTATGAGGCCCTACATAGATATATAGGACAACTATACCCAAGGTAGTAGTTATGGTATCACTGAAAGAATGAAGGACCATTATGCTTTTAGACATAATGTTTATGGGTAAGTGTAGTTGATCATAGGCATGGGAGAAGATAATATTGATGTTGGCTCCCCCATCAATCATCACCCTTTTGATGTGGGTTTAATTAATGTATCTTTTAATGAAGAGGGGGGATCAAGATCCTTAGGATGAATAGAAGGTATTTTTGAATCTTTGAAGTTAATAAGGTTAGAAGTTTGAAGGGCACCAATAAAGGTGGATAGAGGCTGAGATTAATTTATTTAGACCTTAATGGATTACAAGGCTTCTATGAGTACTTGATGGTGATGGGGAGAGATAGAGACTAACTCATATAAGCTCATTTTTGCTAGAGTTTGGTGAAGTTGCTTGAGGATAGCTTTTCAGATGGATATTGAATATGGTTTAAGGTATGGAGGGATAGATGGTGAGGAACCTAAGATAGACACCTTGGGTTTTTTTGAAGATAGATACGGTTGGGTGTTGTTTCCTTGGGAGTTCAGGGAGGGGTAAGTCCAAGGAATAGATGCCTTAGCCTTCCCTTTATCCTTCTATTGGGTTTGAGATCAGGTAACCATGTGTATAGTGTGGTCAAGGGGGTTTTATGGATTGGGTGATTTCTTTGGTTCCTCCTCTTTACTTTTGGGTGAGACTAAAGATTGGATGAGTTTATTTGTTGGTTGGATTGGCAATGGGTATGAAAGAGGTTTATCTAATAATAGATCATCATCTTCATATAGGCTATGAACAAGTGCTTGGAGAGATTTACAATTTTATGTGTCATGTCCTAGTGCCCTATGGTATGCACATATTAAGTTATCATTGAACCAAGAGGTTTTAATACATGAAGGATAAAAAAATTTTATGGGTGGTGAGCTCAAGGAAGAAGTTTGCAATAACCATTGGAGAATGGTTAAGTAAGATTTAGCTAAAATGGTAAAGGTTTAGTAATTTTTATTTTGGGTTTTGAAGTAGAAAGTTGTGTGGACGTATATTTTGTGGCAAGTGTCTTTGGTATAGAAGTATGCTTGGTTGATGGTTTTGGTTTAGGCAAGATGGTTGATGAGATGGAGGCAGAGGAGGGTAAGGTAGGTAACTTAGGAATTGTTGATGTAGTGAGGAAAGGTGTCTTAGAAATCAAGTATAAAGGTATGACCAATAAATGTGGTGGGGTTTTGGTAAAAATTATGGACTTCATGTTTAAGGTAGAGTGATGAAGACTGAAAATAGAGGGCAAGGTTGAGGGAGGTAAAATTCTAAGTTTTGGGTCTTTTGGTGGTTTTACTTCTTTGGTATTTTTAGTTGTCTTGGTGGGTTTAGGTGTTTAAGCTTCAATTAATTTGGAGGAGGTTTTGGTTGGTTTGGTGGAGGTTTTAGTTGCTTTAGAAGGGCTAGTTTGGTCTACCAAAGAAGGGTTTAGAAGTTCTAGTTTGGTTATCTAAACTTTGTCTTGACCTTTGACAGAAGGTTTTGAAATTAGAGGTTGGATGAATGAAGTCATCTTCTCTTGTGAGATAGCTTCTAAAGAGGGGGTGGATGGTTCTACAATATGGGAGGTAGGTGTGGTATCCTCTAATGGAGGTGTGGGTATGGTGGCTTCCTTTGTTTGGGTGTTCAAAGGAATAGAAGGTAGTTTTTTTCTTCTATTAGCGGAATGGGGAAAGAGGTGATTAAGGTAATGTTTTCTTCAAAAATGGGTTCATCAGTAACCACATTAATAGTATGTTCCTCATGATATGGGTCTATTTTATTATCATGGTAAGGGGTATAAGGAGCATGATTAGGAAAAGTCTTACAAAATATCTCAAGGGCCTGGTTTGGTGGTGTATTGGGATTGTCCAATGTAATATCCCCCTTGTCAATGAGGCATTGGACAAGTTATTTTAGGGTTTTTCACCTATTTATGTCATGTCTTATGACTTAGTGAAAGGTACAATGGTCATTCTCATTACACCAACCTAATATAGGGTGAGAAGCATCAAACTATTCAGATGGTTTAATTGGTAGAAGTTGGTTGAAATTGGCTTTTAGTAAATTTTTGAAAATAAAAGGATAGGGATCCTCAAGTGGAGTCAATTGCTTATGATTATTCCAAGTTTAGTTCCTTTGGTTTTGATTTGAATAATTAGAGGGGTTAGAGGTCTAGTTCCTTTGGTTATGTTGGTTGGTAGATGGCGGTGGTAAAGCTTTGAGGATAATGGCATTGATAGTTGCTTTATTTTTAGTGTTGGGATTGGTTTGGTTGTTTGGTTTAAAATAAAAGGGATAATTGGGTTTTTAAGTTGAGTTATTTCTCTTCAACTTTAACCTTATTTCATCAATGGCTTTGTTCTCTAGCTTGTGATCCATGGTAAAAGCTTCATCAAAGGTATAAAATATTTGGACATGCAATGTGGATGAAATATGTTTTGTACATGCCTAGGCGAAGATCTATATAAGCTGAAGTTGAGGAAATGAAAAGGAAATTTGGTTGATTAGGCTCCTCTAATGAGCCAAACAATTTATAATATATTCATCTTTGAATTGCCAAATGGAGTAGAGGTCGGTAATGGAAACTTTCTTGGATATATTGATCAAAAAGTGATTCAAGAATTTTTGGGCTAATTGGGTGAAAGAGAGGATGGAATGTTTGGGTATGTCATGAAAGGATCCTTCCTAAATAAATTACCATATAATTATAAATACATGAAATAAATTATGAAAATCAACAATTTATTAAATGAAACAAATAGAACTAAATTACAATAGTAGAATTACATAATCATTAGCCTCTTCAAGGGGGAAACCTCCTTTGAGGAAGATCAATTCAATACAATTCATAGATGCCTTCATTGGGCCTTAACACTAACTTAAATACTAATTATATTCTTAATAACTATTTCATCTCATGCATGTGGGATAAAACAAATATGTTCCAGGGATGACTTACAAAGCATATGCATCCAAAGTAACTATTATGTTAATAATGTAAATATAAGAGTAGAACATGGGTTCCTAACATCCCCTCCCTCTTATAAAAATATTGGTCCTCAAAGCTTCAATTGTGGAAATCATTATTGAATCTAGAATAATGGTTCCCATGTAGCATCTTTGGGTTGCAATCCTTTCCACTGAATTAAAACTTTTGTGATAGTGCGAGAGAAAAGTTGATAGGTCCACCGAGCCAATACTACTTTTGGTTTGAGAAGGAGGGAGCCTTCATTATCAAATTTTGGTAAGATTGTTTATGCTTGAATGTTGGTGCCAAGAACTCTCTTCATACATGAAATATGAAATACTAGGTGAATGTGAGAGGAAGGTGGAAGCTCCAACTTGTAAGCAATAGACCTAATCTATTGGAGAACCTTATATGGACCATAAAACTTAGGGGAAATCTTTTGACACCCCATTTATTTTAGGGATGATTGTTTGTATGGTTGCAAGTGAAGAAAAACCATTTCACCTACTTGAAAGGTGTGCTCAAAGTAGTGTTTATCAGCCTATTACTTCATGTGATTTTGTGCCAAATGAAGATTTTCCCATAAGATGTGGAGAATTTGATATCAATGGTAGAGTATAGTGTCAACTTCTTGAATCAGTGAACTACCAGGTGTATATAGGAGAAGTGGTGGGGCTGCTTACCCATAAATTGCTTCATATGGGGTCATTTTAGTAGAGGTGTGGTAGGATGTATTATACCACCATTCTACAAGAGGTAACCATTTGACCCACTAATGTGGTTACTTTGTGACAAAACAATGAAGATAGGTTTCCAAGAATTTATTGATGATTTCAGTCTGGCCATCAGTATGTGGATGATATCCTGAACTCATTTTTAATTGTGTACCCAGATGCTTGAAGATTTCTTACCAAAAATGGCTGGTGAAGGTGGAATCATGATCTTAAAAAATAGAAGTAGGGACAACATGAAGTCAGAATATGTGATCAAGAAATGTCTAAGCAATGGTGGAAGCAATGTAGGGATATGCCAAAGTGCAAAAATGAGCATATTTAGAGAGGTGATCCACTATGATAAGAATCACTAATTTACCACTAGATTTTGGGAAGCCTTCAATGAAATCCATGGAAATATTAGTCCAAATACATGTTGGAATGGGAAGTGGTTGGAGAGGACCAGGTGGGGCAACTATTTTGCCTTTGATACGTTGGCAGATATCACATTCAACAACAAATGTTTTGAGATCCCTCTTGATTCCATGCCAAAATAAATTATGATGAACTCTTTTGTACATTTTTATAAACCCTAAATAGCCAGTAGAAAGGGAAGCATGCATCTCCTATAAAACCAATTATTTGAACTTAGAGCCTATTGGTAACATTAGGTGACCTTTATATCACAATGTGTGCCCATCCCAAGTATAATGATATTTAGTAGATGGATCAACAGATAGTTGAAAATTTATTTTTTGGGTTGGGAGATCATTATGCCACTCATTGTGAAGATCATGGAGCCAGGTGGAAATGGGAAGAGAGACTACACAGAGTTGCACTAGATCTTCAAACTAGTGAGAGAGAGCATCAACCACCAAGTTTTCATTACCTTTTTTGTGGGTAATTTCATAATCATATTCCATGAGTTTAAAAACCCATTTTTGTTTCTCTGTAGAAGATACCCATTATTCTAGAAAATATTTGAGGCTTTGATGGTCAATTTTAATGCAAAAGTGTCAACCAATCAAATAGGGATGCCATTTGTGAACTTCATGGAGAATAGCCATCATCTCTTTTTCATATGTTGAACATACCAAATTATGTCCATTTAGGGCCTTACTGGTGAAGGTGATGGGATGACCCTCTTACATAAGTACAACACCAAGACCTGTTCCACATACATCACACTCAAGCACAAATGGCTTTGAAAAATTGGGCATGGCCAAGACTGGTGTGGTGTACATGGCATGTTTAAGGTCATCAAATGCTTGAGAATATGCAAATGACCATGAAAATGCATATTTTTTTAGCATAGATATCAATGGAGCTGTAATTATTCCATAATCCTTGACAATTTTCTATAGTATCCTATCAGACCAAGAAATCCACATAAGCTTTTGAGGGTCTTTGGTTGGGGCCAATTTTTCATAGCTACAATTTCAAAGAGGTAGACATGAACACCATCAAATATGACAATATGTACCAAATACTCCACCTCTATTTTCCAAAAGAAAATTTTAAATGTTTGACACATAGGTGGTTAGCAACAAGAACACCCAAAGTGGTGTCAAGGTGGTGGAGGTGATCCTCCCATGTGGGACTCTAGAGAAAAATGTCATCAAAGAAGACCAAGAGAAACTTTTTCAAGAAGTGGTAGAATACTTGGTTCATCAAACTTTGGAAGGTGGAGGGGGAATTAATAAGCCCAAATGTCATGACAAAGAACTCATAATGGCCATCATATGTGTGAAATGTTGTCTTAAGAATGTTGGCATCATGAAGATAAATTTGGTGATACCCCGATCACAGGTCTAATTTGGAGAAAAATAATGCACCATGGAGTTCATCAAGGAGTTCATCAATGACAAGGATTGGAAACTTATCCTTAATGGTTAGTTTATTTAGACCTCAATAATCAATGCAGAGATGCCAAGAACCATCCTTCTTATGAATAATTAATACTAGTGAAGAATATGGACTAGCGTTGGGTTGAATAACTCTAACATAAAAGAGATCATGGATGATCTTTTTGATCTCAATCTTTTGATGAAATAGTTATCGATAGGGTTGAATATTGGGAGGTGCACTACCAAGAAGTAGTGGGATGTGATGGTCTTGAGGCTGATGAGGTGGCAATCTAGTAGGTTCCTCAAAAATTGAGGCATGCTTGACTAAAAGGTTGTGCAAGTCAAAAGGTGGATGAGAGTCTGATGATGAATCACTATGAAGATAAAAGAGTTGGGTAATGATGTCGTGGGATCCCCACTTGAGAATTTTCTCCATGCGCTGAGAGCTAACAATGCTGGTGGAGCCTAGTCAAAGGATTTTTAGGGTGTATTTCCATTCATTCTCTAAAAACTACATCCAAATCTCTAAAAATTCCAAAAGGATTGGTCCAAGTGTTCGTAACCACTAGGCATCGAGAACAACATCACATCCCCCTAAGGATAAAGCAAACATATCATCTCAAAAGATATAGTCACCCACTAAAAATATGAAAATTATGATACTTGCCCTTGCAGGGTAATGTGCCTCCATTGGTAATCATGACCTCAAAACTAGAACATGGGTGGATAAAACAATCTAATTACTTGGTGACCCAAGGGTCGATGAAGTTATGAGAGCTACCAGAGTCAATAACGATGGTGAGGAGTTGCTTCTTAAAATAACCTTAGATATGTATCATTTGAGGGGTAGTGACTCTCACTAAAGCATGTATGGAGATTTTCAAAGGGAAATTTGGGCATGTAGAATCATCAGCTTCCTGAGTGATCTCTTTAGTAGTATCCTCATAATCTTCAGTATCTGGTGGAGAATCAACATCTAATAGGTACATTTTTTGTTCAATGTAGTTGTGTCCTAGAACCCATTTATCATCACAATTATAACAAAGCCCTTTATTTTGATGAGCATGCATTTCAGCTCCTATGAGATGTTTGATGGGGGTTTTCCTAGTATTGGGTTGTTAAAAATAGGGATTGGAGGGTTCCCAATTAGAAGTGTGACATTGGGCAGTGATTTTGTCTTCAGCAAGTTTTTTGAGACCTAAGGCCACCATCATAGTCAAGGTTGAAACATCTTGACCTCAAAGTGAATGGGCTCTTTGATGCCACTAATAAAATAACTCTTGATGAAGTCATCTGATAACCCTTCAATGTGATTTTCCATCTTCTCAAATTCAATTTGATAATCATGAATGGTGTCTATTTGATGAAGTTTGGTGAGGGCTCCCATAAAATCTTCAAATGTTGAGGGACCAAACTTACCCAAAAGTAGGGATGCAAAATTTGTCCAATCATGATCATCATTAGATATGAGATACCAATGGTACCATTGGAGTGCCTCTAGTTCCAAGTGGAAGGAAGCAATTGGAACTTCATTGAGATGATAAGTATTATGGAGGTTGAAGTATTACTCAGCATGATAAATCCAACCTGTTGGGTCTATACCATTGAACAATGGAAAGTCATATTTGGTCCTATGTGGTGGGTGAGTGGATGAAAATTTATGCCCAAAAAAAGACTCTATCATCTGTAATCTACTAAGCAAAAGGCCATTCTATTCATTCAATCCATGCACCATATCAGCTAAGTTAGTGACTTGGGTCATCAAATCTGCAATTTCTTCCTCCATGATCTTGGTGCTTTCACGTGTGACTACCATAGCCTCTCTCTTTTTAAATGGGTTGGAAATATGAAGTTAAAACATGTTGAGTAAAGGAATTTTTTAATGTGAACAAAATTGGGAGGGGTAAAGGTACTTTTACTAATTTTTTTGCATAGAAGAAATATGATTGATGAAGATGAGGATGGTTTTAGAGGGGGAAATGGAAAAACTAAAAAATTTATCAAAGAGGGATGAAGAAGCATAAAATGGAGATGAACACTATGTAAAATTTTTGAGGCAAATAGATAAGAACTGAGAAAGTTATCATAAAACTCAAAAAAATAGAAAAATAAGATTTACAGAAATTCAAAGTGGAATTGGGATATGGGACCTCAAGGAATAAAATATGGAGAATTTAATTTTAGGTGTCCTGGTAAATTTTGAGAAGCAATAGGGCTATAATAGGAAGATATTTCAAAATAAAAAAAATTCCAACACTGATTTCTAGTTTTCTGATTTTTGGTTTTTTGATGCTGTACTGATAGTCTTCTAAAACTTAAGTGGTTTTATAATTCATTTTGCTTCTGATCTGCCTGACGAAAATGGACCCCAAGTTTTAACAGTTGCCTAAAAATTTTTTAGAAATCACTCTAGCCACTAATGCCATCTCAGCAAGTATCACTCTCCAAAAAAAAATTGGCCACAAATTTACCTCTTAGTGATAGCTCTTGGTTTTCCTCATGGGTGGGAGTTAGTCAATCAGGTAGGGGTTGTTGCCCATTTCACTAATAGGTCCTCTCAATGAGCCAGCTACTTATGGGTTCCTGTGGTACTCCTCACAATGAGTTTTAGGGCTTTCACCCAAGAACTTCCCATAGTTAAGCAAATAGGTTTTACCCTAATCTGAAATAGAAGATAAAATCTAGAGCAAAATATAAATGCAATGTGGTTGAGCAAAAAATCATGATATTTTTTTAGTAATTTTTTTACACATAAGGAATATTATTGATGAAGATGAGGGTGGTTTTAGAGGGGAAAATGGAAAAACTAAAAAAAATATCAAAGAGGGATGAAGAAGCATAAAATGGAGATGAACACTATGTAAAATTTTTGAGGCAAACAGATAGGAACTGAGAAAGTTATCATAAAACTCAAAAAAATAGAAAAATAAGATTTACAGAAATTCAGAGTGGAATTGGGATATGGGACCTCAAGGAATAAAATATGGAGAATTTAATTTTAGGTGTCCTGGTAAATTTTGAGAAGCAATAGGGCTATAATAGGAAGATATTGCAAAATAAAAAAAATTCCAACACTGATTTCTAGTTTTCTGATTTTTGGTTTTTTGATGCTCTACTGATAGTCTTATAAAACTTAAGTGGTTTTATAATTCATTTTGATTCTAATCTGCCTGAAAAAAATGGACCCCAAGTTTTAACAGTTGCCTAAAAGGTTTTTATAAATCACTCTGGCCACTAACGCCATCTGAGCAAGTATCACTCTCCAAAAAAGAATTGGCCACAAATTTACCTCTTAGTGATAGCTCTTGGTTTTCCTCATGGGTGGGAGTTAGTCAATCAGGAAGGGGTTGTTGCCCATTTCACTAGTAGGTCCTCTCAATGAGCCAACTACTTTGGGGTTCCTGTGGTACTCCTCACAATGATTTTTAGGGCTTTCACCCAAGCACTTCCCATAGTTAAGTAGATAGGTTTTACCCTAATCTGAAATAGAAGATAAAATCTAGAGCAAAATATAAATGCAATGTGGTTGAGCAGAAAATCATGATATTTTTTTACACAAGGAATATTATTGACGAAGATGAGGGTGGTTTTAGAGGGGAAAATGGAAAAACTAAAAAATTTATCAAAGAGGGATGAAGAAGCATAAAATGGAGATGAACACTGTAAAATTTTTGAGGCAAAAAGATAGGAACTGAGAAAGTTATCATAAAACTCAAAAAAATAGAAAAATAAGATTTACAGAAATTCAGAGTGGAATTGGGATATGGGACCTCAAGGAATAAAATATGGAGAATTTAATTTCAGGTGTCCTGGTAAATTTTGAGAAGCGATAGGGCTATAATAGGAAGATATTGCAAAATAAAAAAAATTCCAACACTGATTTCTAGTTTTTTGATTTTTGGTTTTTTGATGCTCTACTGATAGTCTTCTAAAACTTAGGTGGTTTTATAATTCATTTTGCTTCTGATCTGCCTGACGAAAATGGACCCCAAGTTTTAACAGTTGCCTAAAAGGTTTTTAGAAATCACTCTGGCCACTAATGCCATCTGAGTAAGTATCACTCTCCAAAAAAAATTGGCCACAAATTTACCTCTTAGTGATAGCTCTTGGTTTTCCTCATGGGTGGGAGTTAGTCAATCAGGAAGGGGTTGTTGCCCATTTCACTAGTAGGTCCTCTCAATGAGCCAGCTACTTTGGGGTTCCTGTGGTACTCCTCACAATGAGTTTTAGGGCTTTCACCCGAGCACTTCCCATAGTTAAGCAGATAGGTTTTACCCTAATCTGAAATAGAAGATAAAATCTAGAGCAAAATATAAATGCAATGTGGTTGAGCAAAAAATCATGATATTTTTTTACTATTTTTTTTACACAAAGAATATTATTGATGAAGATGAGGGTGGTTTTAGAGGGGGAAATGGAAAAACTAAAAAAATTATCAAAGAGGGATGAAGATGCATAAAATAGAGATGAAAACTATGTAAAATTTTTGAGGCAAACAGATAGGAACTAAGAAAGTTATGATAAAACTCAAAAAAATAGAAAAATAAGATTTACATAAATTCAGAGTGGAATTGGGATATGGGACCTCAAGGAATAAAATATGGAGAATTTAATTTTAGGTGTCTTGGTAAATTTTGAGAAGCAATAGGGCTATAATAGGAAGATATTGCAAAATAAAAAAATTCCATCACTAATTTCTAGTTTTTTTATTTTTGGTTTTTTGATGCTCTACTGATAGTCTTCTAAAACTTAAGTGGTTTTATAATTCATTTTGCTTCTGATCTGCCTGACGAAAATGGACCCCAAGTTTTAACAGTTGCCTAAAAGGTTTTTAGAAATCACTCTGGCCACTAACGCCATCTGAGCAAGTATCACTCTCCAAAAAAAAATTGGCCACAAATTTACCTCGTAGTGATAGCTCTTGGTTTTCCTCATGGGTGGGAGTTAGTCAATCAGGAAGGGGTTGTTGCCCATTTCACTGGTAGGTCCTCTCAATGAGCTAGCTACGTTGGGGTTCCTATGGTACTCCTCACAATGAGTTTTAGGGCTTTCACCCAAGCACTTCCCTAGTTAAACAGATAGGTTTTACCCTAATCTAAAATAGAAGATAAAATCTAGAGCAAAATATAAATGCAATGTGGTTGAGCATAAAATCATGATATTTTTTTACTAATTTTTTTACACAAGGAATATTATTGACGAAGATGAGGGTGGTTTTAGAGGGGAAAATGGAAAAAATAAAAAATTATCAAAGAGGGATGAAGAAGCAAAAAAGGGAGATAAACACTGTGTAAAAATTTTGAGGTAAATGATCAAGAACTGAGAAAGTTATGATAAAACTTGAAAAATATAAAAATGAGATTTTTAAAAATTTGGAGTGGAATTGGGATATGGGACTTAAAAGAATAAAATATGGAGAATTTAATTTTAGGTGCCCTAGTAAATTTTGAGAATTAACAAGGCTATAAATAGGAAGATATTACAAAAAAATGAAAATTTCCAACACTCCTAATTTTTTTGATTTCTAGTTTTTTGTTGTTCTACTGATAGTCTTCTAAAACTTATATGGTTTTATAATTCATTCTACTTCTAATCTGCTTGATGGAAATGGACCCCAAGTTTGAATAGTTGCCTAAAGGGTTTTTAGAAATCACTCTAGCCACTAATGTCATTTGAATGAGTACTCCAAAAAAAATTGGTCACGAATTTACCTCTTAGCGACAGCTCTTAGTTTTCCTCATGGGTGGGAGCTAGTCAACCAGGAGGGGTCGTTGCCCATTTCACTAGTAGGTCCTTTCAATTAGCCAGCTACTTTAAGGTTCTTATGGTACTCTTCACAATGAATTTTAGGGATTTCACCCAAGCACTTCCCATATTTAAGTGGGTAGGTTTTACCCTGATACAAAATAGAAGATAAAATCTAGAGCAGAACACAAACGTAATGTGATTGAGTAAAAAATCATGATCTTTGTTTACTAATATTTTTGTATAGAAGGAATATGATTGCTGAATATGAGGGTGGTTTTAGAGGTAAAAATGGAAAAACTAAAAAAATATCAAAGAGGGATGAATAAGCTGAAAAGGGAGATGAACATTGTGTAAAATTTTGAGGCAAACGGACAGGAACTGAGAAAGTTATGATAAAACTCAAAAAAATAAAAGAAATGAGATTTGCAAAAATTTGGAGTGGAATTGGGATATGAGACCTCAAGGAATAAAATATGGAGAATTTAATTTTAGGTGTCCTAGTAAATTTTGAGAAGCAATAAAGATATAAACAAGAAAACATTGCAAAAAAATAAAAATTTCCAACTAATTTCTAGTTTTTCTAATTTTTGGTTTTCTGTTGATAGTCTTCTAAAACTTATATGGTTTTATAATTCATTCTAATTATGATCTTCTTGATGGAAATGGACCCTAGGTTTGAATTCTTTCCTAAAGGGTCTTTATAAATCACTTTGGCCACCAATGTCGTCTGAGTGAGTACTGCTCTCCAAAAAGAAATTGGCCATAGATTTACATCTTAGCAATAGCTCTTGGTTTTTTTCATGAATGGGAGCTAGTCAATTAGGAAGGGTTCATTGCCCATTTCACTGGCAGGTCCTCTCAATGATCCATATACATTAGGGTTCTTGTGGTACTCCTCACAATGAGTTTTAGGGCTTTCACCTAAGCACTTTCCATAGTTAAGTGGATAGGTTTTACCCTGATCCAAAATAGAAGATAAAATCTAGAGTAGAACATAAACACAATGTGGTTGAGCAAAAAATCATGATATTTGGTGACATCTTATTGCTAAAATGAAACTATAGATCTAGGCTATCCTGTGGAGGGGTTGAGAATGGATCTATTACGAATTTCTAATCACCAGGGTCTAATTACAATAAGGTGAGAGCATACGGTGGGTAGCAAAAAAAATTCTCCCTAGAAAGCACTCTAATACCAGATGAAATGATCCTTCATAAACAAATTAGCATATAATTTTAAATATATGGAATAAACTATGAAAATCAGAAATATATTAAATGAAACAAACAAAACTGAATTATAATAGCAGAATTGTAGAATCATTGGCCTCTTCGAGGGGGCAACCTCCTTTGAGTAAGCTCAATTCAATACAATTCATGGATGCCTTCATTTTGCCTTAACACTAACTTAAATACTAATTCTATTCGTAATAACTATTTCACCTCATGCATGTGGGATAAAACAAATATGCTCTAGGGATAACTTACAAAGCATATGCATCCAAAGTAACTACTATGCTAATAATGTAAATAGAAGAGTAGAACACGGGTTACTAATATGAAACTATACCAATCCAGTGCTAGTCTAGATAATGACATAGGAAAGATATGGAGAAGAAGAGAATTATCATGAGAAATCAAGTATCATGAAGGCCTAAATACTATTAAATGTTATTGAGGGTCTTCTTTACTATTAAACTTGGTAAATTTTGGAAGTTCTCACTGGGCCAGATAAGGTCTAATGGGGACCAAAGGGTGAATAGGCTCATTGAAAATTTAATCATAGGATAAGATATTATGGGCTATACATATGGATTACTCAAGGGTATTTTGTCTATGATCAACTTCATTAAGTCTGCTTGAATTTTTTGGGATGTGTAGTCATATGGTATGTTTTGTTGAGGTTGGGCAATGTGTGAATAGCTAGTAGATCGTTGATATGACTCCATGTATTAGTATGTGGTCTTTATATGTTGGGTGGAAAATATATATTAGTATTTGGATGTTAATGTTTGGGTAGAGGTGGGTGGTTGGATAGCATACATATGCCCTTTTGGGTTATGAAGATAGCTAAAGGTTACGTGTTGGGTCAGAGTGGTGGTTGGGTTAGTGGCCGATGGAAGGGTGGTGACTCTTGTGTTGATTGGTGGTAACATGGAGGGTATGGAAACCACAAGGCTTGGAAGTGGATTAGTGTTTTATGGATTAGAGGTAACTAGAGGAAGATGGGTAGTGTCAAAGGTAGGCACTCCTATTGTGTGGGAGTGATTAGTAAGAGGTATAAGGGAAGTGGTAGTTTGGGTTGGTGAGTTAGTTTCGAGGGAGTTATTGGTTGAAAATAACATTTGGGCAACTAAATATTTATTATTTATTGTGGTAGTAGAGGTATTATCCATGAGGTGGAGAGGCATGCCATAAGGTGGATCTATGGGTGGGGTTGAAACTAGGATTTGGTAAGACATGTTTCTTAGGTAGTGTTGTAAGGTTACATGATTATTGTTTAGGAAAGAAGAAAAATACACATCTCCTAAGACTACCCAAGTAGGAATTATAGAAGAGTGAGGGGATTCTTTGGATTTGGAAATGTGTTCCATAGATGAAGAGGTAAAAGTTGGTCATGGTTGATTTGGTGGTGGGTTTTGTTCCTTGAGGTTTTTTTGCTATTGGTGAGTGAGAACCATACGAGAAGATAAGAAAAGGATGATACATTCTCACACCTCAAATAACGAAAAATAAAAATACTTAAGACAAATAATGCATTCACTAAGAGTGCATTAAATCCTAGGATTCTTTTTAATTTCTCTTTTAGCTTATGCCCTAGAAAAGTGTGAATAGGAAATTGGCTTGAATAGGTCCTAAAAAAGGTAGTCTATGTTTAGTTTTGGGTTATGTTTAGAAACTCAATAGAAGTCTATATTGGTTTGATTACATATATTTGTACTTGGGGCTTGCTCCCCTCATGTCATAATCTTGCAGCTAGTGCGGGTGCTTAGCCAATATGTACCAATTTCTAGAGTTTATACTTAGCCAGAGAACTGAGTTGGTTATCCCCTCAATGATTAAATCTAAGAAAGATAATTGGGAAAGGGTAAGATGATCTGCTAGGTGATGAAATTCTATTCAGGTCTTGTCTCAAGTGTATTTTGATGTTTTTTTTGTGCAAGTGGTTTGGTTTATGTAACATTTATGAACTATGATTAATTCATAATGCTTTTAATTAAACTAGGTGAGCTAAAATCAAGCAAGCAGTCAATGGATGCACTCAATTTTAACCAAAAAAAAAATTGATTTATTTAAATTAATATAATAACAACTAAAATGCACCTAAATTCAATATGAAAATGCAATCCTAATCCTAGGATGAATGCTCTTTTCTTTCTTTTTAGAAATACAATAAAATTTAATTTTCAAAAAAATGCAACTAAAACTTTTTTTCTTTTTTTTTGTAAATAAAGAAGCTTAATTTTATAATAATTTCACTAATGCAATTCTAAATTTCCTAAAACATCTAATAACCCAAGAAAACTCAAGGGTCCCATCGGGCATGCCAAAATGTTTCTATCTAATTTTCTCTTTTTCTTAAGTGTGAAAAGAAGAAACTAGTTAAGAAGGGTGTGTAGAAGAATACCTATTTAATTCATGTGTGTTAATCTATACTTTGTCAGAAATATCTTTCTCTACGGAATAATGACCTGAAATAATAAATCACTACCACAAAACTTATTGTTTAGACAAGTAGTTGGGTGGATTGCCTAGCGTGAGCTAGATCCTAGAAGTGAAAGCTTTCTAGGAGGTTGTCAATCCACCTACTTTTAACACTTAAGTTGAAATGATAACATAAATATATTTTCCTTAAATGACTGTAAAAGTAAAATAAAATACATCAAATTCATTGAGAAAATTATATTATTTGCTAAGTTAACCAAATTGAAGCAACTAGTTTGATTATACTAATGCTGAAAATTGGTTAAGGCAAGGTTTCGATTTTAGGTTTGGTACTTTGATAAGGGTCAAAATAATGGTTGAATTTGGGTTGATTGAGATAATAAAATTAGAGGTATGGATGGTTGGAAAAGATAAAATATAAATTAACTAGGGTAGCAAAAGTATGAGGGAGCAAAGAGGGTGGAGGTGGTAAAGATGCAAAGAGGGCAAAGGAGGTAAATGGAATTATAATGGAAAAGGTGGTAAAGGAGGTCAATGTATGAAGATGGAAAGTGGATTAAAGGGTAAAGGTCAAGGTAATAAAATAAATAACTTAAGTAAATAACTGAAAAATAAATAAGGTTACCTTGAGGCTTATTTATGTGGTTGATATTGTTGACTATGTGATGAAGGAATCCCGAGGCAATTTTGGAAAAGGTTTGTTGCTTTGAATTATTTTCCTCTAAGATGTGGATGACCTCCAAAATTATTACCTCATTCAAATCCTACAACAAGATTTTAATAACCAAAGACTAACTTCCCACTTAACCTTGGGTGAAGGAGAGGGGGGTATTTATAGCATTTGTTATCAAGAACCATGCCAAAAGAGGAAATAGCATAAGTATGGCACCATTTCCCATGTGGTTCATGAAAGAGTCAAAGATGATATTGGTGAGGATTCCCATTTGGGTTGTTGAGTCCAATTTTGAATGGGAATCATGCACATGGGTCTATATGAGGATAAAGGCTTTTCACCACATTTTCTTGTCTTCACCCAAGTACTTAAAGAGATGGCACACAAAATGTGGTGCCATTTTCTATGTGGTGAATGAATGAGTTAAATATTATGTTGGTGGGGATTTCCATTTGGGTTGGTGAGTCTCTCATTTGGGTTTAAAATTCAAAAATGGGTGTCCTTTATCTTTCCCAAAGCACTAAAGAGGTAGGTATCTCATTTTGAAGGCCAATTTCATGTGTGAGGGAAAAATACATGTTGAATGATGGCCCTTTAAGGGGAAATTTTCCATATTTCAAGGGGGGGCCTTGTGATGTTTAAATGAGGTCATTAAGCACCTTGGGAAAGGGTCCCAAGTGGGGTATGATGTCCCACATCAAGCCACCTCACTTTGAAGCCATGTCACTTACCATATCACCTTCCATGTCACTTTCCATATCACCTTCCATGTCACTTACCATGTCACCTACCATGTTACTTGTCATGTCACATGCCATGTCATCATGAATAGTGATAGTGAATATTACTTTCAAATAGTATTTTTGAATAGGATAATAGTTATTTGGTTAGGTTAAGAAGGGTTGGTTAAGGGTTAATAAGGTTTAGGGGGTCTTTAGGGGGTCCTAAGGAATTTAGTCATCAAAAATTATAAGTGTGCAGTTTTCTAGTGTCTACAGAGTGCACATGAAACACATTCCTTCCTACCATGAAATATCATAATGCCTAGAAAGTTATTGTCCACAAGATATTTGTGATACACACAAAAGATGTCACATAGTGTGTTGTATAGATAACTTAATTTTTTTAGAGATAATTATAGACTATCAAGAAAGAAAACATTGGTCAAAAGAAACATAGATCCTATATGTATCAAACACCAAACAAATGATGAATATAGATAGGTCAATATTGAGCCTACAAGGAAGGATATTCTGAGAATATGTGTAAATAGTTATAAATTTTATAATTTTAAGATGATTCACCACTATTTGGTAGAGGGGGAGGGGATTTTAGAAACTTATAAATAAGACCCTCAGCTTCTTATTTGAAACATCTTTGTTTTTCATGGGATTTGTAGTTAAATTTTATAATTTTACACATTTTTTAGGCTGATGAATAAGTTAGAGGAATCTTAGGGTTTAGTGAATGTATTAAGTTGTGGAAGTATTATGTAATCATTATATATGCTTTATATCTCAAATATATAAGATAATTATTTTGAGGGAGTTATTGTACATGAAATATGTACACTAGTTATAGATTATTATTGATTAATACAAAATAATGTTAACTAGAATGGATGTGTTGTTTACTTGGTTATTTTATAGGGTTTGAATGAGTTTTTATGTATGCATGTTTTATGTCTTCATATTTCTCTCTATGTAAATTACGTTCTCAATGTTTTATTTTTGTGCCTCAGGTGAGTGTTTAATCCTTTATGCTAAAGTGATATGCATACATTCTAAATGTGAGTTTTTTGTATATTTGTTTCACATGATCTATCCTATGTAGGGGTAAGGAATATCAATAAAAATCACAATACTACTTATTTGAAACATAAATTAGCAATATTTTTTATCAATAAAATTATTACATGAAATTAATTATGCCACTTGTGAAAAACTATAAATAAAAATATATATATAAGCATTACCCTTGTATGTCCTTGTCAACCTATTGTATATTTTATCCACCAAGAGGCCTCATAAACCTATATAAAAAGAGGGGTGCTTTTTTTCAAAACTAGCTAGATAGAATCCACTACAAACATCTTCATGGTGTCTAGGTTGTAGGCATAGAAGTGTGTCCAAGTTTCAATTTGGAGCAAGATAAGGGTAAATATGATTTATGTAGGTTGTATTTACAAATCCTTTAGGAATCCTTCAAGCATAAATCAAATATGGTATATTTTTAGGTTGTTATGTTTTGGAGAGGTTTTAGACTATGAAGATGATTCAGCTGAGGGCTTTAGGATCACCTACAACTTTTCAAGTTTAGTCAAAATTTAGCGAAAAGTCTAAAGACTTAGTATGTTTTCAAAGTTGGCCTTCATGATTTTTTTCAATGAATTAATATTTTTATTTATTTTAAAAATATGATTCATAAATTTTGTGTGAATGAGAGTCTACACAAATCCCAAAGATATCACAATATTTGTCTAAGTGTTTTACTCTTTAGGGAAAGAATGTCAGACTAGTTAGAACTTTTACAATGATAATTTTCATGAAGGTGTTAGGTATTCTAAATAATTTTTATTATTGTAGACACCAAAATATATATGAATATTTTAAGTATTTGGAATAATTATTTTGAAAAAACATGCCACAAAATACATAACATCAAAATTCATGAAGAATAAAAATATCTCTTTCATGAAGATTATGTCGAGAAAGATGTGTTAAAGTTGTAGGCAAAAGATTCAAAAGACAAAGGCCCAATAAAAACTTGTGAAAATTTAAAGATAAAAGTTGTGAAGAAGAGATAAGGACTTACTTTCATGAAGATTGTGCTAAATATTTTGAGTAAAAGCTTAGTGATAATTTTCATGAAGGCAAGATGCACAAAAGATGAGTCTAAAGTTTGGCAAAGTGAAAAGATAACAAAAGTTCCAAAGACCCATATCCAAGTGAAGTGTTTGAAGATAGAAACCCTGAATAAATTCCATGTGTCTTCATTAAAATTCAATATATCAAATTTTATAATCATCCATGCATCATGAAGACATGTTGTCTAATTGGCTCAACAATGTTGAAGAAACTCTAACAGCTTTGGGAGATATTATGGTAGAGAATATGGTGGTGGATAAATCTAGGCTTCAAGTCTCATTATCCATACATGAAATACACATTCAATGGGAAATATAATATAATCATGGCATAGGGGGTTGCAAGTGGGAAATGAATGAGGAATAAATACACTTTGTAACTACCAATTCATGAATGATCATGCCTATTTTTTGCCTAAAATGAGAACATGGTCTAGTTAATACCATATGGAGGCAAGTGTTAACTTGTAACTTTTGTATCGATAAGGGAGGTCAGTTTCAAGAAGACAAGATGAGTCATATAAGTCCAACAAACTCCTATACCACCTTTCATGAAGCCATCATTAAGTAAACTAAACTCATGTAGAAGGAGAATCCAGGACTATTTTCTCATTATTCTTTGAGGTTGTAACTGCTCTCATGATTAGATGATAATCATCATAAACTTATGCATGTCCTCCTCTCTCCCCTCTCTATTCTCTTATATGTAATCTTTCAAGTGAAGTTTAAAGGATCCTCCATATGAGTATGGTGAAGCCCTGTAAGCCCTTTGAGTCAATAAATGATTGATTTTTACCTTATTTTATGACTGTGTTTAGTGTGTATTCCTCAATGGTTGATTTTATCTTGTGATGATTTAGTTCTCCTTATTTTTTGTCCTATTTTATCGCCTCTATGTAGTTTGAAGTTACTCTTATAGGTTTTAGTTAGTGTCATATCTAATTCATACATTTGATTATTCGTGGAGATATTTATTTCCTCCTAATTGTGCATTGAATATCTAGACCCTATATAAAATATTGATGCAATAGGATCAAATTACAAGTTTTGTAGTGTTAATTCAATTATCTTCATCATTTGTGCACCTAAAAATGAGTGGTGTTGGTCAATACATTTGGTTCATCACCTTTTTTGTTTTTATGTTAAATTTCTCTCTCTCCCTTTTCCTTACAATTGAGTAGGTGTAGTGTTAGTCTTAGGTGTGGCATTAAGGGAGCCAGCCTTCTTTGGAGATCCAATCCACCATTTAGGTCACCCATAACCTAGGAGTGTTTCCATTATGTCAATTGGGTGAGGATAGTTGAAACACCTCCTCAAAGGGTGAAACTCAAAGTGACAACAATTTTTGGCATACCTAATGGGACTATTTGATGATACTTACATCATTCATTGAAGAGTTTTGGTGTGTTCTTTAGTTCATATTTCCATTTAGGTTAGTTTATTCAACATCATGGCAACTCAAAGTATCACATATATTGGTTTACACAATCTGAGTGTTAAAGATATGCCCTTTCACACCCCATTTCATGAAAATGATGTTATTATGCCTTCATGTTTTCCATATCAGAATGAAAATGTTTTTATTTTTATCCCAAATTACTTTGTCTTATCAGAATATCCTTAATCTCATAGTGTCTACCTCCCTCCCACCCCTACTCAACATTTTTGGCAGCTTGCTCATACTTATGATCATATTTTTTAAGGTTATGTTACTCCCAATCAGTATTATGACCCTTCTAATCAACCCTAGGAAAGAATCATAGATATGTGTCTAGATTTTAAGATACAACTGAGAGAGATTGAAATACACTATGAGTATAGTGTGAAGTAAGAAGATTTTACTTGTCAATCTTATCTCCATTATCAAAAGGTAAGTGAGCAAAGAATACATCATGAGGAGTGTTTGGATAGGTAGTTTACAACTAAAGAGGAGAATATGTGTCAACTGTGTATGCAAATACAAAAGGTTGATCCTTGGTCAACCTCTTCTATTCCTAGTTTCAAAAAAACTTCCCCCACTATAGATTAGGCTCAACACACTCAAAATGAGTCTCCAACAATCAATATCCCAAGCTTCAAATAGGGCAAACCTTATAAACCTCCAAATAAGTATTTGTGCTTTAAAATCCCAAGTTTTAGAAGTCTCTAATCTTTTAAAGATCTCGTTCCTATGTAAACTCAGCATATTATCCCTAAGGAAAATCCCTCTCAAAAACCTATTCTTCCTTAAGAGCCTCAAACTCCACGACCATGGTAGCTTTCCTGGACCAAGCATCATGATTTCATTATGTCAAACCTTGTTAAGGCCACTCCTCTTACACCAACTCAAAATCAAGAAGAGGGAAAGGTTGTAGAAGCTAATACAATAAAAATTCCAAGTTTTAAGAGTGCTTCTTCAACCTTGAAGTCAATTCATGAGTGAGAATACACCATAATGCCTCATATACAACCTAGCAATGAGCATGTTCATCCTACTACATCATTTGAAACCTCTTTCCCTCCCACCATCCCCCTTTTCAAAGGAAAAATCATTGTATGGAGATAAAATTAAGACCATTTAGGTGAAGAGGAGGATATTTCAAGTGAAGATGATGAGGGAATAACTATTGGTAACCCTCTTTATTCCATTAGACCATAAATATCAGACCTAATGCAAGAAAAAGTTACATATGATCAACTAGAAAAGTAAAATACTGAACAAATAGATAAGGATGGAGATGAAGATTATAGTCTTGATTATGATAAGTCAATTATTTACAATCAAAAGTGAATTTAGGGGAATGAACAAGATCTCTTTTAGAAAAATGAGCTTCTAAGCATAGAAGAGGAAGAAAATTAGTTTGGTTAGCATAGATTTGATTTCAATAATGAGGAAGCGGTCTCTAAAGATGAGGGATTAAAGTCCCCTCATGAGGATGGTTTTTAGACTTCTAACATGCTCAGGGAACTCTCTTTCCCCATTAAATAAGAATTAAGTTTATTTCCTTCTACCCCAAGGGAAGAGTTCACGAAGGAGAGGGAAGTTATGAATATCAACTTATTTGATGAGTTAACACTTTATGTGATGGGGGAATACTTTGAATATGAAATAAATTATCAAAAATTAAAATGTGCTTCAAGAACAAGACCCTAATTAGGTCAAGATTAATTTGCAGGAACAAGCAAGTAACAGGGGGTCACAGGATTTGTTTGAATTCCTAGAAGTAGGTTATGTTCCTATTCAAGGCAAAAATAGTCTGATTAAGACTGAGGAGTATAGATTTGGAAAAAAATAAAGAAATAATAAATGGGAGGTCCATTAATTCTACCTTCCCAGGGGTTAGGTTTAGTTGGTATTGATTTGTTTGATATTTTCAATGTTGGCTATCAGCTCCTTGATGTGTCTGTAGACACTTGTATACTCTTAGAAGACAATATAAGCCTATTTTTATCTCAACTTGACATATCTACAGCCAATACAAGTTACCTTGATGAACCTATACACATAACCAAGTGGTCCATTGAATTGGTAGAGCTCTCAGTTATTGTAATCCAGTTGTTAAAATCACAAGAAGCTCATGGGGTTTGTATTTCGTATCTAGGTGCAAGAGAGCCACCAAAATTATTGTTTAAATTAAAGGGCATCTATAGCCTAAGTGAACCACTCCTAGACCAATGGCATGATCTATCTTTGGATTAATATGGTTCTAAGTGGGTGTTTATTACCAAAGACATCTCTCCTAAAGCCAACAACTCACATCAACCACCTAAGGAACAGGCACTCACCCTATTATGCTCATCATATAATGACATATTAATGTGTAATGGATAATAGCTAATAGGTTTTTTATTTAATATAGATGTGATAAAGCTGTGTTGAAACTTTGTACATAGCATGTTAGTTTTCTTTGCTTTCCTTAAGTGATGATGCACATTTGATTTGAGTGGGTCTAGTTGCTTTTGTCTTTCCCTAAGTACTTTGGAATAGGTTGTTGTTGTCATTTGTTTCTATGTTGTGTGTGTGTTTGAGGGTAATAATTATTATTTTTAGTGCATCTGATGTTGGAATAGCATGTTAAGGTCAAGTTTTCATCTTCAAAATGAGTGTGTTGATTGCTTCCCAATGAATGCATCAAGGCAACTAGTCTAACTATTTATATAGATAAACACCCATGGTAAGTCACCAAATTATTGGTTATTATATCCACCAAGAGGCCTTGGGAACCTTTATATAAATAGGGATACATTTATGTCAAAACTAACTAGATAGAATTCCCTACAAACATCTTCATGATACCTAGGTTGTAGGCATAGAAGTGTGCTCAAGTTTAAATTTGGATCATGAGAAGGGTAAACATGGTTTATTTATGTTGTGTTTGTATAGCCTCTAGTTAGTCTCTAATAAAAAATAAATTATGGTATAATTTTAGGCCTTTGGGCTTAGGAGAGGTTTGAGACTATGAATTAGATGATTTAGTTTAGGGCTTCATGATCACCTATAGGATTTTCAAGTTCAATCAAAGTTTGATGAAAAGCCTAAAGACTTAGTATGTTTTCAAATCTGGCCTTATCACCTTTTGTAAAATAATTTGTTTTCACATTTATTTTCAAAATATGATTCAAATATTTTGCATGAAGGAGAGTCTTCATAAAGCTCGAAATCTTTGTAATTTTTGTCTAAGCATTATACTCTTCGTGAAAAGTGTGTTGCAACTAGTCAGAACTTTTTCAATGACAATTTTTGTGAAGGATTTAGGTATTAAAAATAATTGTTGAAATGATAATTTCCATGAAGATTTAGGTATTCAAAATAATTTTTGTGAAGGTTTAGGTCTTTAGAACAATTATTCTGACAAAATATGCCACAAAATGCATGACAACAAAAGTTGAAAAGAAGAAGAAGCTTGCTTTTACAAAGATTACTTCAGGAAAGATGCATAAAATTTGTAGGAAATTTTTATGAAAGGAAAAATCCCAAAAAAAACTTGAAAAGACTAGAATAATTTTAGGATAAAATTCATGAAGAAGAGAGGACTCACTTTTGTGAAGATTATGTTGGATGCTTTGTGTGAAATCTCAATGACAATTTTTGTGAAGGCAAGATACACAAAAGATGAGTCAAAGGTTTTTTTAAGTATGAAGACAACAAAAGTTATAAAAACCCATAGCTAATTGAAGTGTACAAAGATATAAACCCCAAAAATCTAACATGTGTCCTCAGGATAATGTAGTAGATCAAAGTTTATAGGCATTGACACATCATAAAAACATCTTGCCCAATTGGATCAACAACATTGAAGAAGATCTAACAAGTTTGGGAGATATTATGGTAGATAATATGGTGGTGGAGAAATCTAAGCTACAACTCTCATTCTCCATGCATGAAATACGTATTCATTGGGAAATAGAAGCCAAGTATAGCGTAGGAGGTTACAAGTGGAAAATGAAATAGGACTGAATATAGTTTATAACTACCAATTCATGATCAAGAATGCCTATTGAATTCCCAAAATGAGAACATGGGATAGTTAATATCATATTAAGGCAAGTGTCAACTTTTAAATCCTAGATCAAGAAGCTAGGTTAGTTTTAAGAAGACATGATGAGTCATAGAAGGTTGAGAAACTCCTATGCCACCTTTCATGAACCCATCATCAAGCAAATCCAACTCATATAAAATGGGAATCTAGGACTATTTTATCATTTTTATGGTTATAACTGATGTCATGATTGGATGATAGCCATCATAAACTTATCCATGTCTTACTTCTCTCTCCTCTCTATTATCCTATATGTACTCTTGTAAGTGAATTTGAAAGGATTCTCCATATGAGTACGGTTAAGCCCTGCTCATTTTTTTAAGACCTTTAAATCAATAGATGGTTGATTTTTACCTTCTTCTATGACTACATTTAGTGTGTATTCATGAATGTTTGATATTATCATGTGATGATTTAGTTATCCTTGTTTTTTATCCCATTTTATCACCTTTATGCAATTGCATTCACTCTTGCAGGTTGTAGTTAGTGTCATATATGATTCATGCATTGATTATTAGTGAAGATATTTCCTCCCTTCTAGTTGTGTATTGAATCTCTAGACTCTCTAAAAAATACTAATGCAAGAAGATCATGTTAGGATTTGTCTAGTGTTAAGGCAGTTCTATTATTCATTTTTGCACCTAAAAATGAGTGGTATTAGTCAAGACATTTTGTGCATCACCTCTTTTTATTTTTGTTAAGTTTCTCTCTCTCCCTTTTCTTTATAGTTTAGTAGGTGTAGTATTAGTCTTAGGTGTAGCATCAAGGGAGCCAACCCTCTCTGTAGATTCACTCCACCATTTAGGTCACTCATAACCTAGGATTCTTCTCGTAATCTTTCCAATTTTCACAATCATTTGTGTAGACTTGTACTATGAAATTTACCTTTAGCATATTGGAATATTATACAACCTCACCCAAACTTATTTACATCCACTCTCATCTTGTTTGAATCATATATTTCTTTCAGTTTTTCATGTTATAATTTTTTCTTATAAAATTTTCTCTCATTGATCCTCGAGGTATACACAATTATTGTCCTCTATAAAATAATACATCTTACAATAATAAATCCATCCATGGATTTATATCCATGTCATTTGGGATCTTTCATTCTTCTTATGCATCTATAAAAATATAAGTCCCCTTCGTACAAATATTTCATAAAGTCAAACCCAACTACCTCTATGTTCATCTTACTCAAAAAATAAATCTCATACCTAATGTATATGAAACTCTATTTTGTTTCCAAATTATATGCTTCAAACAAATGAATAAATTTGAAGTAACTCAATGCATCTCATGTAATTTTATTTTAACCTGTATCAGTTGTTTATAAAGAGTAGTGCTTAATAATCCATGTAAAAACAAACTCTTTTGGAAGTAATGTCTCCATTTCTTGATATTTTTCACAATGCCATACAACTCTTTATCATAATATGAATACTTCCATTTGGAATCATTCAAATTCTCAGTGAAATATGTAATGGGTCTACCCACTTGACTCAAAAGTACACCTATCTTTATCCAACTATCATCATGCAATCAATTTGGAACACCTTATATATTGAAAGTGGGTAACACAAACACATGTTTTTTAGTTACATTTTCCTTCAAAATGTGAAAATTATTCCCACAAGAATTCCTTCCTACAACCTCTCATTGATTTAGTGATTTGTGTGAATATACCATTGATTTTTCTAAGTAAATTCTTATAACAATAAGATAACCCATGAAAACTTCTTCCTTCAAACATTTTCTTTGGAAATGTCCACTTCACAATGATATTTAATTTTATCCTAAAAATTACACCTACTCAAAATTACATAAAATCAAAATATCATTTGAAATACAAAAATGCATTTTAATTTTATCTACCCACTTGACTCAAAATTACACCTTTCCTAAAATGTATTTTTATTTTAAATTAATTTTAGGATATTTTAAATGTATTTTAATTTTATCTACCCACTTGACTCAAAATTACACCTACCTTTATCCCACTATCATCATGCAATCAATTTGGAACACCTTATATATTGAAAGTGGATAACACAAACAAATGTTTTTTAGTTACATTTTCTTTCAAAATGTGAAAATTATTCCCACAAGAATTCCTTCCTACAACCTTCCATTGCTTCAATGATTTGTGTGCATATGCCATTGATTTTTCTAAGGAAATACCTATAAAAATAAGATAACGCATGAAAACTTATTCCTTCAAACATTTTCTTTGGAAATATCCACTTCACAATGGTTTTAACCTTTTTTTAATCCATTTTTAAAACATCATTAGAGACTAAAAGTCCCGGGTACACCAAATCCTCCTTCATAAAACTACACTTTTTCAAGTTAACCACACACTTCTCTTCTAACAATCTTTAGAAAATTTGCCTAAAATGCATTTAAAATATCCTATTTTGTATTAAATAAAATAAAAATAACATTTAAAATAAAAAAATAAAAAAATTATCCAAATACATCTTAAACACTTCATTCATGAGTCGCATGAATGTCCTTGGTGTATATTTCAAACTAAATGGCATTACTAGCCACTCATACAAACCATCTTTTTTTATGTAATCTTACACTCATTACCTTCTAGATATTTGATTTAGTAACACAAAATCTTAAAATTATGTTTTCAAAGTACCTTTCTTCACTCAAACAATCCATTAAATCTTTCTTTAGAGGTATTGTAATCTTTTTTATCACTCTAGAATACATGCACATATGTCATTATGCATCATTCTTAGGTGCTAGCACTACTAGAGTTGTACATAGGCTCAAACTTTCTATTATCAAACCCTTATTTTAAAACCCTTTTAATTGTCTCTTAATGAATACATTCTTCAAGGGTGCCAATAAATACATTGCATTGTTTTATAAACTATATTCCATTATCAAATCCTAGATCTATTGAATAGTGTTCCTCGTGGCTGGCAACCCGTTTAAAAGATCCTTGGTAATAATCTCAACATATTTTTCCAAAAAATCCTTCACTTCATATTTAATTTCACTCACCTTATCCATTTCCCACTTTTTATGGGTTTTGGAATGAAAATAAAACATGCCTTCTCCTTCTTTACCTATTTAAATTTTTATTTTCCAGAAATAACAAACACTTTGGGATTGCTGTTCACTTATTCCTTTTTATAATTAAATGGGATCAATTTTTATATATTACCATCCTTCACAAGTGTATATTTAGTTTATATACCATCTTGTATTACCTTCTTATCAAACTATCATGGTCTAACCAACAACACGACACACATCCATGGGCATAATGTCACACACAATTTGATCCTGGTATGACCTAATCTAAAAATTGACCACAGATTCTTCTTTCACTAAAATATGATGTTCCTTTTAAAACCAAAACACCTTATAAATATTGGGGTGTCTCTCTTTTCAACCCAATCTTATCTACCATTTAATTAGATAATAAATTATCCATGTTATCACTATAAATAATGACCTTATAACACTTACTTCCTAATTTTCAAATGATTAGGTAAATAGTTTTTATTCACACTAGTTTCTTCTCCTACTTTATTTTAGAAACAATCTCTTCATCATGATAGATTCATCATGTTTTGGTTATAATATGTTCTTGTGTGACATAATTTTTTCTTCCTATACTTTTGCACTGTGATTTTTAGCATCATTTATTCTATTATTGTTATTTTAAGTTTTTGGGAAATCATAGGCTTTATGAACAACATATCCAAACCTAAATCACATATCATTGAATCCTCTACATATTTATATACCATAGTATTCTCTTCCTCTTGGTGCATAATTATAATTATGAAAAGTAAAAGCTTCTCCATCATGTGCATGTTTTCCTCTTCTAGTGTTTACTTGACCTCTTCCCTTGAAAATATTATTTTTTTGTCTCATTAGAAACTTCTCTTCACCTTTCAAATCACATTGATAGGCCTATTATACCAAGTGTAACTTGGTCATTCCAAATATATCTTGTATTTAATTATAAGGACAATTCATAGAGCTTGAGATATTTTCATCTTCCTCAGTAGACCAGCTTAGATTATGAGTTTATAAAACTCCTTGGCATAATACTTTACACTAATGTCTTTCTTCCCTAAAATTTAAATCATCTTGAACAAACATATATAATAGTTAAAGGTATAAATTTATCCTTCAACTTTGAAACCATTATATCCCAAGACTTTGATTTTATCCTTACATTTCATGACCCTTTCCAAATGCACATCATCCCAACACAAAGATGCATGACCCTTCACCTTTATGTATCCAAAATTTACCCTTTTTGGTCTCAATTTTTTCATAATCATATTATTTCTCAAGATTTTTGATCCAATAAAATATATCTTCAAGGCACAAGTTTATTGAGTAGCTAGGGGTGTCCACATTTGGCTTGCCTACCATCTTACAAACAACATTCAAGAATCTATAATATGGTTCCTCATCTAATCATTTTATCTAAAATTTTTGGGCTTCTCATTCATCTTCAATCATTTTTGTAACAATTCCATTAAATTGTGCATTTTTCATAGCATCCAATCTAGCTTATATTTTTATGCATTTGTACTTAGGGTTCTCAATGAATGGAAGACATCGACCATGCATCCATTAGATTCACATAGAGGATCACCAAACTATTATCATTAATATAACACAAATTACATGGTTTTCATAGCTTCCCAAATTTATAATAGATCGCCCATACCCTTTTACCACCATGGATTCCTCATAACTCCATCTACACTAAGGTTATAGGCCTTCAAGATCTTATCTCTCTAACTTTACATTTTGACAGAGTCACCCTTTCTAATCTCAACCTTTGTAAGGGTCTTCAACCTTATAACTTGTCATCAAACATTGGCTTAAATCTTCATTTTATAGTCATTTGCTATCATTTCTACCAATAAATGGATAGCTTTAACTGGTATGGCTTGGCACGAACTTACAAGCCTACCCTAGGGGTAGCTTTGACTTTAAAATGCCTTGATCTTTATTTTGTGATAGTCATCACATCATATCCCTGATGATGGATCTTGTTGTCCTTTTCCATTGCATCAACTACAATATTTTCTTATCCTTTAAATTCCAAATTTTGGTCCTTTCAATTAGCTCATCATCTAGTTATTTCCATTGAATCAGGTCTTATGCTCTCATGCATTAGGTGTTTCTATACTCTATCTTGTTCTATAGGGCCAAGCATGATTCTTAGCTCTTATGCATGTTTCTTATAATTGATGCCTCAACCATAAAATATGTACCACTTGTGTAACATGTCTTTAGCAAACCTCCCTTTACACATATTAAAGGTTTTATTCCTTCGCATTGTTATGTTGGTTTTTCTACGCATTGCTCTCTATTTCCCTATTCTACTCCATCCTCTCAAGTGCCTACCTTAGTGCTCCAAAACTTGTAACCCTTATTTTAAAACATTTTCTACAACCCAACCTTTAGTCCTATATGTAAGAGTACTTTGGCTTGTATGGAAGTATTCCAAATCTTACACTACATTGCCATGCACTAGCAAAGTGGGTCTTCTATTCAGTGGTTGATTGAATCTATTTTTGGGTGATGCAAGATTTTAAATTCACCATGGATTATCCTGAGTCAAACTCCCTAGGTAATTAAAATTTAATCCTATGCTTACATGTAAGCTTGAGTGGGATAACCACCCTTTAATCTAGCTATCAGTGCCACAATGTACCCCTCACCTAGTCTATTGCCTAAGTAAGATTATTTTATACATCTCCTTCCAGACCCTCTCTTTGGATCATAAATCATCCTCCTCCAACTAACTCCAATACCCTTATTTTCCTTTCTTCCTCTTTATTCTCTTACGCCTTATAATGGATATATTTCCACCTTGATTAGTCCACCTTTATCAAGTGTATTTTGACACTACCACTCTTGTGCACCACTCACTTCACTGCTCACTTCTTCATTTTCTCCCTTTTTGGACATGTGCCCACCTTCATCTCTTGTGGACCTACACCCACCTATTTTCTTCATGGGTATACACACACCTAATTCCTTCCTCCTTAAAAAGGTCTTGTACCTTTCATCTCCTCCCTTCTATGTGTCTATTGATCCTCTTGTATTATCATTGCTTTGAGATAATATTTTTCCTTATGTGGATCAGGTGTTCCCTTATTGATCTTCTTCATATTCTCTCTTGTCCTATATTTGGAGTATTCCCACTTTATATGCACTATTATTTATACATGCTTCATTTATCTCTCCTTTGCATGTTCTAATACATGTTTTCATGCACACCCATTTACACTTTTTCCTTCCACACATTATTTCAACATTTTTGTATGTGTCCCTCCTTCAACACAAATGTAGTCATTTTTGGGATACTCTTTAGCTACAACATGACTTATATTTTTTTCTCTCCTATTAGGCATTAGACTCATGTCTTCCACAAAAATCCTTATGCTCTTCTACCCCATTTCACCCTTGTGTCTTATGATGGGCACATCTATCCTACTTGGGTTCTGCTTATGCAACATTCTTGCTTATTAATTTATTCCTTAGCTAGCATTTGTTTTCATGCTTATTTAGCCATGTCTTCAAATACATGTTTATTTTCATCTAACCTATTGTGCATAGTATACCTTGGTTGTAAAAAAGACAACACTTCTTCTTCTACAACACCTATCATTAATTTAACTAAATACACTTCTTTTTAAATTAAGCACCTCTCATTCAACCCTCCATCGCAATTAAAAATTCGCGCGTGTTTTTATTCCATCTTCCTCTCATGGGAATTTATGTGCATGTCTTCCACCACCTTATTCCTTATCTTCCTTCTTGGTGTTATTTGTAGCATTCAAGCCCTAATGGGATCTATTGACTCTCATTCTATCTTAGTTTTATGGTTTTGCCTCTAGTTAAACACACTTAGAATGATGTCTAATTCATACACCCTTCCTCAATTCTTGTCTTATCCTAGGTTGACAGTGACTTTTATTCCTTATGCAACATGAATTTCACCTCACATATCAGCTTTAAGCTTATGCCTCTTCTTCTTTAGTGGCCTCCTTGACTCATACACAATTAAGATTTCACCCTCCATCAAGTTAAGACTAAAATTATCCAACTCTCTTTAGTAGTTTTTCTGCTTTATGTAAGTGGCATTACACTATTTTCAGCTATAGGTTGTCTACCTTTTATCCACCACACACCTACACAATTTCATTCCCTCCATATGTTACTTATACCATATTTTTGTTGTCTCTAGAGAGACCTTATGCACACCTCACCACATCTTCATTTACAAGAAACTCTCTCTTTGTCACAAATGTAACACTCCACTTTTTGTCTGGTCTCTACCAACCTTTCATCCTTTATCTTCTCTATGTACTACCTCCTCAAGCATTATTCTATTATCTTTAGGACAACTTAGGTTTAGATGTAGGTTAACCTCTCCACTTTACTTCCATTGCACTTCAATAAAGTTGTTCATGTGGTTCAACTTGTACCCATATTCTAGATCCCCACCATTGTACCTCCCAAATGGTACTTTTCCTTTGTTGGTATTGGTTCCAACTCTACATCCTTGGGTGTATTCAGCTCACTTGGATTTGTATAATGCTTAAAAACTATTGGTTGTGCTATCAAAAACTCTCTTTTTTCACACATTCTCCACTCCATGCATAAGAACACTTTTTCTCTTCCCTTCCTCCTCTAATGTATTCTCCACACTATGAACAAAAACACATGTTTCTCTCAAGGTTTTCCTCCTTGCATCCATGTCTCTTGTGTAGGTTGATCCTTCACTTCATGCATTATCCTACGATTCTACTGGCTCAATGGAATGATATCCACATTTCATTCATGTGGTTATTACATCATCCCACTAGGATTCTTATGTCTTCCATATTGCCCCCATGTCAGTGAATCATGTGCATCACTTTATTTCATGACTATCGGTTAGGTTTCATAAGTCCCCCTCTTGTGGCACTTAATACTTTTCTTCCATTTGATGTGGCCTTATGTAGTGTGTAAATAATATGTTTCCATTTGCCCACCATTTATTTGCCTCTCCATATCTTATTCTAGATCAAAGTCTCTTTATTCGCTTATTGTGTTACCACGTAACCTTCTTTATGAACATTATACTCCCATATATTCCCCTACATTATTCAATGTGAAACTATGCTCAACATCTAAACTTCATTTTAGTACTTATGTTGGGCCTTGTCCACCAAAGGACCATTATGCATTAACTCCTGGCCAATTTCCCATGTGCCTCAAACTCTTTGGTGGTTTTCTTTCATAGTTCTTTTCCTATTGAACTCTATGAAATCTCTCCTTCTAATAAATCTTCTTTATCCCTACATTGTTCTACCCTGTAGTGCCTGCATCATGAAGGCTATATCCTTCATCTTCTTGGAGCTATATTACTTTAGTTAATGTCTCATCTTGACTTCTCACCAAGTCATCTCTCATGCTCATATTTCTATACCCATCAGCACTTGATGGAGAATAAATATATTGGCAACTTCTACCCAATGCTTTGATTGGATGATGCTTCTATGCCTTAACTACGTCTTATTTAGTGATCTATTTATTAGTTCCCCTTGTCCATTCACTTTTATGCACTAGCTACCTCCAATCAGTGATTTTGTTAGTGCCTCTAGTTTCTCTCCTTCATTTGATTACCTCATTTTGTTGATTATATTATCACCCGACTCTCTTCCTATGCTTGGATGCCTCATTTTAGCGATCCTGCCAATGATCTACCTCTCCTCATTTACACCTAGATTACCTCTTATCAGTGGTTTTTTCCATACCTCACACTCTCAACACATCAAATACCTCTTATTCAAGGATCAATTGATGCCCCACCAACTTTTCAATTGCAATTACTACCTCATGATTGGTGTTATGTCAACAGTTAACTTTTATAAGTTACTCACTATCTCATAATCTTTCATGCCACATACTGCTACACGTTATAATATAATATTATGTAGACACTCTTAGACTTGTGAATCACTACTATAAAAGTCTTTGAAAACATATGTAGCTTGTCCCTATTCTTTTCCCTTCAACTCATTCAATCTCTGTCCACCTTCTCATGGTGGATAATGGTAATCTTCACTAGCTACCTCACATTTAGCTATCTGTCAACCTTCTTCCCATATTACTCTACCATTTTCCTCTCATTCAATGATATAATAGCCTCCCATAGCACTCTACTATCTACCCATAATTAGTGGTCTACTAGTCTCCCACAACACTCCTCAACACTTTGCTAGTTGCTTCCCATTCATTGGTCTAATAAACTCCCACACCACTCTACTAACTACCTCTCAGTCAGTGATCTACTAGCCTCCCACAACACTCTACTTACTTATTATTCTCCCCTTGCATCTCTTCAATTTTCATAAATTTTCTTTGATACCATATGATGTAAGCATAGTTAGGATTCCTTATAAATGGATTCTATCAACCATGTATTCATTAGAGTCACACAATGAATCACCAAACTATTTTCATTGACATAAAAAAAATTACAAGATATTTGTAGCTTCCCGACTATAAAATGGAACACCCAACTATTTACCACCATGGAGTCCTCATATCTCCATCTACACTAAGGCTATATACCTTTGAGCTATTGACTCTCTCATTCTCTCTAACTCTACATTTTGATTGATTATCTCCTTCCAGTCTCAACATTTTTGAAGGCCTTTGGACTTCTAACTTATCCTCAAACATTGGTCTAACTCTCCCTTTTATAGTCATTCATTGTCATGTCTACCAAGAAATGAATAATTATAACTAGTAATTTCTGGCGCAAACATGTAACCCTACCCTAAGGATGGATTTGACTTTGATAAGACTCAATCCTTATGTTTCTAAATGTCATCACATCATATCCATACTGATGGCTATTATTGTCCTTTGCCATCACATTAGATACAATATTGTCCTAGCCTTTAAATGGTTGGGTACAATCCTTTCATCCACCTAATCATCTATTTGTCTCCCTTTGCCTTGGGTCTTGTGTTATGTGAATAGCTTACGTACTTTGAAGCCTTAGGTGTTCTCACACTCTATCTCGTACTTCACACCACATGCACTTCTCATCTCTTTTGAACATTTTTCTAATTCACACCTCAGTCACACAAATCTATACCACTCATATAATGTGTCTTCAGTGGACGTCCTTTTCATCCTACTAAAGATCTTATTCCTTCATGTTGTTTTGCAAGTCCTTTTGCATTCTGATTTCTAGCTCCTTTTTCTACTTTATCCATGTGTGTGCCTACCTTAGCACTCCAAAATTTGTAGCCCCTTATTTTCCAACCTTCTATACAACTTGACCTTACATCATTTGCGTAGGTGATCTCTAACGTGTCTGAAATTCTTCCAAACACTGTGTTGCATCACTGACACCGATAAATTATGTTTTTATTCAGTAGCTGATTAACTCTATTTTTAGGTAATGCAAGATTGCCGATTCACCTAGGATGCTCTTGGAATTCTTTATAAAAATTCAACCTTCTAAAAATTTATTTTATTTTATTTTCATTTTATTAAAGTATTTTACGATAACTTTCAACAAATATTTTGACTTTAAAACTTTCTATTATTATTTTTTTTAGTGAAAGCATTTATTGTTTGAAAAAAAAAAGTATTAAAAAAAATTTAATGAATTGTTTTCTAAATATTCATATGAGATATAAAATATTTAACTAATTAAAAATAAGTATATTATCAATACTAAACTAATTTAAAATAAAATATAAATTAAAAAATAATAAATAACAAAACTAAAAATAATAAAAATTAATTTAATAATAATATTATTAAATTGTTAATAAATTATTAATATTTTTTAATTTTAATATGGTTAATAATATATAAATTCTTTTAAAAAAATACAATTTATATTTATATATAAAAAATCCATTTCTTACTTGCAACCTCTCCATTATCATCATCATCATTATTATGGTGGTGGTGGTGGAATAATTAAGTTTTCGTTTCCTTTAGAATTTTCCATTTCTCTTTTCCATTCAAACTTGACTTTTTTAAAGAAAGAATATATAAGAGACTTTTAACTCCTGGTTTGTCTTTTCACAAATGCAGTTGTAGGTGGATGAAAGTGAGGTCGCACTAAGAAAATCTTCTGCCATTACCAGTCCATTTTGCATTATAAAACCATAAAACAATTAATTAAAATCTAAGATTCTTATATTATTTCTAGTCAACCCCATAAAATATCATTTAAATTCTTACCAACAACAGACTCAAATGATTATGTGCAACTTCTTCGTAACGCAACCATTTCATTCAAAACAAAAAAAATCCACAGTACAAGGAAAGACAGCGTAGAAAAAACGTTAACAGTATGTACTGTTGCAGAGATATTATCAATGAACTGGTTTATATCTTGTCATTATCAGCTTCTTACCTACTCCCTACCAGCTATTAGTTTTCTTTTGTTGAAAACTCGGTCAATGGGAAAACCACAATCCGTGTGCCCTTGTGCTTATAAATGCAACAACCCTTACAGCCATGCCCATATCATTTAATAAATTTTTACATTTCATGCTTCTTTAAAATCTCTGATCATATATAGTTTCCATAGCCTGTTCCATAAAAATTTCATGGCAAAAACCAGTGCAAGCCTTGTAAACAAGGCTAGTCTTCTTGCTACCATTATATTTATCATTCTTCTTATAACTAATTTTTCAATAGCCAAGCGTCCATTACAACCAGGTTTATAATTTATGGTTTTGATTGATTAAATTTCTTATTAAGAGAAATGATATTTCCACAGTTTATGAAATACAGAATAAATATTTTTTTAAATTAAATCATGTATAGATTTAAGAGATTTGTTGTTTTCACAGTCCATATGATTGACCAGTATAATTTTCAGATAAAATTGTGTGCTTGTTTTTCATGACACGTTTCGAATCATAACTGTGATTCATCTCATGATGAATCACAAATTGTGATTGGAAAAACTTCATGAAAAACAAACACACAATTTTATCGAGAAATCATACTGATCAATGTATAAATTTGTTATTAATAAATCATTAAATATAGGAGTGTTATCTGAATTTTTGATTCAGGGCAATCAAATGCTTCAAGAACTAGTTTGGGAACAAAAGACATTGAAATTACAGTTAAGTATGAATATATTATTCATGTACATATGGTATCCATATTGTGAATTGACTGAGACTTTATTTGTGGTTCTTGGATTTGGTTTGTATACAGATGAATGGTGAGGAGTGCAGTAATATTGATGAGGAAGAATGCTTACTTAGAAGAAGTCTGTCTGCACATACAGATTATATTTACTCCCAGCGTCATAATAAACCATAGTATGGTTTTGAATATGACTCATATTCTGATCTTAGCCACATATACAAACATAATGTGGGATACACGTATAATCTGAAAGGGAAAATGAATAAATATGATGTTCTTAAAATATCCATGAAATCGATATTCACATATTGTCCAAACTAATAAAGAGAATTTGTTCCATAGAATCTATCATAAGTATGTTTCATGAATGTTTAAAACATTTCATATATTATTATAATGTTTCTGTAAAGGTAGTTTATCTAATTAATTGGAAAAATTTGTAAAATCATACAGAGAAGATTATTTTTTCTATTTATCTAAATTTGTAATATACTTTATCTACCTTTAAAATTTGGACATTCGGACTTTGTCTTCTTTATCTTCTATAAAAGGACGGAAAAAAAAAAACTTTCTAAATATAATATTTAAGGGAATATAGAGTATTGAAGAAAGACAATAATATTTTGAGGTTAAAAATAAATATATATATATTTTTTTTTCCTTTCTATAAAGACCAAGTATTTCTTTAACAAATTCAATGAATATGCAAGCAAGCAACTTTTTGGGTGGCTTTCTAATTTAGACTTGTATGCATGATGCATACTAAATCCATCATTTACCTTACTATTTTATAGAATAATAACATTATTTTCATTATTAAAATCAATTCCTCTTTCCAACAATTAAATTGTTTTTCCATAAATTTTCCTAAATACATAAATGCAAAGATTTACAAGAATATTTGCATGCATGCAACTCAAAAATATTACATGCAAACTTGTTTTATGCATGCATATGCTTCACAATTAAACTGAAAAATATTAATAACAAAATTTCTTTTTTCCTTCTAAATTTATTGGGTTAATTTAAAGTTGCATCTTGTCCCTCCTCTAATTTTATTGAGGCTCAATTAATTTCATTAGAAAAGGACTTCTCTAATCCTAAGGCCCTTTTTTTTGTGGTTGGTTTTGTTTTTTGTTTTTTGTTTTTTTTTTTTTAATTATTAAAGAAAATTGAGTTTATTTTATTTTTATAAAGACATAAGAACTATAATTTAAGAGAATTTTAAGTATTGAAGAAAGATGTACAAAATAGAGTTACTAATAATAAATATATTAATTTTATAAATAACCATTAAAAAATAATGGAATTAGAACAAAAAAATAAATAAACATATAAGAAATTATAAAAATAAAAATTATTTATTAAATTTTTAATGTTTTAATAATTTATAATATTTTTAGAATAATTGTATTTTTGTTTATAATTTGATATTTAGAATCACTACTCATGATTCTTAATTAGGGAAAAAAAGACTAATGAAAAATCAAGGTAATGATCCTTATAAAAAGAGACACAATTATTTGAAAACATTGTGATTGAAAAATTATTTACCTATAATATTTAAAAATAATAATACAACTCATTTCAACTATAATATCAAAAATACATTTAATAAATAAATAATATTAATCCCTAAATTTAAAAATATTAATAAAAAAATTTAAAAATATAAATATATAAAATATTCCTAGGGAATAGAATAAGGTAGTTGATTGTTTGGCGAAGTGGGCTTCTAAGTAGATGGGGATGTGGATTGTTGAGGACTGGGAACATTTATCGACAGAGTATTCTTGGATTTTAGAGGAGTTGGTATCGAAGGAAGTGAGAGATTATTTATGGGGTTTCAAGAGCAACCTAATGATGCAGAAAAAATAAGCTAACTTTTGGAGGCCATAACTTTTGATCCATAGCTCTGTTTGAGCTCTTCCACGCACCAAAATGACCATCTTCAAAATTTTGTTGCTACCTTAAGCTGTGATTTTTGTTTATATATATTTTTAATATTTTTTAGAGGCCAAATGTGACTATCTAAGGGTCCAAAATTATAGTTTATTGATTTTTTTGAGATTTTTTAATTTCTAGAAATTGTATATTTTTATAACCAGACGTGAACTTCAGTTGAAATTCATCCTATAAGATAATTTTAGTGTTTAGAGTATTGCAAGATATTTTTAGAGCTACACACACTTACATGTGAAACTTACTAAAAATAGCAGCTACTAAAAATATAATTTTTTTTAGATTTTAGATTTTTTTAAATTTTTGCATGTCAACTCTAATTCTGAGTTGAGGCTTGTTTAAGCATAGTTTGGGTTTATAATTATTTCAATTCATTCAATATGAATCAATTCAAAGATTATTTCAAATCTTGGCCTATTAAGAATTTTATTGTCTTGATAATTTTTAATTTCATTATCTGGTATCAGAGCAAGGTTGAATCTTAGAGTAAGAAATGATGAGAGAATGAGGAGGTATTACACAAATGAACCAGACTATACAAGAGATACAAAGGTAAGTGCAATAATTAACAGAGGCTATCACCAATCAGATAAGAAGATAAGGTGGTGATGAGGCTGAAGAAAATATTGATCATGATAAAGAAATTAAATAAAAAAGAAAAATAGCAAGATCAGCCACCATCAATGGAAGAGAGGATGGTTCAGGATTTAGAAAGAATAAATGAATGAATCAAAGTTGATACTCCAGATTATGGAGGCAACTTAAAACTAGAGGAGTTGATAGATTGGATGAATAACACAGAAAAGTTCTTCGAGTGGAAGACTATGAGAGAAGACAAGAAGGTAAAGATTGCATGCACAAAATTGAAAGGTCATGCAATGATTTAGTGGGATCACCTGAAGATAGAGAAATAGATAAGAGGTAAAGAGAAGATTAATTCATAAAAAAAGATGGAGAAGAAGTTGACGGAGAAATTTCTTCCTATGAATTATACACAAACCTTGTACAGAAGATTTTATAATTTGAGGCAAAAGAATCATAGTAGAAGAGTATACATATGAGTTTTATAATATTTCCATATGAGTCGAGCATGATGAAACAAAAGAGAAGATGGATGTAAGGTATGTAAATAGTTTAAAATTTACTATTTAATATGAATTAATCATGCATAGGATACTTAGCATGGAGGAGGCTTATCAATTAGTTTTGAAGGTAGAAGAAAAACAAAATAGATAGAATTTTAGAAGAACATCTCTTGGTTTAAGAAGAGATGGATCCCATCCAATAAGGGGATGAGATGGTTTTAATACCACCAAAGGTGGGTCTAATAATAATAAATATGAATCATCATGTGGTGCAAAAAGGCATGATGAGAATAGGCAAGGGTTTCAATACCAACAAAGAGGAAGAGGATTTTAGAGAGGATGAGGTTATGTTGGTGCTAGAGGATAGTTTTCGAATCAACGTAGATCTTATATTTGTTAAAGATGTGGAGAAGAAGGGCAAAGGGCATTTGAGTGTCTGCATTATCAAGATCAAAAAAGGAGGCAAGAGGATCGCCCAAGAGTGAATCTAGGTCAAGATGAGATAGAAGAGCAAAATATTGAAATTGCACTAGCAAATGTTGGAGAGAATATCATTATGAGAAGAACAATGATCACTCCAAGGAAGGAATAATTGTTGAATAAATAAAGTGGTGATGCATGGTCATGATCAAACATTTTTTGAACAAGATGTACTTCAGGTGGAAAGATATGCAAAGTAATTATAGATGATGATAGTTATGAAAATATAGTTTCTAAATAAATGATATAGAAACTATGTTTGAAATGTGAAAAGCATCCTAGTCCTTATAAGATTTCATGGTTTAAGAAAATGAATGAGATTATAGTAGATATTAGGTGCTTAATCAAGTTTTCTATAGGAAAAACTAATAATGATGAAATATGGTGTGATGTTATTCTGATGAATGCATGCCATTTGTTATTAAGGAGATTGTGGAAATTTAACATAAAATTAATTCATGATGAAGTAAAGAACATATACACTTTTTGGAAAGGTGGTACAAAGCTAGTTTTGTTCCCTTTTAAAGAGGAAGAGAAGATAAAAAGCATGCTCTCTACTAAAGAATTTATCTAAGATATGAAGGTAGCAAGTTTCTTTTATGTATTAGTAATAAAGAATGAAAACATGAAAATGGTGCAAATACCAATAGAAGTAGTAAGTGTTGAAATAATATGTAGATGTTATGCTTAATGATTCACAAGATGGTTTACCACTGAAGAGAGATATTTAACATCGCATTGATTTGATTCCATGATCAACTCTACCCAATCAAGTAGCTTATAGGATGAGTCCAATAGAACATAAAAAATTAAATAAATAGGTTACTGCATTGTTAATAAAGTAGTTTATAAGGGATAATATGAGTCCATGTGCAACACTAATATTGATAACTCCAAAGAAATATGGAGGATGGAGAATGTGTGTGGATAATAGAAAAAATAATAAAATTACGATCAAGTATAGTTTTCTTATACCTCATTTAGATGATATGATGGATGTGCTTACAGAAGCAAAATATTTTACCAAAATTGATCTAAGAAGTGGTTATTATCATATTCAAATTTGTAAAAGAGAAGAGTGAAAAACTGTATTCAAAACTAGGGATGATTTATATGAGTGGATGGTGATGCCATTTGGATTATCTAATGCACCTAGCACATTTATGAGGGTGATAAATACAGTGCTATGAGAATATATTGGTAAGTTTATGGTTGTTTATTTTGAGATATTTTGATATTTAGTAAGACTAAATAACACTTACAAAATTTGAGAATGATACTAGATTTGTTAAGAAAGGAGAAGTTGTATGTAAATTTGAAGAAGTATAAGTTTATACATAATAGTTTGGTATTTTTGGGATTTGTAATTTTAGTAGATGGTGTGAGAATGGATGAAAAAAAGATAAAGGTAATTGTTGAGTGGCCTATTCTAAAAAGTATTACAGAGGTAAGAAGTTTTCATGGTTTAACAACTTTTTACAGAAAATTTATTAAAAAATTTAGTAATATTGTGACACCAATAATAAATTGAATGAGAGAAAAGAAATTTGTATGAATTAGAGCAGCCACAAAAAGCTTTGAATTTTTGAAGAAAAATTTCATAGAAAGGCCAATTTTAGCATTACTAAATTTTTAAAAAGTGTTAGAGGTTGATTGTGATGCTTTATTTATGAGAATTGGTGTTGTGTTGAGTCAAGAAGGAAATCCAATAACATATTTTACTAAGAAATTAAATGAGATAAGAACAAAGTATTCTACCTATGATTTCGAACTTTATGCAATTATACAAACATTAAAACATTGGAGGCATTATCTGGTGTCTAAGGAGTTTATATATATATATATATATATATATATATCATGAGGCTTTGAAGTATGTGAATACACAAAAGAAGTTAAATAGTAAGCATGCAAAGTGGGTATCTCTTTTACAGGGTATACTTTTGTGTTGAATCATAAATCATAAAAATAGAATCAAGTAGTTGATGCATTGAGCATGAGAGTATCATTATTAACTACTATGGTGAGTGAAGTAATTGTATTTGAAGCTATCAAATAATTATATGATATTGATCCATATTTTGGTAAGATAGTTGAGTAGGGCAGGAATCCATTAATAGGTGGGACAGATACTATTTATGATGAGTATCTTATACAAGAAGGTTATCTCTTCAAAGGAAAACAATTATGCATTTAATTTGGGTCTCTACAAGATAATATAATAAGAGAATTACATAGTGGAGGTTTGGTTGGATATTTTGGTAAGATGAAGATAATAACTTTAGTGGAAGAAAAGTATTTTTGGCCAAAAATGAAGAGATATGTGATAAGGTATGCTTTTAGGTGCAAGATATGTTAGGTGGCTAAAGGACATGCAAAAAATATTAGACTGTACATGTCATTACCAATTCCAAGAGGACCATGGATAGATTTGAAAATGGATTTTGTGTTGGGATTGCCAAACACACAAAGAGGTAATGATTCAATTTTTGTTGTTGTAAATAGATTTTTTAAAATGGTTCATTTCATTGCATGTAAGAAAATCAATGATGCCACTAGAGTCGTAGAATTAATTTTTAAAGATATTATGATATTGCTTGGTGTTTAAAAAACTATTACTTCAGATAAGGACATAAAAATTTTAAGTCATTTTTGGAGGACTTTGTGGAACAAGATGGGTACTAAGATACAATTCAATAGTGCATATCACCTACAAATAGATGGTAAAATAGAAGTTGTGAATAGCAGCTTGAAAATTTTGTTGAGATGCATAGTGGGAGAGAAGCCCAAGAAATGGGACTTAGCTTTACCATAAGCTGAGTTTGTACATAACAGTTCAATGAATAGATAAATAGAAAAATCACCATTTCAAATTGTTTATGGTAGAAATCTTATGAGTATTTTAGATTTGGTATAATTATAAATTATAGATCAAATTAGTGATGATGCAAAAGAATTTATAAAGTATATGCAGTAGTTGTAAGGAATAAGAAAAAAGTTCTAGTAAAGTAATGAGAAATATAAAGTATCAGCAGATGTCAGAAGAATATCCAAGGTATTTTAAGAATGAGATTTGGTAATGGTTTACTTTAGGAAATAAATATTTCCAAAAGGCATGTACGACAAGTTGAAGTACAAAAAAAATTGGTCCATATAGAATTGTGAAGAAAATCAATGACAATGCTTATGAGATGAGTTTAGCATAAAATTTTGATCTCTCTCCAATAGTTAATGTTTTAGATTTATATGAATTCCATGGAAAAGATGGTTAAGGTGATGAAGATGAAGAATTAAATTAGAAATAACATGTTCCATAGAAGAAGGAAAAGACAGTGTAGGTTTTGGATATGAAGACAGTGAGCACAAGACAAGGAAATTATAATAGGTATTTGGTCTAGTGGAAAGGATTCCAGCAAGAAGACAATACATAGATTATAGAATGAGAGCTAAAGAATATTGATAAATAAAAACGACAATAGTACAATCAAGGTAACTCGTAGGAGCTGAGTTGTTTTCAACAAGAGGAGAATGATGCAAAAAAAATAAGCCAACTTTCAAAGGCCATAACTTTTGATATGTAGCTTCATTTGAGCTCTTCCACGTGTCACAATGACCATCTCAAAAAAAAAATTGCTTCTCTAAGCTATGATTTTTGCTTATAGATGTTTTTGATATTTTTTAGGGGCCAAATGTAACCATCTGAGGGTCTGAAATTGTAGTTTATTAATTTTGTCAAGATTTTTTTATTTTTAAAAAATGTATATTTTTATGATCAGATGTGAAATATTAGAGATACAATCACTAAGAAGGGAGTGAATTAGTGATGCTATATGATCCAATCCCAGTTCTAAACTCTTAATCATTCAGCACATAAAATCATTAATCATACAAATTAACCATTGCAATGAACAAAGAAGATATAGTAAGATCGAGCACATAACACATAACATATGTGGAAAACTCTCTTGAGGGATAAAACTTATTAAACCCTACAAGATGGACTACAGTCCTATAATGACAAGATCTAATTTATACCATCACTAATTGATCAAGTAATACCCATCTCTTAATTTAGTGAGACACCAATCCCACAAGGACCTATTGCTCTTGTCTAGCTAAGCACCCACAACAACTAAACCTTTTAGAAAGTTTCACCATGCAAGGAGGAACCAACCCCCTAGGAAACCAATAACCCATCCATCTACCTTGACCAAATAATTTTAAACACTTTTTATTACTTTTCAACTGATGATGACCACCTTTGATTTCACTCTTCACCTTCACTCTTTCACCCAAATAGTCTCAAGGGCTCACTTGCTCAATTTGCCTCTTCTAGGCTCATTAGGTCTAATGACCTATGTATCCACCTACATCATCTTGATCAAATAAACATGAATGATCCTATTTTATATTTGATTATCCTCACTAACTTATACCTTCTCTTTCAAAATTTATCTACTTTTCTTAACTCCACACTTCCTTAACTAACACAATTAGTCCAATTAGACATTGTACTTATACCACTCTCTTCCTTTTAACCATCTTGGTCAGCCAAGATGCTTTACATATTTAAACCACACTTAACATAGGTATATACACATATTACATATGATAACCACACTCTTTATAGGTCAATCATTACCTCATTATCCCCAAACCACTATTAGGTCTTGCTAAGACCTAAAATAATTAGGCCTTCATACTCACACATTGCATGTGAGGCTACTTGGACCACCTTCATCCTTTACCAATGATTCAAACATATCAAACTTGTCTCAAATGTCTTATTTATCACTCTCATATGGTTCCATGCCACCTGGAACACCAACTCAACACTTGAACCTACCAATTAGGTCTCATCACTCTTTAAACCTTCATACACAAAAAACACAGTCGCAAATTTTTTAAACAAATACTAAAATATCTTACATATCCATATGATTATATCACATGTATGAAACATTCAATACATATACAACACCTTCATGTGCTTTATATACTTCAACATAGGCTCTAAAGACTCAAAACAACTCTCTTAAAATGACCACTCAAACTGGTCATATGCAGTCAAAATATAGTCAAGCTATTTTAAATCTTCATATCTGATCAGGGGCATATCATCACAAAAAATGACTTATTACAATCATTTGATACTTATACATCTTCATACTCATTTTATTCTTCTATTCTACTCAAAACTCTTCCAACTCACTTCTGCAAAGTGGTCACTCAAACTATATGTAGCCTCTAACAAACATAGTCAAATTTTAAACATTTGTTCATATTGAATATGGATTGTTAAAACCTCCAAAATTCTCACATATGGTTCTCATTGAGTATACAACACTCTCCAGTAGTTAGTTCATCTTTAAATATTGAAATACCATCAATAACAACTCAAATATCCTACTTGGGTCACTTACAGAACATGGTCAAACCTTCAATCAACTTTAGAACTCAATATTTTAAATTGTACAAACATTAAAATCTTCTAATCAATTTTTATAGATACACCTTGAATTTATTTTCAACTTTTATTTTTACACCAATAATAAATTCGTCCTAGATCAAAAGATATTCATAAAATACTATAAACTAATTTTTCATTTGTTAAATTTAAATATCAACGATCACTAGTTAATGAAAAATAATTTGACACTTGTATTTATCTCATGTTCCCTAAAATCTTGATCAAATATGCTTCATCAATCTCCTTAGGAATTTTCTAGCTTTAACTCTCATTGCTCAATGTTGATCTTTGATCCTCGCTTCTGAGATCATTCCACTTAGCAGCCTCATGTGCCTTCTGCACACCCTATAGTTAGTCTTCAATGATCATTTACCACTTGGAAACCCCGCATGCCTTCTAATAATTTTGTTGACTTATTGACTTAATATGCACTGTTGATATTTCTCTGCATAGTTGAATGCACTTCGACAATCTTTGATCTACTTGATCAAACACACACTGTTGATTTTCTTGCTAGATCTCCATGATTGTGACACATGTCTTCATCTCATTAATTCTCAAAAAATTTGACTTATTGACTTTGATCTCACCATTGATCACTATCTAACAAGTTTAATGCTCATTGTTAAATCTTTATTTGGTCATTTTAATCACATACCATAGATATTTATCTACCCAATCACTCATTCAGTGTTGTATCTTCATCTATCAGTTTAGACACTCATCATTGTATCTTTATCATTCAGATTAAATGCTCACCATAAATATTCGATATCACAAATGTGGCTAAGAATGAGAAATTAGTTAACTCTACTTGAGAAGCCAACTTTGCACCTTAATAACTTTTATTACGCACCATGTCCAAACCTAAAATTTGAACCACATGATTATCTTTCATAGAAGAATCCATCCATGTATCAAACTACTCATAAAACCTTCACACATGTGAAATATGATGTCATCAAACTACTTACTTGGCTTTATCTGTCAAGATGACTACTTGAACTTAGACATTTATATGATTATTTTGATGAATTTTGTTCACTTCCATAAGCACTCTAAGCACTAATAACATTTCATAGGATCTTTTAGCTCATATGCATCTAAGCATGCCTTGCACAACTTCATGTTCAACCTCATCATTATTATGACATCACCACTTTGTCATTACCTTTGACATCATATTTTTGACATCAATGACAACATACCTCCAACATTTACTTCAATTAAAATTCATCTTATAGTCTAATTTTAGTGTTTAGAGTATTTTGGAAGATTTTTAGAGCTACACGCACTTGCATGTCAAACTTACTAAAAATAACAATTGCTAAATATAGAAGTTTTTTTTAGAATTTTTTTTTTTTTTAATTTTTGCATGTCAACTCTAATTTTGAGTTGAGGCTTATTTAAGCATGGTTTGGGTTTGTAATTATTTCAATTCATTCAGTACAAATCATTTTAGAGATTGTTTCTTATCTTGACCTATTGGTAATTTTATTGTCTTGATAAATTTCGGTTTCATTACTTGAGTGATTAGTTTTTATTTCTTATTATTTTGCTTGTTGACTTTTGGTACTTTCTACTATTAGAGATTAATAAAAAATTTACCCCTTTTTTGAAAAAAAATGAATAAATAAATATTATTAAGAATAATAAAAAAATATTTTGAAGATTTTGAATTGGCCACTGGAATGACTTAAACTCCCTTCGCTTTTTCTTACATTGAAGATTTTTTATTGGCCACTAGATCACTTTGTTCTGCATAAAAATAAATTTAACTAATTTATATTTATCAAAATACTTCATTCTAAAAATTATATAGAATTATAGCTCATATTGGATAGATTGAATAACTGATTTGGTTCAGTGAATAATGTATATATAGTATGAATAATTGGCATTGGCACTAGATGGTTAGGTATTGCAGTAGTAGTAGGTGTTAGAGCAAGCATGACACATATCATAACAATAATCATGGGGATTATAAGGACCTTGTCAATAGAATTAACTGAAGCTGCAACTAGCATTTTGGCCAGTAACGAAGAGCTTTCAATATGGTGTCTGATATATGAAGAAGTGAGTTGGGGTCGAGGCATTTATACAAGTTTAGGAAAATATTATGGTGGTTGGCAAGGGGAAAATGTTTTGAATATGTACAAATTTTAGATACATTGCTTCTTTATCTATATTTATCTATATAATCTTAAATATATGTATTATTATTTTAACCAACTAAACTCAACTCAAGTTTCATTGGAAAGAGATTGGAGTGTCTATGATCTCAAAATGTTAAAATGTGGGAAACACTACTATGTTTTCATTCACCTGTCATAAGTGCTCCTAAGAATCCAAACATCAATCTTACTCAAATTTTCTCAATTGTATTCATCTTGGCTCCAATTATGCAATGGGCTATTTATATATGAATTTGTTATATTGTTATTCCATTTAATTAATTAAGAATTGTTATTATATTTTACATGCATTGTGATATTTAGTTACAAATAATTCATTTGGTATATTGTTCATTAAAGCTTTCATAGATTCCAAATAAGAAAATGGAATCATACAAGATAATGGTTGAAGTTTGAATTTGTTTATAGATGAATTCCTTTATAGTCTTGTATTTTTTTAAATGATCTAACTTATCTATAATATATTGTTAATTTATATAATAGTATCCCATAAGAGTCTCTAAGATGTACAATCTTTAATGTTCAAGTTAAACTAAAAATATTCAAATCATATTTCATATCTTACTTAGCAATGAGTCAATAACATGACACTCAATAAACTTTAGATATATCAAAAGAATCCCTACTATTTTATATCAATATATAAAGTTTGGACATGAAGAAAAATTAGTTACAATTATAGATATCAAGAGTTTTCAAAAAAAAATAGAGTAAGAATTTATTTTATAAAGATTACAATTAAATATTTAAATATCAAAACTAATACTTAAATTAAAAAAAAAAGTGAAAAAATTATAAATTTATTTTTTTTTAAATAAAAAACCAAAAAAACCAAATTAAATATTTCAAAAAAATATTAACAAAATAATTTAATATATAAAAATAATTCCTTCATAAAAAATATATTTACATGAATAATTTTTGTAAAAATAATATTATCAAATATAAATTAAATTACTTTAATTCATGAACATATAATTATAAAGTAGATTCTTTTACCTATATATTAATTATATATTTTATTTATATATTTATATTTTATATTTAATTGTATTTATCATATACAATAAGTAATTGCATTTATCATGTTATTTAATTATACGAAATGTTATGTTATGGGTTATTTCTTTTCAACTAAAAAATTTACTACTTCATTATTGTATTTTAGAACACACATTGCACACTTATGTTATATATGCAAATGCACGTAGATATTTATTTTTCATATAAGATCCTAATATATTTGACAAGATAAATGCAAATTTTTATATAACATAAGTGTGTAATGTGTGTTAGAGCTGGTATGTTTTTCCTTGTGATTTTCTTGAAGGCAATGTTGGGATTGTCTTTTCCATTTTAAGGTTTATATTTATTTATTTTTATTTATTATATTTTTTATTTGTATATTTATAAATTTTATAATTTAATATTTTTATTTAAATTTTGAGTTTTATAATATTTAGTATACATTTCATGAATTTTGTATGTTTTTTATGTTTATTATTATTTTTAGCATATATATATAAACCATTTCTTATATCATATTTATATATTTAATATGTTTGTTTATTTTATGAATAAATGCATATAACATATGCTACTAAATGGTAACACCAAAATCATATACAATACTTTTAAATGGTTTTGAATGAAATCTTTTCAAATAAAAATGTTTGATTTAAACCCTCCCACATCATTGAAGCCAATTTCATTTGAAACTTTATGTTTTTATATTAGAGAAATTTTCCCATTCCTTAGTTTTTCTATTGCCATAACACTATTTCATTTGAAATGTGTCTGACCTCCTACCAAATAATGTGGCACATTCATAGATGTTATTTTGAGGGATTTTTCTTGCTTTTTTCAATATTTTTTTGGTTTACGATTTTTAGTATTAAGTAGATTTTTTTAACATATTTTTTTGTTCTTTTCATTTTAAAACAAATTAAGATTGGGTAAGGATTTTGTTGAAAAATATTATTTTTAAATTTTATTTAAATTTTAAATAAAAATAAAAAAGATATATTCATATTTTAATATAAATTTAATTTATGTTTGATATGTGTGTGTATCTATTCTCTAGAATTAATTTAAAAATCACAAAATTATAACTACATTTTGTGACAGTCTTCCACTATATGTGCATATATAACCCATTGAAAAAAAATAAAACTCAAAAAATACAAAATGCACTGAAAAAAATAGTTTGAATAAAAAATAGTTTGAGTAGATTCATGGCACAATTAGGAGATACTGTGAGTGGCACTATTAAATTGAAGCAAGTATAGGAGTATTACCAAAGGAGGTTATTAGGGGACAATATTTTCCATGTTAAGCTATAAAATGTAAGGTAATCAAATATTTTATTCTCAAACATACTTGTCTTTTCATGGGACCTTTGATTTACCCTAGGTTTTTTATTTTCAGAGGGACTATCCAAATAATGATTAGGTTCAATTATATTTTGTTCACATATTATAAACCAAGGTTTACATAAGCTTTGATATAAACTATTTATATTTACCTACTTATTATGGGTAGGGTAAGGATAAGATATGACATAGGGATGAGTATCATCTTAATGGAGTAGCCTAGTACTTAACACCTAACAAAGTGTTTGAGAGAGTACTTAAGAATTTATATTAGGTTTTAAGCATGTCGAAACACCTTTGATTCAAAGTGCCTTAGTGGGGGAAATTGAAGGTGTCTCTAACATTGTTCAACACACAACCTATTTCATCTGATTTTATGGGAGAATTTTTACTAAGACATCCACATTCTATCAAAATATCATTACATGAGGCTTATGTTAGAGTAAATTTAATGTCTCTCACTAATGTGTATGATGTTGGCGATGTCGCTCAACTATGTATGATTGCTCAAATTATTGCATTTGATTTACAGTAGACATGTGAGATTATTTATGCAAATTTTGGAATCTATCTTTCTAAAGATATGGGATATGTGGAAGACATTAGGCTTGGTGTTGGTAGTAATTATGAGAGGTTAGACTCATTATTTTATAGGGTGAGTATAGCATATGGCAGTTGTGGTTCTCAAGACCTTAGTACATGATGATCATCGTCAACATCCATTAATCATGGGAAAAGTCATTGAGTGCCACTCCCTAAATTAGGTGTTGATTATGGCGTGACTAGTGGTGATGTTGACCTTTCTTATGCCATATAAAATTTAAATTTAATTTATTTTAATATAATTTTATATGTCGCATGAATTACCTTATACAATTTTTATTAATTTTCATTTTTTAATGTCTTAAATTAATTCAAAGTTGTGTTCAAATGTTTAGTTGAATTCATCCTAACCTCCTACTCAACTCTTGCATAACTTTCACAGATGAATTTTTATATTCTTGAGACACAAATTTAGATAAACTCTTAATATATCCATCACCCTTTAGCATAAACTTATATGATGCTTGATGATTTTACTACTTTATCCTCGGAGTCACTTGGACAGTTATTTGACAAGATCATGGAGAGGATAGAGGACATTTATATTTACTTATATTTTCATGAATTTTATACTTTGTTGCATGGATTACTACAACAACATTATCATTTTTCATCTCATTGTTCAAAAAGTTGTTACCTCTTTGCATCGACTTATACAACATAGTGATAATTGTTATCTTATTATTCAACATGTCTTTCAACCTGCCATTCATCTTACTTATTAACCTTTAATTGACACAAGATACTCATAGGTATATATATTGTATATATAAAATATATGATAACTTGGTTAAAATAACTTAATGTATTTAAAAATTTAATTACATGTTTGAAAATTCATGTATGATATTATAACTTGACTAAAATTACCTAATGCATTTATAAATTTAATTACATGTTTTTACATTTGTGTATGATATTCTAATATATATTTTAACTTTGAATTGTGTTTTTGGTGCACATGGATCCATTGGTCATGGTTTGACATGGATTTCTTCTTATACTCTCATCATGATTTATATCAGGTTAGTGATGTGCATATAGATACATAGTCAAATCAATTATCATACATAATATATTGAATAATTAACCCGTAAAATTTATTTTCGTATATGTTTATCTATCATCGAGTTATATTCAATATATTATTATAAATTGAATGCATTAATTTGTTATCATATCAATATGACCATAGTGAGGGCTCAAACACTTAATCCAGTACATGATGATAATTATATTTTTATATGCACTTCACAGTTAATTGTTTTTAGTCTCATGGAACCTATATTTATATATTTATATATATATATATATATATATATATATATATATATATATATATATATATATATATATATATAAAAGTGTAATCAAACATTTGACATGTATAATATTTGTGTCATGTGATTTAGACATAAACACAAATTTAGTATTTTTATTTGTTTATTTTTCATTATATATGATATATAAGAATATGTAATCAATTAATTATTATAATTATTTTTATTTGTCTCTTTTTCATTATATATGATATATAAGAATATATAATCAATTAATTATTATTATTATTTTAATACTAATTTAAAAGAAAATTATTAATTTAGTGTATATAATAACATATTTTTAAGAATCATTGTCCATTTAAAGTGAATAATTTCAAAAATTATAGTATTACTTTATAATGTGAATTAAAAAAAAATTAAAAAATAATTAAGACAAATGAATGATAATAATAATAATAATAATATAGTTTTTAAGGTCCATGATGCCAATTAAATAAATTAGATAAATATATAACTTTTAAGAGTACAATGTGTAAGCACAAAAATAATATCATCTATTATTAAATAAAATGTACAGTAATCCTACTTTTAGATACAATGTTTGTATATTTTAATTACATTTCTAAAACATTTAATTCTACATATTTTATATATTTATAATATTAATAAAAATTAAAAAATACAATTTAGATACAACATTGTATGTATAAGACCTTTGGAGGTTGACACGATGGATGGGACAAAAGGCTTAGGTTATTTAGATCTCATGTTTGAGCCTTGATTTATTTTCATCATGTTGATTAGATCATATGTGCACCATCTAGGTGGATTATGGACTTGCCCTACTCCAACATATTGGGTTATGTCATGCCAAGTCGTTGGGTCTTCTGACACCACTAATCAAAAAAAATCATCTATACAAATTATAAACATTTTATTATATACAATTTAGACACAATTATATATAGAGAGAGCGGGGGGGGAAGGGGGTGAATGTGGGCCCTTGCCAAACTTAATTTTAGATAATGCATAAATTAAATAAATGATAATTTTTAAAAACATATAAAAAAGTACTAATTGATAAATTACAACAGTCAGTTAACTAAGTCAAAAATTAAGTCACTTTAAAATCCAAAAGCCAAAAAACAAATTAAAATGAGATTTTGAAATTAAACTATACAACTAAAACCTCTAGAAAACTAATATATAAAATAAATAAATTGTTTGATTTTTAATTTTTCAAGAAGGAATGATTTAAGCAAATTAGAGGGATTTTTCACTTGAAACCAAGAATCATATCAGAAACTAATTTGCAAGATGATAAAAGAATCTAATTAGAATAATTTTCATCACTTGCCAACTCACCCAAGATACCCACATCACTCAAGTAATCTAAGTCTTTAAACACATCAAAGGATTAACACAGATGCATTTTATCATAGATAATAAGATAAATTTTTAAATCTCTTTATAGGCTAATATTCTTAACAATTACTTCATCTTCCCATTTAAAATCATTTATCTCACATAAACAAGGAACTCAATAGTTTTATTAATTCTCTAGTAGCAATGCTTGAAGGAAATTATGTAGAATAGAACAAATAATTTCAAAAATATTTATAATTCTCAAATTCTTTGAATTTTTTATGACAACATTTATAATCAGCATTGAGTCTCCTTCAACCTCCAAATTTTGATTGTTAAGTTCAACTGTGAATTTGAGACCTAGAAGGAGTGCATAAAATTTCACAATATTATTGCCATACCCCAAAATTGACATGATTGAAAACACATAAAAGCTACCTAAATTTTTTTTTAAATGTACAACGTACATTCTACATAAATGCATTTCTCATTGTCTATTCATCTTTGTGACATGAGACACATAAATAATCTAAACAAACTCTCATGCCCAAATTATATGGAAGTAATGCACAAGTGGATGCACGCTCACTACACAACCATGCAGGTCCTATTTATTCTAAACGGCCTATAAACTCTCACACAAATTTACAACTCTATAAGCGATCTTAGTAGTGAACATGACCCGGAAATCCCAAAAAGATGCTCGACTAAAATAAAGTAAGTTTGATCAACCAAATGTTGAAATGATGCTATCCAATTCTTTGCAATGTTCATAAATAATTTCAAGAAAATCTACCCAATCATAAAGCTCCATTCACTATTACTTCCTAACACTATTACTTCATAATTAAAGTCTAATTTAAAATTGACATACATTTAAAGAAAAGTACTCAAACAAATATTGAGAAATACTTTGATTAGCAAAAATTAACATTTTAGGTCATTAATCTCTTTTTATACTTTTGCAGAAAAAATGCCTAGTAATACAGACCGGCAACTTCACAACAATTTGGTAATGAAAATTGGGATGAACTAGTTGTTTCGTCAACCTTGAGAGAACCATCAATTTGATCGTTGTTTAATGATTGAAAGCTACTCTTCTTTGGTTTTTAAGCTTGATAAAGTTTTAAAATCTTATTAAAATAAAAACAAAACAAAAAGTCTGGCATAACTCTTTCATAAAATGACACATGCCACACAGTGTACCCACGATTATTTTTATATTGATGTAAAATCACAAGTCATACAAAGATTCTCATAAGAAACCTAACCTAAAATGCTATGCCACCCGTTTATATTCTCATCCCGAAACGAACGAACCGTCCTTGACCATCTCTTTACAAAAATTAACATTCTAGTCCCAAAAAAACCACTTTCTTTTCATTTGTCACAGCTTTTTCTGATAACAGTCCCTTTTTTTTTTTTTTTAAAAGTGTATTTTGACTTTCGAATATTCTCTCGATTGAAATTATGTAATTTTGCATTATAGAACCATAAAACAAAAGAGTAAAATCTAAGATTCTCATATCATTTCTAGTCAACCCCATAAAATATCCTTATCAAGATTTAAATTCTTACCAACAACAGACTCAAATGATTATATGCAACTTCTTCGTAACACAGCTATTTCATTCAAAACCAAAAAAATTCCACAGGACAAGGAAAGACAGCGTAGAAAAAACGTTAACAATATGTACTGTTGCAGAGATATTTTCAATGAACTGGTTTATATCTTGTCATGATAAGCTTCTTACCTACTCCCCTGGCAGCTATTAGTTTTATTTTGTTGAAAACTCGGTCAATGGGATAACCACAATCCATGTGCCCTTGTGCTTATAAATGCAACAACCCTTACAGCCATGCCCATATCATTTAATAAATTTTTACATTTCATGCTTCTTTAAAATCTCTGATCATATATAGTTTCCATAGCCTGTTCCATAAAAAGTTCATGGCAAAAACCAGTGCAAGTCTTGTAAACAAGGCTAGTCCTCTTGTTACTATTATATTTATCATCCTTCTTATAACTAATTCTTCAATAGCCAAGCGTCCATTACAACCAGGTCTATAATTTTTCGTTTTGATTAATTAAGTTTGTTAGTAAAAGAAATGATATTTCCACAATCTATAAAATAAAGGATGAATATTTTCTGCATTAAACCGTGTACAAGTTTGTTATTGTTAGATCATTAAATATATGACTGTTATCTGAATTTTTGATTCAGGGCAATCATATGCTTCAGGAACTAGTTTGGGGACAAAAGACAAAGAGATTGAAATTACAGTTAAGTATGGATATATTATTCATGTACATATGGTATGCATATTGTGAATTGACTAAGACTTTATTTGTGGTTCTTGGATTTGGTTTGTATACAGATGAATGGTGAGGAGTGCAGTAATATTGATGAAGAAGATTGCTTACTTAGAAGAAGTCTGTCTGCACATACAGATTACATTTACTCCCAGCGTCATAATAAACCATAGTATGGTTTTGAATATGACGCATATTCTGATCTTATCCACATATCATGCACATAGTAATAGTAATGCCGGACAAAGCTATTTTCTAAATACTGATTTGATTTCTCTTCTTATTTCAATTCTTTGAAGAGAGAAAATTTTGAAATATAGGGGAATATAAGGTATTGAAGAAAAACGATAATCTTTTAAGAAGGATGTAGTTGTAGAAAATAAATATGTTTTTATTTTTACTTTTTAAATGTTATTATGTTAAATGTTATTATGTTAGGTTGTTTTTGTAGTATGGATATGGGTATGTTTTAAATATGTGAAATGAAAAAAAAAAAAAAAAAAAAAATTGATTTAGAAATTATATATATATATAATTCATTTTTTTATAAAATATTTAAAAAATAAAAATACATGATATGAAAATATTTATCTAGAAAAAAAATATTTAAAAATATCTAATATTCATTTATTTATTACTCAAAAGATAAAATGTGCATTCAAATTTAGAATAAATCACTTAGATTACTCTCAAAATTATGAATGTTAGTTCTAATATTTTTTTAATTTTGTTATTTATTGATACTTTCTTTTGTAGGGGCTAGCTAGTACATTGAATCTCCTAGAATGTATGTCTTAAGGGGTGCATAGGGAATGGGGTGGGATTAGCACATTGTGAGACATGTTCTCATACCATTTTATCATACCTACATCTCTTCATGCAACCTTCATACCTCTTATGGTGTCTCCTTGAAATCTTCACACTCTAATATGGTTAAGTATGAAACCCTAAAACCTTAGAAATTGATTAAGTTTGAAATATGATACGATCCTCCAAACCTTAGAATTTGCATTATAATTCTTCAAATTCTGAAACCGCTCTCAAACACCCTGAAAATATATAAATAAAATATAATTTAAAGTATAAGAAATTAAATGTTCCTATTTAAATGTAAACTTATATTTTTATACATTATTTGGTTCCAAGATATACTTGGAAGTTTCCAATACAAAGTATAAGAAATTAAATGTTCCTATTTAAATGTAAACTTATATTTTTATACATTATTTGGTTCCAAGATATACTTGGAAGTTTCCAATACATTTTTAATGCATACCCAAAACACTTTCATACCAAAAACATTTTCAAGGAAAAACGTGGGGAGGAGGTGGGGAGTGGGCAAGAGAGAGCCTTTGCCTACAACCTAGTTATCATGTAAGGACAATTTTTTTATTAAAATTAAGTTTAATTTATTTTGATGGAAACATAAAAATTATAATTTAAGAGAATTTTAAATATTAAATAAATACATTAATATTTTAGGAAAAATAAAATTACTGAAAATAAATATATTAATTTTATAAATAACTACTAAAAATAAATGAATCTAAAGAAAAATAAATAAACATAAACTAATTTATAAAAAACAAAACTTATTTACCTGACAACTGAATTCAATTATAATATCAAAAGTACATTTAATAAATAAATAAAATTATTTATTAAATTTAAAAATATTTTTAAAAATTAAAAATATAAATTTACACAATACTATTAACAATAATAATAAATATCTTTTAATTTTAATCACATTTATATTTATTTATTCAATAGAATATATTACATTTATAAAAACTAGATTTGACTGTAAAACCCTTGTGGTTTGGTTAGTGCCATGTTTGAACATGGCAAGCTTATCAGATTATAGCATTAAGAGTATCTGATGATTATTTTGTTTTATTGGTTTTTTGTGGGGTATTGATAATATCTATTTATTTCTCTAGGGGGAAGCCACACGCCCACTGTAGATATAATCAGTATGTACAGCCAAACTTTCTTTCAGTAAAGACTCTTTTTCATCAGTAAACTTGCAGCTCTTCTCATCCTCTTTGTCTTCCCTACTGCGAATGACTTGATCTCCCATCGCTTTCTCTTGCATTGAAGATTTTGAACCGGCCACTGGATCACTTTGTTCTGCATAAAAATCAATCGAACTAAGCATTACAGCTCAAAATATTTCACTCTAAAAATTATATAGAATTTCAGCTCATATTGGATAGAACGAATAACTGGATTGGTTCAGTGAATACAGTACAATATAGTATGATACAATTACCTGGTGGCATTGACATTGCAACTGGCACTGGATGGTTAGGCATTGCAGCAGCAGTTGGTGTTAGAGTAAGCATGGCACATACCATAACAATAATCATGGGGATTGTGAGGGCCTTGTCAATAGAATTAGCTGAATTTGCATGTAGCATTTTGGCCAGTAATGAAGAGCTTTCAATCTGGTGTCTGATATATGAAGAAGAGAGTTGGGTGGAAGGTATTTATACAAGTTTAGGCAAATATTATGGTCGTTGGCAGGGATAAATTGTCTTGAATACGTACAAGGGAGGGAGGTGTGGGAGGCGTGGTGTAGTGGCACGCTGATTCCTGAGCCATCACGATAAAAAGCATGTTTGGGCCACTCCATATGAACATCAAATAGAAGTGGACAAAATTCCCAAACCATTTTCCAATGGAAATGATCTTTTCATCATGCCATTCGTGGCCAATATGAAGGCCTCAAGGTTTGAGGGAAAAAAAAAACAATATTTTAAAAGAGTGGTGTAGGGATGGCCTTTGAAGTGCATCTTGAGTGTTATTTTATTTTTGTTTGGTATATTTATGTGTATATTAATTATTGGTTTAAAATTAATAATATTGGTTGGTTTGTTTTGTTAGGGTTTGTTTATACTTTGTGTTAAGAGTTGTGGTTTTTTAATCATTGGCTCTCTTTGTCATATCACATTTCTACAGGGTATTAGTATTTATTGAGATTTAATAGCTTCATCTTCTGGATGAGCTATTTAATGGCCTCCCCACTTTCCCCTTTGGTTGTGGAAGCCATGACAGACAAAGGAGGAGCACTCTGCAATGGCACCATCAAACAAATGACCAAGGAACTTTGTCCCGAAAGTATATCATGAGATAAGGATTCTCCCCCTAATGTTATTCTTACTCAGCGTGCTTTTGATTCTGCTTGTCAATGGTTAGAGCAATTTTCTCTGATATGTTACTTCGTTAGTCACATTACTTCTGAAAACATGCTCAAATATTGGGTTCAAACTGCCTGGGCAAGCTCATGGCATAAAGCTTGAGTGCATCCAAAACATGACCAAAGGTTTTTTGTATTAAAATTTATTGACTCCACCCATGGAAGTGTTATATTGAATAAGTCGACCACCTAGTATGTCTGAAACTCCTTCCTAGTGTTATCCCCTTAGACCAGAGACTTTGTAGTCTCAAAGCAGGCTTCTTTGAAAGTCACTTCTGGGTTGAGTTTTGGGGTTCTGGGTTTACCCCTACCATGCTAGCCCTTCTTGAACTAAAAACCCAACGCTATAGACTGAATTACTACTCACAAGTCCCAAAGATTCTACTCAAACCAACTACAAAGGAGGGTATGTGTGGAAGTTGATCTTTCTAAGGACCTCAAGGAATCTATCAAAATTCAAGTCAACGACCCCCAGTATTCGCAGAGAATTTTGTATATCAACTTGCCTAATACTTGTTTCTGCTGCCAAACCACAGACCACAAGATTAAGAATTATCCTTTATATCTCCCTCACAACAAGACCCCTACCAAGTCGGTCATTGTTACTCATAAGAATACCCAAGAAGATGGATGGAAAACCATTGGGGGAAGAGGAACAATTGCAATAAAGGGCCTATTCAAACTGATCATGGAATTATCAACAAGCCTTCCTATAGCTTTGTGCCTCAGATGCTTAAGCCTTCGGCTCTATTGAGTAAGGAAGTGCCTCATAACATACTCCCTATCAAGGAACCAGTGCCTACAAAGGTAGCATCATCTCAACCCTAGATTCAAAACATGCCCCTCACAACGAATGTATTTTCCAGTTGGGTAAGTGCGGGAAATGATGGTCCAAAAGGGGGTCTTAAGTGGGCATGTCTTTCCTCAAAAACAAAAAAACTCAATTTATATGGATTAGTTGAGACACCTACATTCAAAATTTGAAGATGTCATGTGAACAAGAATTATAGCATTTCAAATCTAGTTTCTAAACTACTAATTTTTTTTTGAAATGGTCAAGTATATGTAGGCCAAACATCAAAAATTTGAAGAGGTAGTACTGCTTTTTGAAAAAAATTGAGTAGATAGCTTTCTGTGCGGCCCATCATTTTTTTAGCATCGTTTAGTTTTTTTTTTTAACTCTTTGGTGGAAAGTTAGATAAGATCATTTAGTTTGCAACATATTTTTTTTTTAAATTAATTAATGAATATTTTGTTTATTAATTTCATAAGTCAATAGACCCTAAAATATGATCAATAACATATAGCCGACCGTGTGGCCCCCTAACTACCTCAAAAAATATATAAAATATATATTTTTTTTAAATGTTATAAAATTAGGTCTAATTGGCAACCATATAATTTTTTCGGTTTGAATCAATGAATCAAAAGATACAAAGATTAATGTGTATAGTTTTGGCATATAGCATTATAAAAAATCTTACTTAGAAATAAATATAGATAACAACCTTAAAAGTAATGAATATATATATATATATATATATATATGGGAAGAGGAGAGTGTAGTCAATGTTGTAGTAATATTTTCAATAAAATTCATAGTGTTTAGCATGGCCAAAGTTGAATTGTATTATTTTTTATCAAAAACACACATTTGACTGTGTGTTTGTAGGTCCATGCCTCAAGTTTGGGAATCCAAACCATTCTTGAGCTTTCAAACATGTGTTTAAAAATTGATTTATAAGAACCATGTACATAGAAGTACCACGTACATGGATTTACGGCATATGTGATTTGTGGTGAAATGCATTTCACCATCCTATTTTTTTGTTATATTTTTTTATATTCTTGCAATCCAAAATTAAAACTTGTGGTTTAAGGTATAGGGTATAGGGTTTAGGGTATAATCGCTAAGGCAATTGAGCATAATTTGACTTGCTTGAACCTATTTGTGACTATAGAATGTGATTTTGGGCACAATTATCCCCAACAACAACAAAAATTAAGCCAATCAATCAATTGGGCCAATAAGTAATGCGGTTTGCATTGAATTAAGCCATGTGAATGTAATTCTTACTCTAAAGGATGTTAAGTGGGGTTAAATTGATTGTTTTAAGGTTTAAGGTTTACGATTTATGATTAGGGTTTAGGGTTTAGGGCTTAGGGTATATTGAGTTTAGGTTTTAGGGTATAAGGTCTAATTGTGAAGGCACATGGATCAAATTGAGCACCTTTAACCTATTTGTGACTACAGAATATGATTTTGGGCTCAATTGGCCCTAGGCATGTCATTACATATTGAGCTAATTAGTTAATTAGAGCAATAAGTGATGCAATTTGGGTTAAATTGAGCCCTATGAACATAATTCATACTCTAAATGATGCTAATTGAGGATAAATTGATTGGTTTAGGGTTTAGGATTTAAAATTTAGGGTTTAGGGTTCAATTGTGAAGATAATTAAACTACTTAAACTTGTGAGTACAAAAAGTGATTTTGGGCACAATTAGCCCCAATTCCATCATAAATTGAGCTAATCATCCAATTAGGACAATAAGTAATGTGATTTGCATTAAATTGATCCCTATGAACATAATTGAGTGAGGTTAAATTGAAGGGTTTAAGGTAAATATGGTTTATGATTTAAGGTTTAGGGTTTAGCGTTTAGGGCTTAAGGCTTAGGGTATATATGGTTTAGGATTTAGGGTATAAGGTCTAATAGTGAAGGTAATTAGGGCCAAATTTAGCTCCTTTAACCTATTTATGACTACATAAGGTGATTTTGGGCTCAATTAGCCCCCACCTCATCATAGATTAGGGCAATAAGTGATGCAATTTAGGCCAAATTGAGCCCTGTGAACATAATTCTTACTTTAAAGGATGTTAACTGAGGTTAAATAGATTGTTTTATAGTTTAAGGTTTAAAATTTAGGGTTTAGGGTGGACAATTACAAAGGCAATTGAGTTGCTTGAACCCATTTATGAGTACAAAAAGTGATTTGGGCATAGTTAGCCCCAACACCATCACAAATTGAGTAAATCAATCAATTGGGCCAATACATAATGTGATTTGTGTTGAATTGAAACCTATGAACATAATTAAGTGAGGTTAAATCGAATGGTTTAATGTAAATATGGTTTATGATTTAAGGTTTAGGGTTCAAGATTTAAGGCTTAAGGTATATAGGGTTTAGGTTTTAGGGTATACTAATAACAAAGGTAATTAGGGCCCAATTTAGCTCCTTCAACCTATTTATGACTACAAAATGTGATTTTGGGCTCAATTTCCCCAATGTCATCACATATTCAGCCAATTAGTTAATTAGAGTAATGAGTGATGTGATTTTGGCCAAATTAAGCTATATGAACATAATTCTTACTCTAAATGATGTTAATTGAGGATAAATTGATTGGTTTAGGGTTTAGGGTTTAAGTTCCAATCGCAAAGGTAATTGAGGATAATTTTAGCTATTTGAACCTATTTATGACCATAGAATGTGTTTTTGGGTTCGATTAGCCCCTATGTTATCACACATAGAGTGAAATAGTCAATTGGGGTAGTTAGTGGTGTGATTTAGACCAAATTGATTCCTATGGACCTAATTCATAGTCTAAATGAAGGTAATTGGGTCTCAAATTATTTTTTTAGGGTTTTAAGAGTTTATGATTTAGGGTTTATAGTTTATAAGGCTTCAATTTTAGGGATTAAGGTTTAGTTTTGAGGGTATAAGGTCGAAGATATCAAGGTTTTAGTGTTAAGGGTTTAGGTTAGGAGTGTTTGTCCGTACATACAAGACTATGAACATGGTAGGACTGCATACGTAGTTTATTTAGTGGTAAAAAAAACATTTAGGTCAACATTCTTTTTGTTAGATCAAGACTTTTTTCCTCTAGGTACTCTAATTTATTCTTTTATGTACGTTGCAGGTCTATTTTTTACTAGTTTGATGCATGTCCCCACCCTCAAAAGTAAAAAACTTTGTCTATTCATGGTTGACTAAAGAGTGCATGTTTGTTTTTTAATAATTTTATAGTTGTCCCCACTTGGTACTTCACATCAAGTAGGTTTGATTTTTAATAATTAGATTGTTTTGCCCACCCTCAAAATTTGATAGCTTTGTGCAATCATGGGTGATGGATTTTGTAATAGAAATAAGAAGTTAAAGTGAAAATCATCAAAGAAATTACCAGTGTAGCAAGAAAATCAAAGGCAACGAATGTAAAAACTTCATGCAAGTAAGTATATTATCCCTAATGAATTGAATGTCACAAATAATGATGAAACAACCAATGATATTATACCAAATTCTAAAAGTACAATTGATAATTCTAATAGTATACCAAATTATAATCCAATTCTAAATTCAAATTTTATGATTTTTAATTTTCATGATGATAGAATGCATGATGATGTAAATTGCATGGAAAAACTGATTGGTGAAAGTAACAATCAAGAAAAAACTATGAGAACACCATTGATTGAAGAAACTAACAATGAAGAAAATAATATGGATACACCAAATCAATCAAATTGATCACTCAGAACACCTCCTAGGATTTTAAAAAGAAGACCCATGTATTTAATTGAAATTGATGAAAAAAATTAAAAACCATTGCCTAAAACAATGTTTTGGTGCCATATGAGAAGAAAGGCTAAAAAATTTTGGGACTCACACTTTCACAAATAAAACTAAACTCAAAGATGCTAATTATTTGTTACATTGATGAAAGTGCATAAGATGAGACCTATAATGAACACTCTAAGACTAAGAACATCTAAGATTGATGGTGTAAACAAGATAATTGTTTAAAATTTTCATAATGTATACCATCAAGTAGGTGTGAACAAACACACCAAAGATCACAACATTACCTGAAATGTTATTACAACTTCTATGGTAATTTATTCCACAAAGAATAAATTATTGATTAGACAAACAAGCCAAGCATTGTATATAAACATAAAAACACTAATGAAAGCAATTGGGAGATGTAGAAGACTTGATGTTTCTAATAACAATGACTTATGGGTGTTCTTTGGTAGACTCCCATGGAAAGATAAGGCTATAGCTGATGCCTTAAAATATTTACTTGTAGAATTTTGGAAAGATAACACAAGGGTATTGCCTAATATTAGAGATTTAGTGAAAAGAAGAGTTGGTTCTCGTAACCATGAACCACATCTTAAATTTTTTTGGATATGTCTCAAACATAATTGTACTCTAAATTTGGTAAAAAAATATCCATAGATTTCTATTAGTCAAATATATTTTGAAATGGCCAAACCCTTCTATGTGAAAATCAATCACACACCTTGTAGGCAACATTTGAATTTTCAATGCATTATGATATTTTTCATCATGTTCATTTTACCTTGAACAATGACAATATTTTTCAGGAGTGTGGAGTGGAATCTCCACCAAAATTAGAAATGGAATTTATTCCATCTTCTTTATGTGAACGATGAGATGGATAATTTTTTTATGATAAGGCATGTTTAGATTAAACTTGCAACATTTGTGGTGGATTGCTAAAGTTAAAAAAATGTACCCATGAGGAGAGTAGACATAAAATTGGACAAGAATTAGTTGGTTTTAGTAAATATAAATTTGTGACATATCAATTAAAAGATGGAAATAAATCTAAAAATTGTGAGCTTGTTATAGAATAAATACTTGTTTCCAAATTTATGGAAAAATTTAGGGAGAAATTGTATATTATTATGCAAGGCACACACATAGAGCTTGATGGCTAGATGAATAGTTCAAGTTAATTAAGGACACATTCCCACTTGGTACTATTGTTTTAGTAGTTGACTTTGAAGAGAATTACACATTGTAACCACAAAGAGAGGTTCAATCATAATATTACCATTTAGTATAGGTTTTCCTTTTTGTGCATATATTATTCATGCATTCACCTGATAGTACAAAGTGTGATTAAAAAATATTAAGGGAGGACCACTTCTATGTCAGAGATGATCTAACACATTCTTTAGATTATGTGCAAGGTTGTTTTTAGATGTTTTATGGTAAGTTGAGTGAAAGGAATGGACATAACTACACGTCATAATTTAAGAATGCATGGATGTTCTACTAGTTGAGCAGGATGTATGTGACCACTAGTGTATAACATATTTGGAATTTCATTAAACTAGTCCATGGAAAAGGGGAGAATGATGGTGCAAGAGCATGTGTCAAAAGAGTGCTTGTAAGATAGGAGTTAAAGTTTAAAGAGGTCATTGATTTGACAAATGCAAAAAACATAGTTGAATGGTGTAATGAAATTATGGGCCATGGTGCTCAACAAAAGTCCATTATTCATAGATAATTATGGCTAATGGAGGATAAACAATTGGCAATGTATGAAGATTGTATCACATTAATAAGATCGAGTTACACTCATTTTATAGATCAAACACAAGTTCTTGGATGATTCAAACGAAGCACATGGCATATTTTTGTTCTACATGCATTGACTTTATTTGGAATGAGTGTGATTTAAAATAATGGGTGGATGAATGGAGTTGTGGGCCTTTAATTCCAATTGACACTTATCAAGTTCCACCAACATTAGAACTTATAGAGCTGACATCATCACATGACTTTGACCATGTATCTGATCTAGTGAAACTAAGTACCATTTCTTTAACATGTGTTTCATGTACTAAATTTGGTAAATATATCAATAGATCATGTTCATAAATCAGGTTTTGTTTTGCATTATAAGGCATGTTTATTCAATTATTGCAGATGAGGATAATGATGAGGAGACAAACTACTACTTGTGTCAATGTGTAGAGAAAAAATATAAAGTGACTTCTACATTCATAGATGTGGAAAATGTTCACTATCTGATTGGGTCTATGGTAGTTACTGGAACTTGGCTTCAATGTTATCATATCAAAAATTTAAATATATGGTTGTTTGAAGACTATGAAGTACATAGTAAGATACTCCACTATTCAAATTTGGTTCTTGCAACAAATGTTCAGTTGCACAAATATCAAGGTAGGCCATTAAAAATTACTCTATGGAAGGTTCATGAATTTGATCATGAAGAAATTCTTGCTACTATAAAGAATATAGACAATCCTAGTGGTTCCTTAGATTGAAATCCCAAGCGATGTTGACTTCTCAAATGAAAATGTGTTTACTTTTATCAAATTTTATTTATTTGTTAGTTATTACATGTAAATTTCCATTTAATTGCATATTAACATATTTTTTTTAGGTTAGTGGTGCTAAATTAGCTACCACCTTCACGTGGTTGGCACCATTAGTTGATAATTTCATATTCTCGAAGTTAATGGAAGCTTTTGGTTCATGTAGATGATTGACTATTTTACCTTTCAGTTCATGTAGACAATTCCACCTTCACATGGTTTGCACCATTAGTAGATAAGCATCTTACATCTAGGGACAAGTGGTATTGACACCTGAATAGGTGCTCCACCTCCTAACTGGGCATAGTCAAATGCCAAAAAAGTTGCATTTTAGGACTAATCATTGAATCCTTTGCTATGAGTTTGTCAATGATTTAAAATATAATAGATTTAGGGTTAAAGTAGAAGACTTAGACACACATGCGATGGTTATTTTGGTTCATGGATATGACTTATGGTTTCTATTTTATGGTTGTCTAAATTTTACCTTAAAAACACTAGTTTTACCTTGTAGGGACAAGTGGTCTTAAGGCCAGAAAAGGTGTTACATATCCTAACTAGGCATACTTGGATGTTAGGAATGTAGTCCTAGAGGGTAATCCCCACCCCCAAGATGGTGGCATTGTCAATTTTCACCCACAAGCCCCCGAAGATAGAGATCTTGCATTGTGGCTTGCATCTTGCATATAGGGACAAGTGACCTTGAGGTCAGAATAGGTGTTATGTCTCCTAACCAAGCATACTTGGATGATAAGAATGTAGTCCTAGAGGTTAATCCCCACCCTTTATGATGTGGTGATGCTATTTTTCATCCATGAGCCCCTAAAGATATAGATCTTCCATTGTGGCCAGTATATTGCATATAAGGACAAGTGGTCTTAAGGCTAGAATAGGTGCTTCATCTCCTAACTAAGCATACTTGGATGCCATTAATGGGGTCCCAGAGGTTAATCACCACCCCTAACATGGTGGTGATGTCATTTTTCACCCATGATCCCCCAAAGATAGAGATATCACACTGTGGCTTACATCTTGACAACATTTCTTGTTAATGTTGCTCAAGGCTATAATTATTGAAAAAAAGAGTATTCGTGTAGATTCAAAGATTGTAGCTATGGGAACACATGTAAATTGCACATCTAAAGGTGTTGGAAGTGATGGATTTTGAATTGAAGGTCCTAGAAGTGGAAATGTCAATTGGAGGCAAATTACTTATCTATTCACTACTTGAAAGTTACATTTTAGGACTGGTCACTGAATCCTCTGCCATGAGTTCCTCAACACTTCACAATGCAATAGATTTGGATTAAAATTAGAATGATTTAACACACATGTTATATTTCTTTATATTCATGGATATGACTTCCAATTTCCATTTTGTAGTTGTCTAAAGTTTGCCTTAAAAACACCAATTTTGCCTTGTAGGGACAAGTGGTCTTGAGACCAGAATAGGTGCTCTAGATCCTAAATGAGCATAGTCAAATGCTAGGAATGCAGTCCTAGATTTTAATCCCCACCCTTGACATGGTGGTTGTTAATTTTTCACCCATGATCCCTTATAGATAGATATCTTGCACTATGGCTTGCATCTTGCATCTAAGGAAATATCATCTAGAGGCTAAAACAGGTGCTCTACCTCCTAACCAGGTGTACACGAATGCCAAAAATGTGGTCATATAATTTAATCACCATCCCAGATGTGGTGTAAATATAAGGTTTCATCCATGAGGCCCCAAAGACAAGAAACACATTTTTATTGATGGTCTACCATGGTAACAAGGTTCTATATATGAGGAAACTTGCTTTTCTTGCAACCAAAATGGATATGTTGGTTAGATTTATTCATTCATATTGTACTTACCTAAATAAAGAGTAAAAAAATAAATCTAAGGATAATTTTCTCTTGTTTCAAGGTCTAAGTAGTTGAAACCTTCAAGCAACCTTATTTTGTGCATTCATAGTCATTTGCAAGCACTAGAAGAATATTCTTTTGTTTAAGAAGTAATAGTCTAAAAGTATAAGTTTAATATTCTATACGTATAATTATAAGCATTGGTATTTAAATTTATCATATAAGGATAAGTATAATAGTCTGTTTATGGCTTGTGATGGACTTCACATGTAGTGAAAACCACCTTTACATTGAAGCAAGTGTAAAAATAATTTGTGCCTCTCCTCATTACACTTTATGCACCAAAGGTATTTTAGTATTTTTTCAAGCACTTCATTAATTGTCTCTCCCAAAACATTTTCATGTTGGCAATATGCCCCTCTATCAATGGGTTGATGCTTGCATCAAAACTTCTAGCTACTTTTATCCCTTGTGCAACCTCAAGAGCTTCATGTGCATCCAAATATGTCTTTGATGCATGACTTTTCTTAAAAAGGGCCAAGAGTTCTCAAAAAAACCACATAATGGTTGGCCTTATCAAAAATATCTATTAAACTAGAAACATATTATTACAAATAGATAGTTCATTGCCTTGTTAGTTCTACTTAATACAAAAACACAAACAAAAAATGAAAAAATTTAGAAATTTCTAGAGCAAAGCTCAAAACACATATTTATAAGATACTCTATATATAATGGATTTTCCATAATTACAATCACATTAATTTTTTTATTTTGTTTCATCTATTTAACAACAAACCAAACCAAACCATAACACAAAAATCGTTGTATCTACTTCAAAAAATATATTCTATGATCATTGAAAGATAAATCTTGAATGCTCAACAAAAGTTTAAGGCATACAATGATGTGAACATGTAATAGAATATGTAATAAATTAAAACAAAATCCAAAACCTAAAATCAATGAGAATATTCATAAAGTGAAATTTTGAATAATAGATAATGTATATAATATCCATAAAATCCATATAAAGATGTACAAAATGTGAACATAAGTGATACAATATCCTGGGTCAATTTCATATAGGCATACGATGCCAAAAAACTATACATCAAGCCATATAATCATATGAAAAAATGTCATAAGACATGATCCTAATCATCAAAATACATTGATATCTTTACCTTGCTTGTATAAGCCTCTCCCTTGGATGCCTTGCTCATAGCTGGAAGTGTTGGATTTGGCTAACTACAAGTCTTGCTCTGCTCAAAACCCACTTGTAGCTCCAACTATTCATAAGCAAATATTGTCAGCAACTTTACATGTAGTAGATTAAGATACTAAAAAAATTAAAAAGTTAAGTTTCTAAAATGATACAAAAATAATTAATAGGTGTACTTACCGTAAGTAGGTGGTTGTGCTCAATTTATGACTGGTGCTTAATAAGGTCAATGATTGGTTTACATTGGTGAATGGGAGTGTGAAATAGATCACCAATAATAGCCAGTGATGTGTTCATGATAACAGAAGGTCTAAATGTCTAAATCATTGAAATATAATTAAAAAATTTACAAACTAAACTATCAACTATACCACATCATGCCTGCTAATCATTTCAACAAGACTAGAACACATCATTGGAGGAGTTTGTGTAGATGATTATTTTGTGCACCAACTATTTTCATAAGTACAAAGGAAAATTACAAAATACACATCAATATTTACACTTAAATATTACAATGGCTCTCATGTACCTCAGTGAGTTGTCGTGTAGATGAAATCGTAGTAACAACACCTACATTTGTTCCCTCCCAAATAAATGGCAGAGTGTCTACTATGGTCATCAACTAAACAAATAAAATATCATTGTTAATCACTTTTAGCATATATACAACACCATACATGTACAATGAACCATAACATTAATTCATTCTTAAAAATCACCTTTGTATAGGTATACACAAGCATAGTAGCAGTAGCACACACACTCGTGTGGCATCCAAAATCCTACTGTAACATAAAAAAATTCATATACATATTGATCTTTATACATGAAAATAATTATTACCTTTTAAATTGTATAAATATTTGAAATTTAACAAGTCTGATATTTTTTTACAACAATTAAAACATTAAAGCTACCTGATAAGTTACAACCAAGGTGTCCAGATCAAATGTAGATGGATAAAAGTGAGGTTGATATCATATAGGCCCACAAAAATACCACCATGAGTGGGTTGCATGATATCCTCCTCAGGTCCAATGCATATAGCACCACATGATCTATAATAGGGAGCTCCTTGGGTAGTAGCACTAGATGAAGCCTCACCATATCCACCTTTTCCAGTAGTAATATGAGAAATGTGGCTTGTATGGTGAACAAGGGTGTCAGTAAGAGCCTTAAGTGCATGCAAATTATCAATCTCTATAGTCTCCTTGACTATATAGGGTAGGGTCTCAAGAGGATGTAATTTGTTGATATGCACTCTCGTAGGCTAATTAGGTGCATTACAAACACCTAGCCTATCCTGCATAGATCCTTTTCATCTACCAAATAACTCTAAGAAATCAAAATAGTTTGTAATTTAATTCAACACAAACTCACAATATAATTTTCTCAAAAAATACATTGGGACCTCATTATTGTTTCAAGGTCAGTGATCAAAGACCATCCACCATCGATCCTAAAAAAAAAATTGATCAAATGGTGAGTGCACCAATGGATTGGAATCCATTTGGTCATCACATCTAGTGGTGCACCATTTTTTTCATCAATGAATATGACACAAATTTGGGCTTTGGTTATATTTTCATCTTTCAAAGTGGTTGCAGATAATTTTTTGGAATAGTATGCCCTACATCTATTTCTATAGTGAAGCCACCTATCAATTTGACCTATTAATGACTTGAATTCACCTAATAATTTTTGTATTATGTTTTCCAAATAAATTTAATAGGGTTTATTTTCATGGGGGTCCCTTAATGTCATAAGCAAAATATCAAGTTCAATTTTATTTTTAATGATATGGGTTGCTAAATCCTCTTGAATACCTTGGGGGGCTTCAAGAACTACAAGAGGGTTAGGAAGGTTTTGTGGGTGAGGAGGGATAGCAGGGTTTTATGGGTGAGGAGGGATAGGATGTTTTTGTGGGTGAGTAGGTATAGGAGGCTCAAGTTATTGTTTAGTGCCACTTGCCTCTATATGTGCTGAAAATTTTAAAAAATATACAATTTCAAGAAAAATTCAATGAAATTAACCAATTTTTTTATAAATGTATTAAAATACATTTTCATACATCTCTCTCGATGTGCCATTATAAAATTTAGGTTGTTAAAGTGTTTGTTTCTTTCCCTGGTTATGCGTATTTACTCTTCTCCTCTTCTTCTCATAGTTTTCATCGATGCCAAATGAATGACATATGTGAACATAGGAATTGGATAAGGGGAGATTAGTATCATGTTAGTAGAGGAAATCAAATCCAAAAATGTGCTAATAAACTATTACCTTAATCCTAGATTTTAGGGGGGGGTCCTTACGAATAAACCAAATGAAGACACAACTAGAAAGTAAACAAATAACAAACTTTCCTCACCTTCCTTGATTACTCTAAAGGATTTATTCGTTGGCTTGCTCGACTTGTGCTTCAAAGGTTTTGTCAATATATCTTTGGCTATCTCTACCTCCTCTTAGCATCATTGGATTTATGTCTTTGGCTTATGAATCTTGACTCAATAATTTGTCATAATAACATTATACCAAAATAGCTTTTGAAATCATTTGTGCATGATAACTTTGGCTTGAGAGAACTTAAGTTTATGAGTGTGAGGCCTTCTATTTATAAATTTTATAATTTGATCAAAATGAACCTATAACATCCATCTCAAGATGAAGATGTGTGTACAATAATCCATTCAATTTTGGAGGCTAAAATCAATAAATGCCCTCATAAATATTTGGGATAGAGAGGCATTAAAGAGGCATGGGATCAGATATTTGTTGCACTTATGGCTTGTGGATGTTACCCCATAGATAATGTCTTAGGTGATGTAGTTATTCATAATCAATTTCCATTAATTAAATAATCAATAACCTCCATGTAAAATCCAATTAAGCTCTTGATTTAAATTAATTAGCTTTAAACATGATTAATCAATTTTGGTACAATTCTTTGGAAATTGTGTTCAAATTAATCAAACTGGTCAAAATATCATATTATTGGATCAAAATTTGAATAGAATGGAATTAGAATGATATGTTAGATGTGTTGGAACCATTATCTAATTTAAGATGTTGACAACACAAAATAACAAAGGCATGTGTCTCATGTAAGAAAATTAGTAGAAAACAGCAATCTAGAGCACCCAAGTGTGAAATCATCATTTTGACTCAAAATAAATTGATCAAATTTAGGAATCACATAAAATGCATTGCCCATTTACGGATACTTTAGCCAAAATTAGTACTTTTATATGATAATTTCAAACTATTTATTGCATTTGAGTGTTTTTATCCCAAATTACAATGTTTGATTGAAATTGATCTGAAGTTTGGTCAGAGGTCATTGGTGGATAGTTTTAGGCATTTACAATTTTCCCCTATTTGAGAAGGCATTAAAATATATAAGCATAGTAACATCTTCTCAAAGAATGAAAATTTCTTGTATGCCTAAAACTTCAACAACAATGGATGAACTACATGGTGCCCCCTCAAGGGAATGGTTGGCAAAGGGGTTGGCAATCGGTCCCTCAAAAGGAGAAAAAGATTGGACCAAAAAGATGAAAATAGTAGAGTGGAAACACAATGATTTTCCAAAAGGTGGTTATAATCATTGATAATTCAAGTGGGATGGTGTAGAATGGTTTTTCCAAAGGTGATTATAAGCATTATACCTCGATAGTGGCAATGTGGTATGATAACACAATGATTTTCCCAAAAGCGATTATAATCATTAAGAAGATGGAGTTGCCCCAGTTAGGATAGACAAATAGGAAAACATAATGCCCCTATTGGGTAGAAAAAATAAATAATTGGTGACAACATAATTATTTTTCCAAAGGTAGTTATAAACATTGAGAATGTAGGTAAGATGGTGTACAATGATTTTCCCATAGGCGATTATAATCATTGTACCCTGATTATGGAAAACATGATTTACTGGTTGATGATTGAATACATGATGATGATAACTTGATATAGAGGATAAATATGAATTAGGAAAACCTACTAGTGTGGAGACGTTCATCCAAACTAACAAAGGTTGAAATTTTTTCATTATTTAATTACTCTATTTGGGATAAGATTCGAATGTTTTTTATGCCAAGGAGAGTTTGATGTTATCATTGATTATGTAGACTTCCTAAATTTGAATTTTTGATATAGCATGTGATGGTATTCATCATGATAGAACACCATAAGGACTGGGCTAAAATATGCATAAGGACTGACTCCTGGGAACCAATACTCAAGGGAAAATAATGCACTCATGATAAAAACCATGATGACAATGTAGACGTATGAATATGGATGGATTCAAGACCAATGCACAAAGAATCACCCATTGAATGCACATAGACTAAATTAAGGTAAAAGTTCTATAAATAAATAAACAAGTACCCAATGAACGCACATAGACTAAATTAAGGATGTTGACAATGGTTTTATTGGATGCTTCTATCTGGTCATTATCTTATGGGTAATATGCCATGGAAAAATGTTGATTAATCTTGTACTTGACACATATTGATTTTACATCTTTATTTTTTAGTGAACCACCATTATCATATATAATGTTAGATGCAATACCATAGCGACATATGATATGGTTAAAAATAAACTTAGAAATTTTCTTTCTAATCACGTGAGGGGTATAGCTTCGACCCAGTTAGTGAAATATATAGTTCCTGTAAGAATATATTTATGGCCATTTGATGAGGTGGGGTTTATCTTCCCAATGAGTTCAAATCCCCATGTAAAAAATGGCCATGGTGTAAGCATTGGTTTTAAATTCTTGGTTGGGGCATGAATTAGATTTGCATGTCATTGACATTTTTCACACTTCTTCACATATGCAATTGCATTTGCATCTATTTTGGGCCAATAGAACCCGATATACAAGATCATTTTAGAGAGGATATCCATGCTAGTGTGGGCTCCACATACTCCTTCATGAACTTTATGTAACGCTAGTGTAAATTCTATTGAAGTTAAACAATGATGTAGAGTTCCATCAAAACTATGATGGTAAAGGGTTGATCTAAGTAAGGTATAATGGGTGGTTTGGTGGATAAAGGCTTTGGATTATTTGTGGGATAAGTATGGTGGCATAATTTGGTCATAGAGATAGTTGTAAAGGTTTGAATACCAAATAGAGATAGGATTAACAATATCATAGATCATCATGATGGTTGAAGGTGCATAAGCTGGCACTAGCAAATTTTCCATGAGGAATTGACACTCTTTAGCCATGTCTATTTGTCAAATTAGAGATCCAATAGTAGCCATAGACTGTATGTATCTATTATTTTCCCTTGGTATATTTTCACATTGGACATCATCAATCTATCATTTGAGAGTGTTGACCATGGCTTTGTATGGGATTAGCTTGTCATCTTTGGTTTGAAAATGGTCTAGAACTTGATTGATGATTAATTGAGAATCACCATAAACCTTGAGATGAGATATGCTCCAATGTATTGCATGTCAAATCTCTACAATAAGTGCTTCATATTTGGCCATGTTGTTGGTACAAGGAAAGTTGATCCTAAATGATTTAGGGATTAGATCCCCCTGTGGTGTAATAAATAAAAGGCCTACCCCCAATCCATGTGTTGTGAATGATCCATCAAAATATAGCTTCTAGGGATACTCCTCAAGAGGTGTGTTAATGATAGTCATAATGGATTCATCATAAAATTGGAATGTGAGAGGTTATGTATTAGTATGGGGTGCTTTAGCAAGCTAATTTGCAAGAACTTACCGCTTAATGGATTTTTGGTTAACATATTCAATTTCAATCTCACTAAGAAGAATGATCCATTTGGCCATGCAACCTTGTAAATCTATTTTAGATAGTAGACATTTGAGTGGATCTACTTTTGAAATAACCATGGTCTTATTGTTTAACATGTAATGGCATATTTTCTAAGCTATGAAGACCATAGCTAAACAAGATTTTTTAATGGGCATATAGTTATGTTCATATACTATTAGTGTATAGCTTAGATATTATGCTACATGCTCATTTCCATTACCATCATGTTGAGCCTAAAGTTCCCCCAGGACATTGTCTATAGCTGATAGATATAATAAGAATGGCTTTCTTAGCATAGGAGCCAACAAAATAGGTAGATTTACTAGATAGTCCTTTAACTACTAAAAAGTTGTCTGGAAATGCTCATCCCAATGAAATGTTAATCTATTCTTTAAAAGATGCATAACATGATGGCATTTGTCATCCAATTTTGATATGAAGCATCGGATAGACTAGATCTTGCCCTGTAAACTATGGAGTTGATTCAAATTAGTCAGTGGTGACATCTAATTTATGGTTTATACTTTGTCTAGATCAACTTCAATGCCTCAATGAGACATAATAAAGCCAAGAAAATTTCCTAAAGTAACTCTAAAGACACACTTCTTAGGATTTAGTTTGACTTTGTACTAATGTAGTCTTGAAAATATTTTGTATAGCACTACTGGATGATTGACCCTATGTTTTGATTTACCAAGAATAACATCGACATAGTCTTCAATAGTGGCATGCATCATATCATGAAATTTGATGGTCATGGATCTTTGTTATGTGGTTCTAGAATTTTTAATACCAAATGGTATAACTTGATAACATAATGTTCCCCATGGTGTGGTGAACATTATTTTACATTGGTCTTTTGGTGCAATTATGATCTAGTTGTAGCCTAAAAAACTATCTATTAATGAAAGCATTTCATAACCCGTTATGGATTTGACTATCATGTCAATGTTTGGAAATGCAAAATCATCTTTAGGGCAAGATTTTTTTATGTCATGGAAATCTAGACAAATTTTTATTCCTTCTAGATTTTTGTTGACTAGCATAACATTTGAGATCCACTCTGAATAGTTGATCGACTGAATACATCATGATTTCAAGAGTTTTTCTAAATATTTATTCACTAATATAGTAATGAAATAATGCATCTTACATAACTTTTGTTTCACTGGTTTGGCATTATGATGTACCAAAAGGTGGTGCATAACCAAGGTGGGGTCCAAACCTAGCATGTTAAAATAGGCCCATGCAAATATGTGAACAGATTGTCTAAAAAGGGTTATAAGGAATTCACGTTCCTTTTTAGTAAGGGATGTGCCTAGTTTGATCCACTTTGGGTCATTTCAGGACCTAATGTTAACCTATGCTATGTCCTCCACTACAAGGGTTAAACCATCTTCAATAATAGTGGGCAAAGATTTGAACTATTTGTCTATGTCAGAGTCCTTTGTTAGGATTGGTTCTTCAAGTTCTCCCAAGAATGATGAATCAACATCCTCTAATGGGAAGGATGGCCATGTAACAAATACTATTGGAAACTCCTACATGATTTGATCAAAATCTTGTTCTTCAAAACTAAACTCAAACCCATAAACAAGTTTGTCATTGGTGGTCTCATGAGCTATGCTTGAAGAAGATTGAATACCCCTGTCTAATGGTGCCTAAAATAGGTTTTCACCACTAGACTATCTTTTTTCTTTACTTTTCCCCTGGTCTAAAAGTGCCTCAAAGAGGTTTTCACTTTGGTATCTCAATATTTTATTTATTTATTTTTGGCTAAGGGTGTTCACCTATTCTCTAAAATAGGCTTCATGATCCAACTTGATTGAAAACTCTGATTTATGGTCTCCCAATGGAATATTGTCCCTAAGGCCTAAAAAATCATAGAAAGCCTCATCATTTTAAAACTCATCAATTGGCACATTGAATTCTTGTTGGTCTTAGTCTATCAATTGGGGATAATAAAATGCAAGTGGGTTGTGATGAATGACTGGTATAAGGGTACAAATGGGATGAGTGTCAAATAGATTGGTCTCATATAGGTCATCAAAAAGGCTATAATCAGACTCTACTTTACTATTAGCATCGTCATCATTAGTCATAGATGTTGGAACATGATTAAGGTACATGGGGTCACCCCCAGGTAGTTTAAATCCAAGTCCATAGGATCTTTTGTACTTAGTCATAGAAATCAACTCAAGTGTTCCCTGTTGATTTGGTCCAAGGCCTCCTCCATAATATTTATTCTTCATGATCCTATTAGGACTAAGATACTTTGCATTTTCATAACAATCGGCCTACTTGTCATTATATAACCATAATTTATCACCTTAGAGAGGGTCTTATTCTTGGCCAGAGGTTGATATGAAAGTGATAGATGATGGACTATGAAGGTTGCTTTTGCCCTTTCTTTGTCATTCTATGTGAAGTGGTTTGGCTTTAGATCTTCTAAAGGACTTGGGGTTCTATGGATGTTTTGAAATTTGAAAGGTGTCATGGGTCAAATACTCTCTTAGGTCATTAGCCAAGATGGTATAATGATTGGATATTTCAAGAGGTGACATGTGGGAAAGTGAATCAAAGGTATTAGGATCAATGCAATTATCTTCTGGTAAATCAAGGAGTATTTCATTTCCCTTATCCTATTTGGTAACTGGATTCATGCCAAAATGGTAGTTATAGATCTTTAAATAAACCTCTAGATGTTTTTAATGCTTGTATGGATGTAAATATCTTGGTATACAAACTTCCATTCCTAAATGGGAGAGTGTGATACATTGGTACAATGTCGATGGGACTGCATGAATTTCATGTAACCAAGTTCTAACCAAAAGCATATTGTATGACAAATTGAGATCTAGCACATGGAAAAGTCTATCATGGGTCAAGGACCCAAGGATAACTGGTAAACTAATAGTGCCTTGTGATTCTCATTCTTCATTGTTTTAGGCTTTAATGGTTATTATTTATGCTTGGAGATCTATTGTCATGTACTCAATAAGATTGATGATCTTTAGAGACACTATGGTTAAACTTAATCCATTGTCTATAAGGACACATTTCACTTTGTGTTGCTTTATGTAAACTTCAATGTATAATGTATTATTATGCAACAAGCCAAGGGATGACATATCACTTTGGTTGAAGATTACTTGTTGGGCTAGAGCTAGGTGTCCAACCAAAGCTTGAAAGTTGTTAGGGGATATGTCACTTGAAACTATGGATTGGCTAAGGAACTCATTTAAGATGTTTTTGTGAATTGTTGATGTATGTAATAAATATAAAATGGAGATTCATGATGGCATCTTTTGTAATTGTTCCACAATTTCAAATGTCTTTTCTTGAATAGTGTTAAATGGCTTGTTCTGAGGTAAAATGGTTGGTTAGATGATGAGCAAAGTGGCAGATGATCATGGGATTGGGATGGTAATCTTTGACCATTAAGTTGTGATTATATAATTAGGTTGGGATACAGTACCATGGTTGATAAAAAATGGTGGTGGTGGTGGTGAGGTACCAAATAGGACAAGTCTCAGTTGATGGTGCACTTGTGTGTAGTCATGAGGCAAGGACAAGTTATCAGTATAGGGTCTAAAATTAGTAATCCCTACTTGTTGGTCTGGTTGTGTGCAGTCCTAGGTCAAGGAAGGATTATTAGTGTGAGTTGGTTGATTATCATTATGTATAAAAGGTCTTGATTGATTGGTATTTGGTCTCGAATTGATGGACATGGTGGAAATACGACCGCCTTCAATATGGACTACAACCCTATTGTAGTCATGTGTAACTGCATGGTAGGTTTATTGGTTATTGTCATTCTAACTTGGTCCCATCCATTAGGTTGACATTGATGGTTTTATTTTTGTTGATTAAGTTGATTCTATCTCAGTGGTTGATATTGTTTTTGTTGTTGTACTGGTCATTGTTATTGTTATTATTTTTGTATTTGTTATTGTTGTTATTATGATTGGTTGTTATGTTAGGGAAAGGTGTTTTGATAGATTCCAAGGTTATGATTGGAAGTGGAAGTGCCAACATCTAATGTTATCTTCCTATTCTTTAACATATTCTGAATCAATTTTTTTATTTTCACACAACATCATAAATTATGTTCATTAACCTAATGATATTCATAGAAATTATCTTGTCAGTACCAATCAAGATAAGGAATGCCCTTATGATAATGTTTTGATATAGGTCATCTAATCATATTAGTATTAGTGAGATTACAAAACATATATTCAATAGGTTCTCTAAGGTCACTAAAAATGTGATGAGTAGGCATTGTTCTCCTTAGAGGAGGGGTTTATATTGGTAAAGGTTATTGCATTTGTTACATGGGTCTAGGTTATTACGCTTATTATGTTTTCTAAATGTTTGTGGGTTAGGAGTCATTTATATATGTTATGTGGGTTAGGTAGATGGTGTTTACACCATTTAGACATATCGTGACTCAGTTACTCCATTTCCCATAGCATTCTTGTTGTGATTGAATGGCTTGGGTTTTTCATAGTTATTGGCTTGTGCTAGTTATGATGCTTGCATTTGGACTTCATTCTAGTTTTGGTTCTATCCATTTCCTTGATTTTAGATTTATTTTGATTTGACTAAGTAAGATTGATGATCCCTATATTAATAATGGCTTTCTTAATCAACAAACCTTTGTCAATGATCTCTTTAAAAGTATGTGCACACTGTAGTTCTAAATGATAAGATATATCATTGTGCATATTTTTGGTAAGCATAATGGCTAATTATTTATCTGGTAAACTATGGGTGAATCAACTTAAAAGGTCTCTCCATCACTATATATAACTTGAAAAAAAATCACTAATATTTTCTTGGCTTACGTTAAGTCAATGAATAAAATCTCATGCTCAAGATTGTATGAGAAGTGTTGCACAAACTTGTTGAAAAGATCATCAAAATCTGATACTAAATTCTTGGGAAACTTTAAAAACGACTCCAAGGCTTATCTTATCAAACTCCTTGGGAAAAACATTAATAGGTATATGTTACTATATGCCACTGGATGGCATGCAATGAATAATTCCATCAAATGAGCCTTGGGGTCACCTTTCCCTGAGTATTTGTCAAATTTTGATGGTTAATACCCTAGAGGAAATGGTATCTATAATTATTCCATATTTAAAGGGTAAGAACACACACCATTTAACTTAAATTTTTTTTTTTGTTTCATATCTTGGATGGTAGCAATAGCATCCTTCATTTGTTACAGTTCTTGGGCTAGGAGACTAGAAGGAACATTGGCCTAGGTAGATGGTTTAGTGGTCACAAGTGGGTTACTTTGATTGGGATATAGTAGAAGTATAATTTGTTTTGGAATATTGGTTTGGTTTAGGAATGGACCAAGAATATGCATGCATAGATTAGCGTGTGATTATTGAAATTATATTTGTAGTTGTGTAATATTCGGGTTGGGGTTTTGTATATGGGTCTAATTTTGGGTAAATTGTAGATGAGAGGGAAGGATATGGCTAAGAGTGATGTATTGTGCCTATTGAGTTTAAATAGGGACCTATTGTTAACTATTCAAACATTTTTTATTTAGGGGTACATAGGAATCAAGACCCTGTCATTAAGCTTGTGGTACACTATGGACAATAGGTAATTATTTCCTAGTTGGTACCTGAGGAACATTGGAATATCTAGGTTATGTGAATCCTTATTGGGAACTTGATGCATTTTGAAGGTTTGACTTTGTTTTTGACCAATATTTATAAATTTTTAGTTATACATCATTTGGGTTTAGATCAACCTATTAGTCTATGACTGAAGAGGTATGTTCATCATTACCTAATGAGGGGGAACATTGATTACCCCTATTAAGGTGGCAAGATGTATTTCTTTTATTATGTTGATACATTAGATAAGGCATATTATTGTGTAATATTACTCATCTCCTATTGGGGAGGAGTAAGATTCATCACATTTTATTGTGGCACAACATTGGTTATTGGTTGATTACCTAATCTTATTGGTTGAGTGCTTAAAGAAGCAATTGGTTGAGGATTAGTGGTATTTTTTTGAGATTAGGAAGTAGAAATGCCTACTCCCTAATTTTAAGAACTACTCATGGTGTTAACTAAAGGCACATTCATTTTTCAACTATATATTTTTGCATTAATAACACTTTGATTTGGATTGGATGTTGTTTGAGCACTGTCCATTATGTTTTTCTCATTATTTTGCATAGATACAAAAGTTACTTATTTGTTAACTGGGGTATTGAACATATCTCCAATTGAAGCACTTTTCATGAATGTGTTTTTACCCAGATTTATTTGACCATCAATTCTATTACTGAAGGAGCTAACTCAATAAGAGGTGCATTTGACATGGTCAAATGATTAAAGTTGTGTGCTAGGTTCAAATAAGTTTGGTATTTTGTTTGCATTTGTATAAAGTGATCCTCCACGAAGCCTTTTCCTTTGATAAGAATACTAGGGTCTTGATATATCATTAGGACTAGAGCTAGAGGGTTACTAGAAGAAGCTTATTCATTGTGTTGACTATAAAGTATGTTGTGAAGCATTTATACTAGACTTGAAAAATTCTCATGGGGAAAGTCTATTAGAAACTTATCCCCTGCTTCTATAGCTTTGACTAAAATATTGTCCTTGCTTTCCAATAAGTGATACTAAAACAAATAAAGATCATACATTGATGGTGTAGTAACATAGTAAGATTGTTGAGGAATTGGTTCTTCAACTGAAGGTACCATAACTAGGTATTGCTCTATTTTTTCTTAATCCTGCTCTAAGTATGCAATCATGTTAACCAAATAGTGAGCCAATGGGTCTTGGTTTTGTGTCCCTATTTGAGTGTCATAAGATGGATAAGGGTCCATCTCATAAACAACATTTTATGCATAGGGTTCTTAAACCTTTTCTTCTTGTGTTACTACATTACTAAGCCTTGTATTGTACATGACACCACTATGAGTGTAGGAAGACATGTTGAGATCAATTATAAATTCTTCACTGCCACAAGGGAATAGAGATCTAAAAACTCTAAAAAAATAATGTCCAAAGGTTTAAAATTAGTTTAAATTAGTCAAAGGGATGGATATGTATATCTAAAAAAAATTATGCAATGACTTGTGATGAAACAAGCTAATGTCAAATGTCTAACATTAAACCTCTCATACAAAAAGGTCAAGTAGATGGATCAAAAATTGAAATGCCAAATTCTAGGATCAAAGTGTTTCAATCAAGTCTAATCTAGGAAAAATAAAGGTTGTTAGGTCTTTTGGCCAAATGCAACATCAAAATCTAAAATTTAAAGGCAAAGTGAGATTTTTAATCTAACAGGTTCGAAACACTTTTTAAGCATAAACTAGGCATTTGAATTTTGGACATAAACTTGATCAATGGGTATGAGGTATGAAACAAAAGGCACATAGAGGTATATTATTTTCTCCCAAATAATAGCACAAACTAGGCTTTTTTGACCAATAATCTAGACAAAAGTGAATGGCATAGCTGCACTAAAATAAGACTCATAAAGTACACTCAAATTGATTTGAATTTGGAAAAAAATGGACTCTATGAAAATAAGTCCATAAAATAATTCAAGTAGCGTAATAATGCTAAAATGTTCAAAAGGTGTGACAAATTTTTATTTCAATATTCTAAGGAAAAATAGTTTGACATGCTTTGGGAAATGTAACCTTACCCTCTTCAACTCAAATGACACACACATAAAGTTTCAAATTTATAAGGCAAAAGTGTTGTATCAAACAGACTCAAGACTCGCTTCACCGTAGCACAACAAGAATGTGGTAGGCATGGTAGTATAAAATTACATTATTGAACTTAGAGTTAAAGTAATGCACAAGAGGACCTAAGTTCACAAATGATGAAAAATGATAATGAGTCTATAAATGACCCTTAATCCAAATTGGAAATTGAACCCAAGCTCCCTCAAGTCTAGTGTAAATGGCAAACCCACTTAAAACATCAACCCTATGAAATTATAAAGGTACAATTTTGAATTTAAATAATCAATGGACTTAAGAAAATTTGGCCTATGGTGTAGACTCAAATGAGTAGCATAACTGTACCAATCAGATGATATGACACAATGTTTAAGATATCAATTTTTGAACAAGGAAAAAGATGATTTTCACTTGGACAACATAACGCTTTTTTGGTTAAGAAATTTTGTGGACATTGTGTTTTGTTATTGCCTTTGTTAACAAACAATTTTTATTTCAAATCAACACCAAGTAATCTTAAATAAAGACAAATTCAATTAAGTAATCATCCAAATCCCTAAACTAACAAGGTTACATGATATTGTTTAAGTTCATCTCTATACGTGCACTTGAGAGGAAATTAAGTGTTCATTTTACATCCCATATCTCAGTTGAAAATATGATGACATGGACCTTAAATCATACCTTGCATCAACAATATTTACATATCAAGTGGGTTTTATCTAAAACTCTACACTTTTTGACTATCTAGATGGATCTCATGTGTACCAACTTTCACATTAGCACACAAGAGAAGAAACACATCATTTGGGTCCACATCAAATAACTTGTTGTGAAAAGGTCTAGTCTTTTTCACAATCACTACATCCATCACTTGTTCAGTGTATGTGATGTCCAAAATGATCATATGTCTCAATTTTAGCCTTTACTAATGGATATGGTTTAACTGCTCAAACCACTATGTCAATGAGGGAACCCCAATTTATATACCCCTCCCCCATGGAGAGGGGTTGAAGACAATGCTAGGAGATGAATCCTTAGGTCAAATATTCCCTATAGAACTTATGGGAGGTAATTAAGTCCCCCTCACAAGCTAAACTACATAAGATTAAAAGTTAGTAAAAAGGCTTTATGGTTATTTCTAGATCACCCAAGCCATGTGGTTCTTGGGGAGAGACTTCACAACATCATTTTTACACCTTTGTACTAAGGCACAATTTGTAATGAATATGGTGCTTTTGATCCCACAAGTTCCCTATAGGGGATGAGGGGAGAGCATATATGCACAACTTCATTTTTGTTTAAACAAATTTAACTAAGCAAGTGATTTAAACAAAAAATATTAACTTTGAAGTGAGTTCAATTTTAAAGAACTAAAATTAAAGATTTGGTGTTGTTCTTTGGCCCTTTGGCCTTAAGTTGCAAAACTTTTAAAAAAATAACCACAAACTTATTCAAATAAACATCCTAAATTTTTCTCTTTAACGACCAAAGGAAAGTTTCTAATTCTTTTTAAGTAGCCAAAAGAGGTTAAAAAGATTTAATTAAGCTTGATTTGATCACTTTCCAAGTAGGTCCTACAACAAAATTGTCAAAAAATTCTTTAGATTTAAATCTTTTTTATGAATGAGACAAGTAACCTTGAAAAGTATGTTCTCAATTTTGCACAGTGCAAAATCATAGATACACAATCCAAAACCAAAACTCTATAAAATTACAACTGGCTAAGATAAGATCATAATTCACACGTTAGATAGAAAAAATGACAAAATCACCACTCTAACAGATAAAACCATAAGTCACGGTGCAAAACTGCAACTTTGAGAGTTGTGATTTTATCACTTAACCCCCAATGGCTATGCTAACCACTAGCAGTTTAGCCATAAAACCATGACTGCAACTAATGATATCACAACTTGTAAAATCATAGTATTGCAATATCACAACTGTAGAGTTATAGTATTATAATATCACAACTTTACTATAGATAGAGAACCTATTAGTCTAGAAATATAGATAAAATGCAAAATCATAACTATGATGACAAAATTATGACTGTGTCAGTTGCATTTTTGTGGTCTAGAGCACAAAATTGCAAGTCCATAGTAACAAAATTATTACTTCTAGAAAACATATTTTTTTCTCAATTTTTTCACCCACTTTGGCCTCAAATCCCAAGATTTTGCATGAAATTGGTTAGTAGTATGATTGTAGGTGCCATTTAATCAAATTCATGGGGTACGATCCCACCAGGCATGTCATTTTTGAACATAAGAATTCGATAAGGGGATATTAGTATCACTTTAGTAGAGGAAATTAAATCCAAAAACACACTAATGAACTAACACCTTAAGCCTATATCTTAGGGGGGAGCTTGGTGAATAAACCAAATGAAAACACTACTAGAAAGTAAAGAAATAACAAACTTTCCTTACCTTCCTTGATTTCTCCAAAGAATTTTTTCATTGGCTTGCTCAATTTGTGCTTCACAAGAATTTGTCAATGGAGCTTTAGCTATATCCACCTCCTCTTGGCATCATTGGCTTTGTGGCTTTGGCTTATGAAGCTTGACTCAATAATTTGGCATAATAACACTATATCAAAATAGATTTTGAAATAATTTGTGCATGATAACTTTGGCTTGAGAGAGCTTAAAATTATGAGTGGGAGGCCTTCTATTTATATATTTTTCCATTTGATCAAAATGAACCTAAATGTTCTATCTCAAGATGAAGATGTGTGGCTAAGAATCCATTCAATTTTAGAGGCTAAAATCAATAAATGACCTCATAAATATTTGGGATAAAAAGACATTAAAGAGGCATGGGAGGGCTTAATCAGATATTTATTGCACTTATGGCTTGTGGATGCCACCCCATAGATGATGTCTTAGGTGATGCAATTATTCACAATTAATTTCCATTAATGAAATAATTAATAACCTCCATGGAAAATCCACTTGAGCTTTTGATTCAAATTAATTATATTTAAACATGTTTAATCAATTTTGATGCAATTCTTTGGAAATTGGTGCTCAAATTAATCAAATTGGCCAAAATGTCATATTATTGGATCAAAATTTGACTGGAGTGGAATTAAAATGCGATGTTAGATGCATTGGAATCATTATCCCATTTAGGATGTTTGCAACATAAAATAACAAAGGAACAAGTCACATGCAAGAAAATTGGTATAAAAGAGAAATCTAGAACACCTAGGTACAAAATCATCATTTTGACTTGAAATGAATTGATCAAAGTTAGGAATCACATAAATTGCATAACCCCATTTAGGGATACATTAGCCAAAATTAGAACTTATCTATGACAAGTTCAAACCATTTAGTGCATTTTAGTGTTTTTATCCCAAATTTTAATGTTTGATTGAAATTGGTTTGAAGCTTGGTCGAATGTCCTTGGTGGCCATTTTTAGGTGTCTATAGATTTAATTATTTTTTTTTAAATGATAGAACTGTGTACATGCTTCTATCATTTTAAAACTATGTACATGGTCACACCGTGTACATAGTTTATATGTATAAAACCACATACATGGTTTTGGCTTGGTGATTATCGAGCCTATGGCACAAAACCACATACATGATTTTAAAAAATTTGTACGTGGTGTTTAACAACTGCATAGGTGGTTCTTTTTTTTTTTGAAAAAAATATCTACTTTTTTGCCACCATCTCCATGTACATACCCAATTATCAAGTATCAACAGACATATTTCCAGATGATCTAAATTTCCCATCACATATCACATGGACCAGTGCAAGAAAACGCTCATGCAACCCCTCTCAAAAATCTCTAAATCACTCTTGAAGCCCCATTCATTAGGGTTTATTTGAGAATTTGGATTTTGTGAAAGAATTTGTTGAGCAACCAGAGTTTCTTCTCTCCAACTCTAGGCACTTCCTAAAAATATATATATGAATCCCTCAAAGGGCTCGATGTAGAGGATATGTCTCTCTACACTTGTAATCTATGAATTATTTTTTATGGAATGTTTAGGGATTGAAAGACTTGGTTTTCAAGTATGTTGTTCAATATTTCAAAAGTAATTTTGAAGATATGGACATTATTTGTCTTTAAGAGGTGAAGGTGGTGGGTTTCCTTCTCTCAGTTGTTGCCAGAGTTATCTAGCCTAATATTTTAGTTCTTTCTATAAATCACAAGTTAATTTGTGGTGGAATTATGACATTCATTGTACCCAAGTGGTAGCCTCATTTTGTGAAGTCTGACAAGGACCCCACCCATTGTGTCATATGGACCCTTTTCAATTTTGAGAATCACTTGTTTGGCATTATTAATTTTTATGCCTTGAATGATACACATGAGTGAAAAAATTTATGGTGATGGATTTTTGATTCTATGCTTGAACCCCACCAAGTTATATGTGGGGTTTTTTATATGGTATAATAATTAGCTAACAAGATTGGGACTCTACCGATGTGATGGGTCACCGATGAAAGCGAGGTGTGGTTATACATGTAAAATAAATTTGGCTTTCATGACCCTAATTTAGGGTGACCCCCACACCAAAATTTTGGTACACTTGGACCATTCTTCAAGGTGGGACCGATTAGGTGCTTAAAGGGATTGATAATGCTCTGATTTATACTCAACTATACTTCTCCTTTGGTAGCACATTTACTCCACCAGTGGAAGTCTTGCTAGATTTTTCTCTCTCTAACCTCTTTCTAATTATTAGCATATTAATTAGCATTTAAAAAATCATAAACTCCATAAGATGAAATTATTTATTAATATATCCCTCCTAAATTATGGGTCCACCATGCTACACATCAATCAGGTATAGAATCTAGATCCTGGGCCTACTCAATAAATATGGTGGACCTAATAGTGGGCATATGATTTCAATTAGATGGCTAGATTTATACATATCTATGGGTGATAATTATCTAATATTTGGTAAAGATCCTACTATATTAATGCTTCAAAGCTAAGTTAGGTTATGACCTCCCTAGAGTAACACCCATTCAATGAAGCTCTCCAACTATGGGTGGCCAGATTACATGATAAAATCCAAATTGTTGATCAGTACAATGTCAATGGTGATAAATTTTGAACTCGTATACATTGGCTCAAATTTTTCAAATAGGTCTTTAAGGAATTATTCCACATGTTCAAGGCCAAGTCCACCTCCCAACAGATGCAAACCATTCAGCAAATGGGTAGAGATAAATGGAGATCCATGAGATGGTCAAGGCTTTCACCAAAGATTATCAGAAAGTATTTTCATCTCAACCTCTATCCATGAAAATCCAATAAGACTTAAACCAGTGCCTCTCAATGGTTCCCACTAAAGTTACTACCTCCCAAAGGGTCACCTATGATAGACTCCTTTCTATAGAGGATATATTTGATGTTATGATGCAAATGGCTAATGACAAAGCCCTAGGATGTGATGTCTTCCCTTTCAAGTTTTACAAGAAGATGTGGGATATTGTTGGGGTTGACCTTTATGAGGTTTACCTTGAATCCTTCCACTCATAGACCTTAGGCTAAGTGATCAACAAAAGGCATATTAAATTCATCCTAAAGTTTGGTGACCCTGAGCTCATTTTTAATTGGCATCCCATTACTTTACTTAATGTCTCTTAAAAAATTATCACCAAGGCTTTGGCACTCTACCTTGGACATATGTTATCTTCAATCATCTAACCTTAGTCAATAGGCTTCATTCGAGGCTGTTATATTATAGATAATGTAATTTCAATGTGGGAAGGCATGGAATGGGCCTGTCAATTGCACCAAAAGGATTTATTCACTAAATTTTATTTTTAAAAATCCTATTATCACATTGAGTGGTGATTCATCATGGCTATGTTACAAGCTTTGGGTTTTGGTATCATTCTCATTCAATCTATCTGCATGTTATTTTATCATGACTCATCTTTATTATCCATTAATGGAGTCAACTAGGAACCTTTTAGCCTCTTCAGATCCATCAAATAAGGTTTCCCCTTGGCCCTAACCCTATATTTTCTCATCATGGAAGGCTTTGGTTGTCTTTTGGCTAATGCTCAAAAGCAAAGTCCTTGTACATGGTATATCCTTTCCTTCATAATAACCCCAATAACATCTCAATGGGAATTTCATTGATGACTCCTTCCTTATGGCCATCAAAGAAGAGGAAATTTTGGTCAAGGCTGTGTACTACCTGGAGGCCTTTTGTCTTGCCTCTATCTCTACCATTTAATGGTGTAAAATATAGTGTTACATGCAATCATTTTTTCCTTAGCCTACCTAGATGACACATTATACTTGGCACTTGATATAGTATGATGATATTTTTAAATTTTTGGGATTTGCCTTTACCTTCCAGGCCTCTCCCTCTTGGTTGTAGTAGTACATGGTGGACTTTGTTGAGAAAAAACTTTTCTATTGGATCACCAAGCCACTTTCCTTGGTTGTTAAAATTCTAAATATGTTACAAGAACTTGTTGCCACCCATGTATTATTCTTCTTGTTGGGTAACCACCAAATAAATTGTTCACAAGCTTGAGAAGTTATTACAAAATTTTATTTGGGCCAATCCCTCCACCAGTAAGAGATTTCATAGAGCTACTCGGGATTATTGTTTTCCTCATGAGGTTAGAGGTATGGGCCTTATTCATATCTCTTAATAAGATTTTTACCTTATGTGCTAAATGGATTATTCATGCAATGGAGGGAAAAGAAGCTTAGAAAACTCTGGTTTCAAATTGCATCACTCAAAGGTCACCTACAACCACACAGCCTAGAAATGACTTAGTTTTCCCAGTCTCCTTACCCTTGTTTCCTAGGTCAAAGTGGTGGACACATTTGTTATTAAGAGTATCTAAAAATCCTGGGAAAAAATCAAACAATGGTTGTTGTGGAATGGTTTAAGGTCTAGGGATGGTCTTTCCATCAACCATCAGTCCCTATGGTGGTCTCCTATTATCAACATGCATATGGTGCCTCTTTTAGAATGCCTTAGATTCATGTGCTTAGGTTTTATTATAAAGAAATCCACACTGTGAAAGACCTTTTCTACAAAGAGTATTGATTTTGGATCCCTTGAAATTATTGCTAGGCTAAATTCAAAACTTCTCTAACTGACAGAGAGTCTTATGATAAGATTATTCTAGTGGTGCCTTTGGAGTTTCTTTACAAGATCTATGTTAACACTACCTGTCCTTGGTGGAAGGATTGGAAATGGTAAAAATAGACTCCTTTCCAAAATTATATAGCTAAAAAAGGTTATGAATGGATCCCTCCACACTTGCCTATGAGGATAAATCAACCAGAGGTGGAACATCCATTCCCCTCCTATTTATGGGAAGCACTTCCATGATATCTGGTCAGCTTATACTAACCCAAAATTATACATTTCAATTGGTGTTAGCTTTATCAAGGCCTGTCAATTGGTAGAATGCTTATTCAATTGGGGATTTCTCTACTCAAATTTCTATTCTATGTCTACCTTAAAACCATAATACACATTTTTTAGTATTTCTTGAAGGCCTAGCATGCCTAAACTTGGATTCAATACTTTTTCCATCACCTCCACTCCATTCCCTTTACTCAGTGTCATATTCTATTGGAGATAATCCTAGTCTACCTCCTTAGTACACCCAATTTTGGCATGTTTTTAGAATGGAAATTTTATTCTAGCTATGGAAAGAACCTATTGAACATTATTTTATAATAATTATGTTATCTCTATTTGTTATTTATGACAAAGTTATAATTTTTTCTAATTTGATTATGTAGATACAAGTGAAATTAAACAAAGTAGTTATGGAGCTTGACTACCTACAAAGGATCCTCCATCACTGAGGTGATATGCCTTGACTATTGCTTGCATGTTTCCTTCCTCTCCTAGGGACACCCTGCCTCAAAGTAGGGTGTCCCTCCTAGGGGGCTCTCTCTGTAGCTAGCCTTGTCACCATTCTTAGGATTTTATTTCTTCATAGCAATGTCACTCTCCCCTTATATCTCAACAAGGTGGTTGGGGATATCCCCCCATGGATTGATGTTTTGGATGGGGCTCTTTACCTAAGATACCTCAGTATGATCAAGAGTGGGGATCTCTACCTCTGATAACCTGATGCCAAGGTAATTTCTAATCTAGAAGCTTCAAGTATGGTTCTCTTCAACCATTTGATAAAAAACATTATGGCTTAATTTATCTATTTCACCCCTACATACTACTAAATAAAAAGATAATATTGAACAGGAGGATACTGATGCTAGATGGGACCTCATGAAAGATGAAAAAGACCTTCCTGGCTTCAGGTGGGGTCCTATTAATAATTACCCACCCTAAGTTAGTTTATTTTCTATTGTTACTTAAGTTACCCTTTTTTGATGTAGTAGAGATTTTTCTAGGCTTGTCCTAGTTTGTTCATTATTTTTTTGGCCTTGGGTCTTTGACTCCTAGGCATGGCCTAGTGTGTCATTGTTGGCATGTCCTCTACCACTTTTTTTAATAAATAATCTTATATATGTTTTATTTATAATTAAATTATAAGTTATATTTCATCAAAACAAAAATTGATAACATTATTGTCTTTTTTTCCATCTTAGCTCAACTGAATATCAAGGGCACCCTTAGTAATCCCAACTCTTGATTCCTATTAGCTATGCCTTCAGCAAATTTGGTCCATTTGATTAGTCTACTTTAAAGTTAGTCTTTTTCATTCCTCTTTGTCCACCATTCTCATTAGTAATCATGGGTTGACATGTGCCCCAAGAAGTCCTGATATGAATTTCATATTTTAAATAAAATAAAAATAATTATAAAAACTATTAATTATTCTCTAATTAGAATTTATTGAAGAACATGTTTGGCACACATTATAAAGTTATTTCCTTATAAAATTTATTGATATAAATAAGATTTATTTCTTTATCTATATAAGCATAAATATATATGTATTATTAATTTCAACCAACTAAACTCAACTTTTTTTGGAGAGAAATTAGAGTGTTTATGGCCTCAAAATGTCAAAATTTAGGACATTACTATGTTTTCACCCACTTATCATGAGCACTTATAGTGGTCCAAGCATTAATTTTAAATTAGCTCAAAATTTATCAATTGTGGTCATTTTGGTTCGAAGTGACAAGACTTGTATAAGGTTATACACAAAGATGTCATCTACTATTTATATGAATTTATTATATTATTGTTCCATTTAATTTAGTAAGCATTTTTTTTTTTTTTTTTTTACATGCATGTTTAACTATAAATTATTTACTTGTTTTATTACATTTATTTAGTGGTATCTTGTTCATTAGAGCTTTCATAAATTCCAAATAAAAGAATGGAATAATATTAGATAATGGTTCAAGTTTGAATTTGATTATACAAGAATTCTTTTATAATCTTGTATTTTTTAAGATAATCTAACTTATTCATAAAAAAAAATTTATTGATATAATAGCATGTCACAAGAATCTACGGAATGTAAAAAAAAGGTTCAAATCATGTTTCATATAGTTAACAATAAATCATATAGCATGACACTTTGTAAACCTTGGATATATCAAATGAATTTATTCTATTTTGTATCAATGTATAAAGTTTCAACATGAAAATAAATTAGTTACAATTCATAAATGCCAAAAAAATTTAAGAGAAATAGAAAAAAAATACTTAATAAAATCTAGAGCAAAAAATTTAAATATCAAAGATAATACCTAATCAAAGAATAACGTAAAAATTTATAAATCCCTTCCAAAGAGAATATAAAAATTCTTAAAACAAAAAAAATATCTTCAAAACCAACAAAAATTAACAAAACAATTAAATATATAAAATATTTCTTCTATAAAAAATACATACATAAATAAATTTTATCAAGATAATATTGTTAATAAAAATTAAAATGATTTAATTCATGAACACCTCAATTATAAATTAGTTTATTTTATCCGTATATTAACTATATTATTGGTTATATTCTTTTTAATTACAAACTTGTGTTTGTTGTTTAATATATTATTATCTACCTTTACTTTTCATTTTTGTTCATCATTATTTATAGTTTTCAAATTGATATGTTAAGTTTTTAACTTTATTTTTTTATCCTTTTTAAAATGTTTGTAAGGTATTTTTAATATATTTAAAACATATTTTTTTTTATATCTATCATGTTATTTAACTATACAAAATGCTATGCTATGTTTATTTATTTTGACTATTATAACATGTTATTTAACTATAAAAAAAGTTATGGTATGGGTTATTTATTTTGACTTAAAGATTTACTAAATTATTATATTTTAGAACACACATTACACACTTATGTTATATAAAGGCATTTAGTTTTCATAAAAAATCTTAATATGTTTGATAAGATAAATGTAAATTATTATTCAAGTTGCACATTTGTTATTGCAACCTCATAACATGTTGGGTGCAATTCATTTCTTTCTTTTTGGTGGTTTTCTTGAAGGCAATGTGGGAATTGTCTTTTCCCATTTTAAATATCAATTTGGGGCTTGTATTTTCCCATTTTAGATTTTATATATCATCTACTATACTTTCCATGCTTGTATCTATAAATCTTATGATTCAATTTTTTCATATTTTCATTTAAATCTTGGGTCTTATTATGTTTATTATCATGTTTCATGATCTCATATGCTTTCCAAGTTCCTTATTATTTTTATTATATTTATATTAAAAAAATTATTTATTATCTTATACTTATGTATTTAATATGTTTATGTACCTAACAGTTAAGTGCATGATAGTATATCTCAGTAGATGATAACACCAAAATCACATACAATATTTTTAAAAGGTTTTGAATGAAATACTTTTAAATTAAAGGTTCCATTTAAAACCCCCCACATTATCATTGAAGTGAGTTTTATTTAAAATGCTTTGTTTTTACATTAGAGGAAATTTTTCATTCCCCAGTTTTACTATTGCCATAACATTATTTCATTTGAAATGAGTGTGAATTTGTATTAGCTAATGTGCCACATCCATAGATGTTATTTTGAGGTATTTTTCATGTTTTTTATAATGTTTTTCAGTGTCTTATGACCTTTAGGTAAGAAGGTTTTTTTTTACTTACAATTTTTTCATTTTAGAAACAAAGATTAGGGTTGGGTAAGGGTTTTGTTGAAAAAATAATATTTTTTAATTAAATGTTTAAAAGATAAAAAATGAGGGATATTTTCATGTTTTAATATAAATTTAATTTATTTTTATTTTTCATATGTATATGTAGTTATAATGGCCGACCTATTTTCTAGGATTGATTTAGAAATCATCAAACTAAAACTACATTTTGTGACAACCTTACACTATATGTGCATATATAACCCATTGAAAAAAATCAAACTCAAAAAAATACTAAAAATGCTAAAAGTCACACAATATTTTTAATTTGAATAGTTTGATGAAATTCAATGGCACGATTGAGAAATAGTGTGAGTGGCACTGTTGGGTTGAAGAAGGTATAAGATCTTGTACACAAGGAAGTTATTAGGAGACAATGTTTTCCATGTTATGCTATAAAATATAGGGTAATCAAATATTCTATTCCCAAACATCCTTTTTATTTTATGAGACCATTAAATTACCCTAGTTTTTTTATATTTCTAGAGGGAGTACCCAAATAATGATTAGGTTCAATTAAATTTTGTTTAGATGTTATACATTAAGGTTTACCAAAGCTTTGAGATAAACTATTTTTATTTACCTAGTTATTATGGGTAGGGTAAGGATATGATTTGACAGAGGGATGAGTATCATCTTGAGGGAGTAGCCCTAATATTTGACACTTGACAGATTATTGGAGAGAGTACTTGAGAATTTGTACTGGGTTTTAAGCATGTAGAAACCCCTTTGGTTTAAAGTTCCTTAGTGGGAGAAATATAAGGTGACTTTAACATTGTTTGACACACATGAGCTATTTCATCTGATTTTATGGGAGATTTTTTATTAAGACATCCACATGATATCAACATAACATCATGCAAGGCTTATGTTAGAGTGCATTTAGTGTCTCTCATTGAAATGGATGACGTTTTTAATGTTAGTTAGCTATGTATTATTGTTTAGATTCTTACATCTGAATTATTATAGGCTTGCAATATTATTAACATAAAATTTGGCATCCATATTTCTATATATATGGGATATATGGAGTACATTAGGCATAGTGTTGGTATTAGTTATGAGGGGTCAGACTCATTTTTTGATAAGGTGAGCATAAAATATGGTAGTCATGGTTCTCGAAACCTTGGTGCATGATGATCATTGTAAACATCCATTAATCATGGGTAGATACATTGAGTGTCCATCCCTAGAGTAGGTGTCGATTATGTTGTGATTATTGGTGATGTTGTTACTTTGTATCCTTATAAAATTTAAATTTATTTTATTTTAATATAATTATAGATCTTGCATAAATTATCTTATACAATTTCTATTAAATTTCATTTTTAATTCAAGGTTGTGTTTAAATGTTTAGTTGACTTTCTCCTAGACTCATATTTAACTCTCCACAACTTGTGTAAGTGAATATTTATATACTTGAGACAAAAATTTAGATAGACTCTTAGTGTATTCAATACCCTTTAGCATACACTTATATGATGCTTTACAATTTTCCTACTTTATCCTTGGAGTCACTTGGACAATTATTTGACAAAATCATGGAGAGGAGAGTGGACACTAATATTGAGTTATATGTTCATGCATTTGGTACTTGATTGCATGGAGTAATGAAACAACATTATCATAATGTTTTTCATCCTATTATTCATAAATTTGGTACCTCTTTGCATGCATTTGTACAATAAAATGATATTTTTATTCATCGTGTCTTTCAACTTGCCATTCATCCTACTTCTTAACCTTACATTGACACAATATACACTGTATACGTAACCTATATTATAACTTGGTTAAAATAACTTAATGTATTTAAAAATTCAATTACATGTTTTTAAATTTGTGGGTGATATTATAACTTGGCTAAAATAACTTAATGCATTTATAAATTTAATTACATGTTTGTACATTCATGTATGATATTCTAATATGTATTTGAACTTTAAATTGTGTTTTTGGTTTATATGGATCCATTGGTCATGGTTTGACATAGAATTCATCATACTTGTACTTATCATGATTTATATCAATCTAGTGATGTGCATGTAGGTACATAGTCAAATGACTTATCATACATAATATATTGAATAATTAATACTTAAGCTCTATTTTTATATATTTTCATCTGCAGTTGAGTTATAGTCAAGATATTCTTATAAATTAAATACATAATTTGTTTTCATAACAACATGACCATAGTGAGGGTTCAAACACTCAATCTAGTGCATGATAAAAATTATACTTTTTTATATTAGCATTACACATGTAATTTTTTTGGTCTCATGGTGTGTATGTAATTTTAGTGTTATGTATGTAGATATATTCTACATCTACATATGTGCACATTTATATTTATTTTTGATATTTCAGCCTAATCAAACATTAGTATATTTATTTTTGAGATGCATATTATTTTTGTCATGTGATCTAGACATATATGTATATTTATTATTATTAATTTTCTATTTTTCATTTTATATGATATATAGGCATATCTAATCAATTAATTAGTATAGTATTTTTAATATTAATTTAAGGCAATATTATTAATTTAATGTATATAATAAAATATTTGTAAGAATCATTGTCCATTTGTAGTGGATATTTTTAAATTTTGTGCATGTTAATTTCTAATTTTGATTAATAAAAATAGTTAAGATAAGATAAATGAATTAAATATAAATGTTTAACTTCTAAGAGTGTAATGTGTAAGCTCAAAAATATTAGCATTTATTAAATAAAAATTAGATAAATCCTAAATTTAGATACAATTTAATTACATTTATAGAAACATTTAATCCTATACACTTTACATACAATTTATATTTACAATATTAATACAATTTAATTGAACAAATTAATCAATACAATTTAGTTACAATTTCATATGCACAATACCCTCAAGGTCAGCACAATGGATGGGGCCAAAGGATTCGACCACCCATGTCTCATGTTCCAGCCTCAATTTATCTATAGCATATGGATTGGGTTGTTTACACATTTTATAGGTGGATTAGTGGACTCGTCTTGCTCCATCATACTAGATTGTGTCATGCTAAATTGATGGGTCTTCGGACACCACCTAGTCAACCAAAAAAAACTTCATTTGTACAAACTAGAAACATTTAATCACATATAATTTAATCCTATATAATTTAGACATATATATATATATATATATGGAATGTGAGCCCTCAGCAAACTTAAATCCAAATAGTTCATAAATTCAATAAATGATAATCTTAATAGTTTTACCAAAAAAAATACCAATCGATAAATTGTAACAGTTGATTAGCCAAGTCAAAAATTAAGTCACCTAAAAATATCAAAAGCCAAAAAATAAATTAAAATGAGAGATTGAAGCTAAAATATAATAGTAATAAATAGATGTAGTCCAAACTAAAATCTCTACAAAACTAAGATACAAAAGAAATAAAATGCTTGATTTTGAATCCTTCAAGAAGGAATTATTTAAGTAAACTAGTGGGATTTTCCACTAGAAACCAAGAATCATATCCAAAACTAATCTTCAAGATGATAAAGGGAGAATTATAATAATTTACATCACTTACCAACTCACTGAAGACACCCACATCACTCAAATAATTTAAGTCTCCAACACGTCTAAGGATTAACATGAATGAATTTTATCATATATAATAATCTATAGATTTTTAAATCTCTCCATCTAACATTCTTAACAATTACTTAATCTTCCCTTTAAAATCATTTTTCCCACATAAACAAGGAACTTAGTAGTTTTATTAATCGTCTAGTTTTATTATGGAGAATAGATTAAATAATTCCCACAATATTTCCAATTCTTTGACTTTTTTTATGATAAAATTTATAATTAGTGTTGAGTCTCCCTCAACCTCCAAATTTTTATTGTTAAGTTCAACTAAAAGGTTGAGACCTAGAAGGAGTGAAAAAACTTCCATAATATTATTAGAAGTGTCATGCATAAAACTGGACATGATTGAAAACACATAAAAATAAGCCAATATTTTTGTAATAATGTATGGCACATATTTTGTACAACTACATTACCTATTGTCTAGTCATATTTTTGGCCTAAGATGCATAAATTATCCAAACAAACTCACATGTCCAAATGACATGGAGGAAATGCATAAGTGGACACACAGTCACTACACAACCATGAAGGTCTAACTGTATCGAATCGACCTAAAGGCTCTAAAACAAGCCTACAATTCTCTAATAAATCATAATAGGTACCATGACCCCAAGGTCCCAAAGGATGATCAACTAAGGTGAGGTGAGATCAAGCAAGCACAGTGTCAAACAATGTTATCCAACTCTTTGTGGTGTTTATAAATCTCTTCGAGTGAATTTAATCAATCATAGGGTTCCAATCACAATTAATTTTTAATTAAAGTCTCATTTTGAGTTGACTTAATTTTATAAGAAATTGTTTAAACAAATATCAAATAGTCCCCATATGACTTGAAAATGGGTATGAAATATCTCATATAAACCCCCTAAGGATGGAGTACTTCATCTCAACCATTGGATCGATTCAACCCCAATAGTTAGATTTATTCAAAAGGTAGGGAAGCCCTATAAATCCTAATTGAAATCAATAAAGGCTTAAAAACAACCATTAAGTCATAAACTCATATTTTGGAAAGGAGGGACGAGGTATTAAAGGATGATTGTCCATAATCATCCCTCATCTCCTTATTCAGCCTTGGATGACTACCATTAATGAAGTCTCCAAAAATTTTCTCTTTTTCCACTTTATTTTATTATTATAAAAATAAATTGATACACACATGCATTAAATTATTTTATAGGTAACCATCTTCTCAAAAATATTCTAGGAGATCTTAATTTCCTATAGTTTCTAAAAAGGTCTTGAGGAGCTTCAAGCTTCATGATAGCCATTAATGGTCTTCAAGCCAAGTTTAAGGTGAATTTATTTTTAAAACATAGTTTCAAGTTTAAAAAATCATTTCATATGATATAGAGTAGAAAAATAATGGGTGTACATTTTGAGGTCTACATGTTCTAAGCTGTTAGGAGCTGATAATTGTCAAACCAATCTAAAAATGCCTCACTATGATAAAAGTATCATATATTGAGAACTATGCAATTCTAAGACTTGAAACCTCTTCCATGAAAAATAGCACAACAAATTGAGGGGGTCCATTTTAGGTTCCCTTGCCTCTAGGTATCAATGACTTTGTGATCTCTAGAATAAAACTAGTATATTTAATTGACAAGGGTCTAAAATCACGTCTGTGAGAAAGAGGTCATTTCAAAAAAAAAAAAAAAATCATTCTAGGCCTTGAAATTTTATTTCATATGAAAGGGCATGAAAATTTGAGGGTGGGATCTCTTTTGGATTCCCCCACCTCTGGGTCTTCAGGTAGACATAATCAAATACAAAAATATGTCTCAATTGAAAAGCTTCTAGTGTTAAGAATAATTGTGTGGGTTTCAAAATTAGTAAAAAATGTAGGTTTAAAATAAAATAATGTTTAATTTTTTAAATAATTTAATTATTTTATTGTAAAGGTTAGTTATTAAGCAATCAACATAGGTTGATCTCCCTATAGGTAATGTAAAATGGGGTAGGTCCACTACATGGCCTAAGTCATACATTTTCCCACCCAAAATAGCTAACAATTATTAATTTAAATGTAACATGTGAACATGCCAAAGACCCTAGAAAACTACCAACATAAAAATGTGAGTAATTGAGCAAACTAAAATCATGGCAATCAAACCACTAAGTAAACATGTTAATCCCATTAGGACCTTTCCCCCTCACTGTGTGTTCATGTGAATGATAATTGGCCACACTATCAACTACCCTATGAAAAGGATAAAACGTCCTTCCCAAGGCCCTATGTATTCAAAAATTACCCTATATACTACCAATATTCAAAACTTCATATCTTGAGCACCAATGGTCAAAAAATTATGAAACAAGTGGCAATAGGCTCAGATGTCAAAAAAAATGCACTTAAATTATTTGGAAAGGTTTTCTACCTTGAAAATCATGAAAAATAATTAAGTAAAGCTCAATATTTTTACAAAGGAAATAAAACCCTTTTCAGTGATTTTGGCTTTAAAATCCATATCTTTTATATGATGGCACAGTAAAATATTTCACAAGTTGATACGAGACCCTAAGGAATCCCACTACCTAAAAAAATGATTTAAGGAATTTTTGATAAGTTTAAAATTACATAAAAATTATTTCATGTAGTAGTCCTTCAGTGGACTCAACAATGTAACTTAAAACCAATCATATCAAGTCTTTCTTTTTCAATTTTATTTTATGATGCAAAGTAAAATATAGTAGTATATCATGTTCAAAATATTTTTCCAACTTCAATATTCCATTTGAATATTATGTCCATTTAATACATTCATTCTCTCTCCTCTTTAACAAGGGTTATAAGTGGAAATTAAGCATCAATATCTCACAATTTACATCATACTTCTCTACTATATATTCTTACTATGTTAAAACTTAATATTACATGTTTAAGTATTTCAAAATATCCAATAGACTATAAGCAAATCATTACAAAATCTAAGTTATAATAAATCTTCAAGTGAATTCTACAAATCACCCATAAGGCCAACTAAAGGAGGGTTTTACCTCCCATCCATTATTCCTCATTAGGTAACTACCCTAGGCTATTATGATCCTTATAATCCCAAATCTAATCATATTTACATCATTTGTGTAAGGCATAATAAGTTGAAAAGATGAGGGATGATTGATATCTAAAACATAACTAGAATCACTCACTAGGCAACACATCTAGGAGGATTACAAATTTTTATGTGTAAGAGGCTTCCATACCTAACACAAGCATGCAAGGAAAAAAATTCACCATTTCAAATACCATAATGATAAAAAGGCATCCATAAACATACATAAAAGGCTCATTGAAGGATAAGGAGAACATGGGGATGTCTCCCTCTTGTTATACTATCTCTTGGCCATGAGAAAGCATTCGCATAGTTGAACATGACAAAGTACCATGTAGGAGGGCATAGGATTTATGGTTCCACCAAACACTTCCACTAAAAAAACAAAACCATTTAAGAGGGCATAGAAACCTAGTTTGACTAGCCACTACCACTACATAAAATAGAAAAATAAGGCAAGTAAATTCTAGCCCATTAAGGAAACCTAATGGCATCAAAATGAAACAAAAAATAGATTTTAAAAATATCCAAGTAATTTAATAGGGAGTGTGCATCTTCAAATTCCAAGTGGGAAATAAAACCAACATGGTGGCCATAAGCATAATCACAAAAAGCAATGATAAAAATATGGTAGGCCAAGTTACCCTATTGAAAAAAACCAAAAATAGAAGGGATAAGCTTCTCATTTCAAAGTAAATCACAGAAAATGAAAACACAATGGTACATAGGATACTACCTCAATTCTCCTTTAGTATCTACACAAAAACTCCTCCATAAGTGCAAAGTTAAATTCTCCTTATCACCAAGGTTCCTCCCTTCTCTACTCGACTTCTTCTTTCTTCTCTAGCTCTCCTCCAATTTCCAATTTTCAAAATGGACAAAATTTACTTCAATAAAGGATTCCCTTCCTCAAATAGGATAAGAAATTTCTTATAAATTCCAATCTTAAGGCAATATTTGTCCCTTCCCATCCCTTGATCTAAGGTCAACAAGTCTCCCCTAGTAATAACATCACTTACAAGCCCATGTGGGCAAGCAAGTCCATCCTTGATAATGATCTAATGATCCCATTACACAAATGGCACATGGGTTGGTTCTTTAGCTTCATCTACACTCTAAATAAGGTATAAATCCATCATAAAGTCTGCAAGGTCCTTCAATGAACCTCTAACCACTTCTATATTACTCAAATTCCACTTGAAAATTTGGTTGAATATGTCCATCTAAGTTTTTGGTCAATTGGGACTCTTATGTGGTAATATATACTCCTAAGGTTTAGAATAAAATATATGAATGGTATCTATGGGATTGAATAGTTGTAGAATGGTGAAGGAAGTCCACAACTTCTGAGTAGGTCCACATATGACACAAAGAATTTTTTTAAACACAGAAGGGTCAACTCCACATGCCACCACTTTACCAATGATGTACTTACACCCAACATAGTCCCAATTCCCTTTTTGGCCTCCCTTGTCACATGCACAATAATGCAAGCATAAAATTCCCTAGCCTAGATACCTAAATCATTTAAATGAAACAAATCATATAATTAATTCCAATCATACAAATCACATATAAGTATATATAAGGCATAACAACTGAACAATTAAGTTGAGGAGATAATGAATATAATAATTGTTTAATCTAAGCATATAGGTGCTATTTTATAAGAAAATAAATATCATCACATAATATATAGACTCTTTGTCTTAGACATAAGATACCAATAACATCTCATGTCTCAATAATACATAAATCACATCTCAAAAGAGCATGTGTATAACACAAATGTGTAAAAGTTATCACTATAAAAATAAGGGTGTCACATCCCCCTCACCTTATATAAACTTTCTCTTGGAAGTGACTTAAATAGGTATGGATATCAGACCCTTGAATGTGTTGCATCCTCCCAAGTGGTAACAGTCTCATCATAATAACATACATTAACAATTTAAAAATAACCAACCCAATCAAGAAGTGAGATCAATTAGCTAAGCAACCCAGCTCAATCCACAAAAGGGAAAACTAATGAATAGGTTAAATAACCCAAGATAATCCAAGGAATGCTAAAGGTGAAAATGATTATATAGACCAATTCAATCCAAAATTGAAGATAAAAAAGAAAAGTAAGAACTCCTACATTTGATAAAGTTTTCAAATAATAAATGGCTAAATATCCTCAAAATTCATTATTGTGAATAGAACAATGCTACAAAAAATTTAGAGTGTAATTGGCAGACATGTGTGTGATTTGTACTATTTTGTCTTTTGTATCTCTTTTTGTATGTATTTTGTACTTGAAAGCATAACTTTAGTCTTCAGAATGTGAAGAGTTTTCCCTTTAGATGTAGCAAAATGCTAGAATATGAAGTGACAAAATTTTGTAAAAATGGTATATATAATACTATGTTACATTATAAAATGGTTTCAATGTGATAGAGATTAATATATAGTTCTAAAGTGGTTTTCCTTATATGTCTTTTATCATTGTTCTATGTGTAGTGAATGCCCTATTTTCTAAATTTGTTTATCATGTAGTTTATATAGATTGATTTATAACTAATGATTAGTGTGTTTCCTACATCTCTATATATGTTCTAGTTAATAAATAAATAGGTTCAATCTAAATTATTGTCTGTTGTATAATTTTTTTACTTATCATGCAACTATCCCTATTTTAGCATGTTCTGATGGGTTTTCTAGGAACCTATGGTAACAATGGTGCGATGAGCATTGAACTTATGTTTTAAACATGTTACAATAAATACCAAGGCAAATAGATGTAGAGAGATGGTAAGATAAAATAATCCATAATTTTTCAAAATAAGAAACAAAAATAATAGAAAAGATTATGAAATAAGTTATTCAGGAGCATAAATTTAGAGAAAGATATGAAATATTTTTGTGTGAGTTAGTTGGACTATTATTTGTGTGGTTATATAAATTGGAGTACTATTAATTTCATCCTATAGGGACAAAATTTATAGTTTGTATGAAAGATAAATTTTACAACCTATGGGCTTTAGATAATAAATGAACCTATGTGATAGATCATTGGACAAAGGCTACCATCGACGGTTATATCACAAAGTTTGTTGTGCAAGGATATTTGGCTTTTGAATCTATTCAAGACTTGCTTGTGAGAGGAATATGAGGAAAGTTACTTCAGTGACTATCTACTTTGATCAAGATATTAGTTGTCTAAAAGGTCATGGCGGTTACCCATACCAACATGGAGTAGTCACTTTGGGTGAACTATGGGGTTGCATGTAATGTAGGATTAAATGGCGCATAGATGAATAGAATAAATTGAACCTGAACCCAAAATATGGAGGATGGAGAGAAGCAAAGTGAGAAGAAAATTTTGAAATTAGAAAGAGAGTTACAACAACAAAAAAGGTGGAATAAAAATGATAACCTAAATGTAACTGTGAATAGGATTAGAAGTAAAATAGAGGATGTAAAAGAGAGGGGATCCTAGAGAGAGGCTACATAAATTAAATAAATTAGAGAGTTTCAAGATTATGGAGAGAAAGGAATGGAAGGGCTCAAGAAAGAAGAGGATAGATATTGAGATAGAGATGATATAAAATGGAGTGATGAGAAAGAGGAAATTATACTAGTAGTATAATAGTTAAAAGATAGGGTTAGATCATGGTTACAAAAAGGATATTATTTGAGATAGGGAGATAAATTTCTTTGGAGGAAGTTATGCATAATCACAAAATTATCACAAGTTCAAGGTCATAGATAAAATAAGTTGAAGATGATGATCATTAAATTTCAAGAGTTTGCATCCCCTGAGATCATTTTATCATCCGAGAAGAGAAAAAAAGTGTAGAAGTCAAGACTAGTATAAATTGATTTGAATCGTTTATAGATAAATTTGGTAAACTTAACATATAAATTAATAAATTGATAGATAAGAAGAGGTTATAAGAGGTTGTGTTCTCTTTCAAAACTAGTTTTAAGATAACCATAAGGACCAGTTCACATAAGCCCATAATAGTAGTTAAAAGTGTGCCAAATATGGCATTGAACATAGGAATGTTTACTACTTTAACACCATATGATGGGTCTTCTGACCCATAACAATATTTATTAATATGATATGAAATAGCAAGGTAAGGGAGTGACCATTAAAGATGTGAAGAAATTTGAACTCATAGGAACATTAACAGGCCAATATCTAGAGTTCATTTATAAAAGGGATGTTAATTACCTAAGTCTTCAACAAGTCAAGGACCAGTAAATCACAAAATTCAAGATGAATAAATTTTCAAGTTAGAACATTCAATTTCTTAAGGAGATTTAGTAGTGTAAGATCACCACATGGATTTACTAGTATAATGCAATGAAAAAAATTAAATTATTTACTCAAAACTTATTATTTCATTAAATTACACCACGAGAATCTAATTAGTGATCTTCAACATATTAACTAGGCATATTAAACATAAATAAACATGTAAAAACAACATTTATTGATCACTAGTCACTTATGTAACAATCACAACTACACAAGGAAAGTAATCATATTAAAATCCAACCATGTCTAGTAAAATAATACAATCACCATTGTAAATGTATTATAATTATTTAATTATATTTTCAAAAGGCATGTTCCCTCATCATAAGTACAATGATAGATACTATACTCTATGGAGCTTGAGTTATTCTAAGTCAATTGTATCTTCGATAATTTCAAGTGTAGTCTCCATGTAATTACTATAGTGGGGAGGGAGAGAATCATTTGAGAACCTTTTTACACCAACCATAGACTATTTATCCCCCACACAATCCCCCATATAGGGAATGTCCCTCCCTTCATGGATGGGTAGTTAGTGATGGTGTGGGAATCCAGAGAGACATGTTATTACCCATGTGCTATAAGATTTCTACTACATGATGTGTATCATAAAGAAAAATAAGTTCTAACATGATATTGTACAAACACATAAATCATACATATAAAATGACAATGTCTATCTAACATTACTTTAACCAAAGTTTTCAAATAGTTATTGATCTCTAGGATTAGTCAATTTTATACACACCACTTGATCAAATTACCTTCATCTAGCATTGATAATGCTAACTAAGCTAGTGAATTCTATCTCACTACTTAATTAGAACCATCAATGATAAATTTGGTTAACATTTATTATAACTAACATGTTCATGCAATTATTTATACTAGCAAGTATAACCACATGATAATTACAAAAATTATTACTATACATACATTTGGTCCATAAAACATATGATTGAACCTCATTTATATTATTTATCACATAAAATATATTTATGATAAGCAAGTTTATTGTTGACGTAGGAAATTGCACCCTTGGCAGGAGGCCAAGCTCCTGCCTTCTCCTCGCAACTATGGAAACTCCCCTCTCGCCTATGGGACTGGTAAAGTTGGAGGGGAGAGTCTTTAGATAAGGGCTAGCTCCCTTTGATGCATCAAGTTCATTTTAGCAAGTGCTAATACAGGTATATATATATATATATATATATATATATATATATATATATATATATATATATATATATATATATAATGAGGGGGGGTGAAAAGGGAAAGGAGATGCAGGAAAACAAACTAATCTAAAGAGGCGATGCACCAAAATAAGTCGACCTTCTCACATCCACACTCAAGATCAGACAAAAATAGCATACATACACTTCAGACTTGGCAAAAGGACCAGGCTGCAAGAAAATGGCAGGGAGGTTCTCATGAAAACACAGGAATAGAGACTCACCAAGATGCTATGACATACACACTATAAGTGACTTCCTTTATTCTATACTTCCAAATAGAGCTCTTCTCCTGTCAGCTACAAAATGGCACCTTTTAGATAACTGGTGTGTTGGTGTTGAACCTATGAGAGCATCAAAAGACAATGACTAAACACAAATTAACACTCAGCACATACACAGAATATCTATCCAAAAAGAGGTAAAAATTGTGTTTATAGATTCAAGTGGAAATTTTAGCAGGGCTGCACCTTGTAAAAATGTGGAAGATCCCCTTGTCAAATGACAAGTTTGTAATATTTATGAGAAGCAAGGAGGCCCATTTAGTGCTCCTTGTTTTACAAGTGGCAAATGTGTCCCTTCATGGAAGGAACAAGTCGCTCAAAACATTAATGAGTTATCCACTTTGTCTATTCAAAAACTACATTTTCAAGGTCAATACATGGTTTGTCGACTAATTAAATGTAAAATAGAGAAAACCAATTGCTTTACTAGCTATTTGCGTCCTCTCATGATCAATTCACAGGACCTATTTCACCTGCCAGAGTCACTTCTCAAATTGGTGCCACTTGGACTAACTACTTGCTCACTTTGTCTTTTCTCCATTTTGTCTCTTATGGCTCCTTCAACCCTCAGGGTGAACATTATGGTGGGTCACTTCATTCTAGGCTTCCTTTTCCATGGTTAACGCTCTCTCAGTTTGAAGACAAATAGCCATTTCACTTTGTTAATTTTAATGTTTACACGGCCGTCATGTTTTGAAAACCAATGGCTAACTTGCTCTGTTAAACTTAACATCCTCCAGGATGTCACCGTCCTTGTCACAACGTCATCAGGTCCATATGGCTTCATTTTTTTCTTAGCACCTTCCCAAGCACTCTTTTGCCTTGCATATTTTGTGGGCTCCTTCCCGAAAGGAAAATGACCCTCCACCCTTTGAAAATGTCCCTTGTAGTTGAGTTGAGAATTCCCCACAAGGGCACCTGCCCTTCGGGGTCCTTCGGTGGGTCCTTCACTTGCATTGTGATTTCCCCCGGGCTCCCACAGACAATTTTCTTGGGTCGCTTTGCTTTGTGTGTTTTTCGTAGACTTGTGTTTTCTATAGACATTTTCCCGCAGACAAAAAGTCTACAGAAATTCTACTCAGCTCTTTGCTTTTGTTTTAAGCTATGCCTGAATTCCTTCAGACAAAAAGTCTGAAGGAATTTGGGACTTAGTCAAATTCAAACAGAATTGAACTCTAAACTTTGAACTTTGAACTGAACTTACCCGATCCTTTGCTTGAAGCGCCTACCCTCTGCTAGGGCATTTCAAATTTGAAGACTCCCCTTCGACCAAGGGCATACCCTTGAACCAAGCCCATTGAACCAAAAGTGGTTCAATGGTTCAAGGGTTCAACCATTGTGCACCGATGGACAAGTGAACCAAGGCCGAAGACTTCTTGTGTTGAACCAAACCCGTTGAAGCAAAAATGGTTCAACAATTCAATGGTTCAACCATTGATGAATCGAGATGTTGAACTTGAAGATGGACCTTTGAACCAAGTGCTGGAGAACTATGACATGAACTTGTGAAACCTAAAAATGACTGGCATTGAATAGCAAGGGAAGAAGGGGACCAAAAATTTTACCTGTGGGAAAAATTTGGTCAACAAATTGGTGACTCCCAGGGGAAGCATGCCTGCTATGCTTGGAGACTAGTTGCCTTACAGTCCATTGGGCACGGAGTCAGATGGTAACTTGAAGAATCAGTAATAGCTCAGGTAAATCTTAGAACAGATCATGCAGATCAACCTTCAAGGAAATGAAAACACACACAGGACTAAGAAAACTACTACTTGTGCAACAACACTTAGGGAAAATAGGGAAGGAAAACAAAGGAAAGTATATATAGCTGAAAAGAGACTCAGTGGCAATGCTTCAGATGTATCCCATTAACTGGGATATGCAATTTTTCATTGTCCAACTTGGAGAGTTAGAATGCATTATGCTGCTTGCACTGAGTAATTATGTATGGATCGCTCCATAGGGCATCAAATTTTGCATGCTTTCCAGGCTTAGCTCTATCTTCATCCCATTTCAAGACAATGTCTCCTTTAGAGAAATCTTTTAACAAAGATTTCGTGTCAAAGTGCCTTTTCACTTGCTATTGGTGACTGGTCATAGAAGCCATAGCCTGGTCCCTTACCTCTTGGAGCTCCATTAGCTCACATAGCCTGACCTCCATGCTACTTCCTTCTTCAAATTGCAGCTAGCGAGTGAGGTCTAATGCTGGTAATTCAAGTGAGATGGGAAGCCTAGCCTCCCTTCCATATACGAGTGTATATGGAGAATTTTTGATTGCTCTCTTTGGAGTGATTCGATCGGCCCACAGAGCTGTCTTCAGCTTGGCATGCCATGTCCTCTAATTTTCTTCCATGGTCCTCTTTATGATTCTGATCAAATTTTTGTTGGTGGACTCGGCCAGCCCATTCCCCTGTGGGTAATAATTTGAAGTGCTGAGATATATACCATACCTTAGTGCCCATTCACTAGTTTTGGTTCCTAAAAAATCCAAGGCATTATCTGAGATTATGGTGGCTAGGACCTCAAATCTTGTTACTAGGTCCTCATAAAACTCCAGGACTATGCTTTCATTTGCCTCTTTCAGAGCAACAGCCTCCACCCACCTAGTGAAATAATTCATGGTAGTTAGGACCCACTTGTGTCTAGCACTGGAGGGAGGATTGATGATCCCTATGAAATCTAGGCCCCATTGCATGAATGGCTACTCCACTTGAATAGGTTGTAGAGGCATGGTAGCCAACCATTGTTTTCCATTGAAAAGTGCACACTTCTGGCACTTTCTTACCTAGGCATGGGTGTCTTTGAAAAGAGTAGGCCAAAAATAGCCAGCTCTTATTATCCTTGTTGTAGTAGCTCTAGGAGCAAAATGACCACCTGCTGGCCCATCATGGAACTCAGCCAGTACCTTATCAGCCTAGCTTGGGTCAATGCATCTTAGAAGGACCTTAGAGAGATCCTTCCTAAACAATACTTCATCAACCAAGACATAAGGGAGAGACTGGAGCTTAAATTACCTTCTTTCGATCCTATCAAGACGTTGTGGGCACTCACCAGTGAGAAGGAAATGCCTCATGTCTAGCATCCAATCTTTCATGATAGCTGGTGCTTCTGTTGTGGCTATATCATGAATTAGCAAGTTATCTTCCCCTTTCTGCTTGAAGTCTACAGCTAGCTATTCACATAGGCCTCTTCCCCTCACCATCTTGGTAATCTTGATGTCTATGTCATACTCCATCACTTTGGTGATCCACCCCACCCTTTTTTCATTTAAGTCACGATTGGTCAAGAAATCCTTGACACCAGAATGTGGGACCATGAGGTGAATCTTATTGTTAGACAACATATGCCTAAATTTCTTTAGGATCCACACTACTGCCAAGACTTGCTTCTCCACATAATCTACCTGACTTCAAAGTCCTCTAACCCTTGGCTAAAAAAGGCAAGTGGTTACTCGAGGTCATCACCATTTGCTTGGGTAAGCATGGCGGAGATCACCTCTTCATTGCTAAAAGTGTAGAGGTTAAAGTCTTTGTTGAAGTTGGGGCTGATCAAAGTGGGAGCTCAGGTTATGGCTTGCTTGATGGCTACAAAGTTGTCTTTCCTTTGAGCTATCCACTTGAATTCCTCACCCTTCCTCAACATAGAGGTCAAGGGCTTGACTATCTCAATGAAATTTGGAATGAATCTCCAAATGAAATTTATCCTACCAAAGAAACTCTATAGGCCTTTCTTGTGCTTTGGTAGGGACATCTCTAGGATAGAGTGAACTCTCTTTGGGTCAATGGATAAGCCCTCCTTAGACATGATGTGGCCAAGGAGTTTCCCCTCATGAACAGGAAAAATGCATTTATTTGGATTAAGAGAGATGTTGAATTCCCTGCACCTCTCAAAAATCTGCCTGAGGTGTTCCATATGTTGGCTCGCTTCCTTAGAGAATACCATCACATCATCGAGGTATACCAGCACATTGTTATTTATCAAGCCTCTAAAATCCATGTCCATGGCTCACTGAAAGGTAGCACCAGCATTAGATATCCTGAATGGCATCTTCTTGTAGGCGAATGTTCCCCATTTAGTAGTGAAGGTCATTTTGTGCTGGTCACAGTCTTGCACTAGAATCTGATTATACCCTGAATAACCATCCAGGAGGGAGAAACGCTCACTACTTGTTACCTTCTAAAGGATCTGCTCCATACTTGGGAGGGGATAATGATCTTTTAAAGAGACTTTATTAAGGTCTTTGAAGTTGACACATAGCCTGATCTCCCCATTTTTCTTTCTAACAGGAACAAGGTTGGCTAGCCATGAGGAATATTTGATTGGAAATATAATTTTGGACTCAATCAATTTGGCCAATTCCCTCTGCATGAGGGGCTCAATTGTCAGATTGATAGGTCTCTGCTTCTACGTGACTAGCCTGGTGCCTTCTTCTAATTCGATGGTATGCTGGGTGAGTATTGGGTTGAAGCCCTTCAAGTCACTGTAATCCCATGCAAAAACATCTGCAAATTCTTAACACAACAAAATGAAAGCTCACCTTTCCTGAATCATGTAGAATTTTCCAAGTGCAAGCAGCTTGTCCTTAAAGATCTCAACCCTTTCTTAATTCTCCTCTTTGGTTGTGGTGCATGCCTTGTCATTTCTCAATTGGTCATCTCCATTAAATATGCTCTCCAGGGTGACTAGACCTTTAGGGAGCTTATTTTTCTTTAACTAAATAATCTGATTGCCATATTACTACTACAGCTTCACCTAATTCTATCTTGTGAACTCAACTTCTTCTTGTAGGAAGAAAGCTATTTGTTGGTCACTTTTGAAAACTTGCCAATTTGCAATGTTGTCTAGGATAGAGGGCCGAACTACCACCTTCAAGTGGTGTGAACTACAGTTTCAACCTATTTCCTTGGAAACATTGAACTGAGTGCCAATTGCTACTAGCCTATCCACTTGTTTGTTTTGTTCTCTAGGAATGGAGGTGATGTTGAAAGCAAGGAAATCTTCCACCAAGTCCCAGACCCTATGCTTGTAAGACTTCAGCAAGGAATTCTTGGTTAGATTTTGGCCTTTCACCTGATTTACAATCAGCTCGTTGTCTCCCAAAACTTGTAGCTCCTTGATCCCTCTTTTTCTTGCCCATTCTAGCCCATGGATAAGGAACTCATATTCTACAACATTACTTGTGCAAGAGAATTAGAAATAGAAAGCTAATAAGTACCTTTCCTTTGAAGGGGAGACTAACATCACCCCACCACCAGCTCCCAGCTAACTTCTGGAACCGTCAAAATATAGCTGCCATAGACCAAGGTCATCTTGGCTGGCCTTCATTAAATTTGGCATGAAGGCACCCTCTTCATGCACATAGTAGACTCCAAGGTCTGCCTCCTCAATGAACTTGTAAGGATCATGTTTGAAGTTATCATTTTCCCACTCATCCAAGAGTAGGTCTGCAACTCCTTCAAGAGCAGAGGATGGAGACTGGTCTGTCTAGGACTCTTTTGGGTTGATAATGGTATAACTAACATTCATTTCCTTGGGTGAGTATGGTTCTAGATGGTCCTTTTAGAGTGGATCAAACTCAATTTTTACCTTGGTCCCATACTTGGTTCTAAAAACTAGGTATGACCAATTCGCTACTAGATAGCCACCTATCTTTGATGTGAAGTCCCTGGACAAGCAAATTGTGAAATAAGAAGGTACATTTGCTACCACTATATCATGGGGAATTGAGAAGGTTGAGAAAGCATGCAATGTCAAGCTTAAACCCTTCAAAATTCTAACTATTTTTGCAAGTGTCCCATCTAGCTGCAGGATTCCTTTGTTCATCTCTTCATATTTCAGTCCCATCTTGTCAGCTATGCACTTGGGCATCATTGAGGTGCTAGCCCCACTGTCAATTATGTAGTTATGTACCAAGAAATCCCTAATGACCAAGGATACATAGAAAGGGGGAGTTTTTTCTTCTTTCTTTACCTGACCTGAAGTGGAAGGCTGTCCATTTGTCATCAAGACATTATCAGTGCTTATTGGGACAGCTTGATGATCTAGCTCATGCAATTCTTTCTTCAATGCATCATTTTGTCTTCAAAGAGACAATAAATCCCATAAAGAGATGTTCATATGCAACTTCTTCATCTGGTCCACTATATTGACCTGGGGACTGCCTCCCTTCAAGCTTTATTTGGGGTTGTTTCCAAATTGAGCTGCAGGCTAAGGGGCTTAAGGTGCAAATGGCTATTTGAAATTTGGGGCCTTTTGATTTGAGTGTGATGGAGAAGGTGTTGCTACCGCTTAGGTGGTAGCTTGGGATTTTCCCACTACTCTTCTCTTAAACCTTGTGTTGGCTGCAACATAGTCACCCTGATTGTCTACAGCACCCACATAATTCACTAAATAAAATTCCCCTTCCAGATGATTCATGAGGGTAAAATCTAGCTGGGCCTGATTATTACTTGTGATGGGTTGACTTGGAGCCTCAAAAATCTAGGGATGATCAGCTGCCTGATTGTCTGCATTTTATAAATAATTCATCATCTCATTTGTGTAAACAGCCTATTCTTGACCATATCCCATGGTTAAACAACTTGGCTGCTCTTGTACTAGATTGTTTTAAACTGGCACCATGACTTTAGATGACATAGGGGGCTTGAGTTGTAGTTTTGAAATGGCCTGGTTTGAGTAAGTTGACCTTGTCCTTGATTATAACCTTGGAAAGGGGGTCTAGGGGCTTGGTCGTAATGGTGGTATCCCTGATTCAGTCTGTTACTTTGTGCTTGCTACCTTTTAAGAGCTACAAGTTCATTTGACATGCTCTACAATAGACTCTTAACTTCATTAAGCTCATTGGATGGAACAGCAGCTGGCTTCTCTATGGTAGGTAGAGGAGCCAATGTGGGAGCAATAGCCTAAATTAGAGGTAGGATTTTTGGGAAAAGTGGCATGTGAGGCCTAGGGGCTATTTTCCCAGCCTATACTAAGTAATTTTTAGTTGTTATGGCTATGTCAAAAGCAGTAGGGAGTATATGCCCTCCCATAGATTGGATCATCACAGCAATATCACTATTTAATGTCTTTAAATAGTACAAGAAAGCATAGCTAGGATTCAGTCTTACCAAGATGGGAATTCTATCCCAAGTCTTTTGAAACCGCATGTTAAAATCTTGCATATACTCATGTGGAGCTCTTTTTATGGTCGTTAACTACTCAGCCAGCGAGAGGCCGTTGCTTTTTTCTCCAAAATGGTCTATCAATTGAGTGCCCAATTCAATTCCAAGAATGTATTGAATTTATAGGCAAGGTTCCTTACCAGTCAAGAGCCTTGCCTTTGAGAGACAGTGCTAGCAGTCTGATGGCGATATTTTCTTTTATTACATTGTGAATATTACACAGGTTAGCAATATTCCTAATATGCTCGATGACTGTAATGGGTCCCTTTCCATCAAAAGAAGTCACATTTTTTAAGGCCATTCCCAGAATTGGATCATAGCGTGGGAGATTCAAGGGGCTCTGACCATGAAAAGCCACAAAAGGCAGTGTCATCACTGGGATGGGCTATAATTGGGGCTCTGCTTCATCTGCATCCCTTACAATAGGTCTAAGAGGATTGCTTGTTGGATAAGGATGAGTCCTCTCAAATTGTAGTCTTTTTTTAGAGTTCAAAGGCAACTCAACAAAATCAAAAGGAACCCCTTTTGAAGCAGACCTTGTGGTGACTTTAGGCATAGAAAGTTAAGAAACTGGTCTTAATTTGAAAAGCTGAAGCTCTTACTAGTGGAGTCACCAAATGCTGGAAAACTTTGAATTACTGTGACAGGGCCAGCATCAATCTTAAAACTTTACTGAGTTGTCAAATAATGTGTCCCACCGGGCATGCCAAAACTGTTGATGCAAGAGATTGCACCCTTGGCAAGAGGTTGAGCTCTTGCCTTCTCCTCGCAACTATGGAAACTCCCCTCTCACCTGTGGGACTAGAGAAGCTAGATGGGAGAGTCTCTAGATAAGGGCTAGCTCCCTTTGATGCATCAAGTTCATTTCAGCAAGTGCTAATACAGATATATATATATACAGCTATATAATGAGGGGGGTGAAAAGGGAAAGAAGATGCAGGAAAACAAACTACTCTAAAGAGGTGATGCACTAAAATAAGTAAACCTTCTCACATCCACACTTAGGATTAGACAAAAATAGCATACAAACACTTCAGACTTGGCAGAAGGACCAGGTTGCAAGAAAATGGCAGGGAGGTTCTCATGAAAACACAGGAATAGAGACTCACCAAGATGCTGTGAAATACACACTGTAAGTGACTTCCTCTATTCTATACTTCCAAATAGAGCTCTTCTCTTGTCAACTGCAAAATGATGCCTTGTAGATAACTGGTGTGTTGGTGTTGAACCTGTGAGAGCATCAAAAGATAATGACTAAACACAAATTAACACTCAGGGCATACACAGAATATCTATCCAAGAAGAGGTAAAAATTGCATTTATAGATTTAGGTGGAAATTTTAACAGGGCTACGCCTTGTATAAATGTGGAAGATGCCCTTGTCAAATGACAAGTTTGAAATATATATGAGAAGCAAGGAGGCCCATTTAGTGCTCCTTATTTTACAAGTGGCATACACGTCCTTCATGGGAAGAACAAGTCGCTCAAAACATTAATGAGTTGTCTACTTTGTCTGTTTGGAAACTACATATTCAAGGTCAATACATGGTTTGTCCACTCATTAAATGTAAAATGGAGAAAACCAGTTGCTTTACTAGCTATTTTCATCCTCTCATGATCAATTTGCAGGAACTATTTCACCTACCGGATTCACTTCTCAAATTGGTGCCACTTGGACTAACTACTTGCTCACTTTGTCTTTTCTCCATTTTATCTCTTATGGCTCCTTCGGCCCTTGGGGTAAACATTCTGGTGGGTCACTTCATTCTGGGCTTCCTTTTCCATGGTTAGCATTCTCTCAGTTTGAAGACAAATGGCCATTTCACTTTATTAATTTTGATGTTTACACAGCCGTCATGTTTTGAAAACCAACGGCTAACTTGCTTTGTTAAACTTGATGTCCTCCAAGATGTCACCATCCCCGTCGTAATGTCATCGGGTCCATATGGCTTCTTCTACGGCTTCTTTTTTTCTTAGCACCTTCTTGGGCACTCTTTTGCCTTGCATATTTTGTGGGCTCCTTCCCGAAAGGAAAATGACCCTCTGCCCTTTGAAAATGTCCCTTGTAGTTGAGCTGAGAGTTCCCCGCAAGGGCACCTACCCTTCAGGGTCCTTCGGTGGGTCCTCCACTTGCATTGTGATTTCCCTCGAGCTCCCACGGACAATTTTCTTGGGTCGCTTTGCTTTGTGAGTTTTTCATGAACTTTTGTTCGTGGACATTTTCCTGCAAACAAAAAGTCTGCAGAAATTCTACCCAGATCTTTGCTTTTGTTTTAAGCTGTGCCCAAATTCCTTTAGACTTTGTCTGAAGGAATTCCTTCAGACAAAAAGTCTGAAGGAATTCAAGACTTAGTCAAATTCGAACAGAATTGAACTCTAAACTTTAAACTTTGAACTAAACTTACCCAATCATTTACTTGAAGCACCTGCCCTCCACTAGGGCATTTCGAATTTGAAGACTCCCCTTTGGCCAAGGGCATACCCTTGAACCAAGCACATTGAACCAAAATTGGTTCAACGGTTCAAGGTTTCAACCATTGCACACCGATGGACAAGTGAACCAAGGCCAAATACTTCTTGCGTTGAACCAAACCCATTGAACCAAACCTGTTGAACCAAACCCGTTGAACCAAACCTGTTGAAACAAAAATGGTTCAATGGTTTAATGGTTCAACCATTGATGAATCGAGATGTTGAACTTGAATATGGACCTTTGAACCAAGTGCCAGAGAACCATGACATGAACTTGTGCAACCTGAAAATGACTGGCATTGAATAGCAAGGGAAGAAGGGGACCAAAAATTTTGCCTGTGGGCAAAATTTGGTCAACATTTATTTACCATACTGGTATAATACAAGTCATTCAAAGAATATTTTTTCCTTAAGTAAATGTTATGCACAAAAATTATCATTTTCATAACATAAATTTCATACCATTAAATATAACTGGCATTCACAAATTATATAATGATTTACTAAACTCATATACAAACACTTAATTATTCATCTTAAAACTTAGACTACGTGTATATAGTTATAGTTCCTAATCCATTTGTATTTCATTACTTATATACTCAGTCACATACTATAAATGTAGACATGCCACTTATTTTATAAATATAGGCTATACACGTATAGGAGGACCTAGGTTCTCTTATATGTATATTTCGTATATTTTATATGTTCTTATTATCTACACCCCATAGCATATATAATTTAAAACATATTTTTTTGGTCCCCATAGTTTATAACCATTTTACACAATTCATTTCAGGTATACACTTAAAAGTGTTTCATATACATAACCAAAATGTAAATTCATAAACCTTTAACCTTTGGTATTTGATATGTAAATATACAACTGTCTATGAATATATATCAAATTTGTTGTTAATTTATAGTCATACTTTTATAAATGTAATTACTCTATTCCTTTATAAACATGTGCAGTTCACTTATTCTTACAACCTCTATACTTAAACCAAAATTACCTTAATTCCTTCTCATAAATATACACATTTTCCTTTGGTATTTGGACCACACTATTATTAATATATTAGTTTTTATATATTACTATAACTCGACCTTGTTGACTTGCCATAGACAAAAACTCTTTTGTTTTTAAATTGTAATAAAAAATTTCTATAAAGAGTTCAAACCTTATTCTCCAACCCAATATTCAACCATGGTCACTTATCTAAATATATGTATGAAGGTCCCCTAAATATGTTAATAAATATTTCAAAGGTTATATAGTCAACTTAAAAATAAAGATTTATCTTTCACCCTAAATCCACAAGTATATACCCCTAGCTCAAACTTATATTTCTTCACTATTTTGGATGGAATCATACTCTCAGTTCATGTATATTCTCCTTGTTTGAAATGATAAGTATATACCCAGTTCATTGTTTTAGAGTAACAATTACACACAATTTATATTTATATAATCTCACGGTTTCATGTGATAAGTATACACACAGTCTATATATATAAACTATTTCATATTTCAAGAATACATAGTCCATCCTTATATATAGTATGGACTGTGTATTCTTGAAATATATATATATATATATATATATATATATATTACTTGTTTTGAAAGACAAGATTACATAGTCCCTTCTTATATAAATTTTCACAATTTTATAACACAAATGAACCTAGTTCAAATATAAATATCCTCATAATTTGTGTAATAATTACTTACACTATCCATACATAAATTTCCATGATTTTAAATAACAAACATACTTACACCATCCATACATATCATTATTTCAATTTATAAATAATCTTGTTCAGACATTTAAATCTTTATTGGTTTGAATGACAAATGCTCACAGTTACCATTTATATATGTGTTAATCCCCAAAAACTTTAAAATCAAAAGTACTCAAAATTCATAAGTCGATCCATTCTCATTATTAAATCAACACAGACTTTATATCAAATCAAAATATGCACCAAACCTATACATTACATCCATATGCTCAAAATTTTGACCTACATTTAACTAAGTATATATATGTAATAGTGTTTATAAATAGAAGCATAGTCTTTGTATAATATCAACCATCTACCTAGGTTTCTATATGTCATCATAAAAAATTAAATCCTTTTAACCCTAGCAGATGCAAATAAAATTTATTTACATTCCTAAGGAATTAGAGAGTATAGGTTTTGCATTGTGGATGGCTGAATCATCCACAAGGCTAAACATGTACCTAAAATTTAAATTAATATCTTTTCAAAACCTTAAATAACAAATTCATACACACAAAATTTTCTTGAGTTAAAATAAATAAAATAACATCACCAACCTTTTCAATGCTTCCAAAATAAAACTTGTATGAACCAGAAAACCTTCTCTTCTTGCTCTACCCTTTTCCTCTTCTCCTCAACATGTCTCTTCCTTCTCTATGGTTCGTATCTTATCAATAATTTCCTTGTCTATCCCAATCCATTTGTAAGTTTCATACATTTGCTAACTCCTAGTTAGCAGTTCATGCATAATCCCCAATTTTTCTCTTAACTCACTAATCTCTTGGTTAACAAACTAGAAAATCCCTACTTTTTGTATCGAGTCTTTCTTTAATTTCCCTTATTATTATTATTTATTAAATTTCAACTCTACATGTCCAACTACATTTCAAATCCAAGTATACCATTTAACAAGTCCACTTTTGTCATGATAACTAACACTTTTTAAATCTCTACGTAGTCTATGCATGTCAACCAAAGATTAGACTTAGATTATAGGATAGATTTTTAGGATATTTAAAACTCTGTAGTTACAAAATAAAAGTAATTATACTTTTATAATAAACCAAACAAGTATTACTTCCAATTATGTCAAGATAATTTTTTGCATTCTTTACTATTGTATATAGGCTATATATGTCTTTTATTATTGTAATAGCTTAATATATTTTGATATTCTCGAATATCAATCTTAGAAAGCTTAACATTCTAAAAGATTATCGAGATATTTGTTAGTCTATATAAAATAGTAATTACATGTTATCTATAAGATTTATCTTTCTATATTCATACACAAACATGAATAAAATGATCTTATATAATCATACTACAATTTTAAGCACTAAGTCTGTGTAATAAAAAATGCAAACTCATAGAAGATTTATCCCATATAAATGTACTAACATTAAAACACATAATTTCTAATATGTACTGTAATTAAATTTAAAAATGTACCAACTCTATCAAACCAAACATACAATGCATATTATATTTAAAAACTTAATGTGGTGTGTGTATGGGTCTTAGCAATTTATTCTATCATCCTTCACCATCTCCATCTATGTCACCCTCTCTGATGATGCTCTCCCTCCATTATGTTTTAAGGGATGAACTATGTTGCATCCAACTCACGACAAGAAGGTAATTAGTCAAATACATCATGATATGTATATCATAAAGTAATGTTATTAATAATAAATTTAACATAATTATTATGTACAAAATTCAGATTTAACCAACTCATAGAATCTAAGTAACACACATCTATCTTATAATAACATATGACTTATAATTTATTTACAAGGTAACAAATCAAATTAACTATCATATTAATCCATAGATAATTAGGTAAATTAGTTTAGTGAGAGAATAGGTATGTAATATCCTTCCCCCCAAAAACTAATCATCATCTTGATGACACTTATTCAAATAATAGTTCTAAAAAACAAATAAAGTTCAATGAAATATAACATAATGTCTAACATCAAATCAAGCAAACAAATGTGGTGATATCTAATAGAACTCATCCTAGTGTTCTCAAGTAGCACTATCCTCATAGTATTGGTCCCATAAGACCTTGCACTATGACACTTGTTTATTATGTAACCAAATTTTTTAAGTGTCAATTACTCTAATTGGTTCTACCATGACCAACCCAGGATCCAAAGCATGTAAAGCATTCCAATCAAACACATGCAAAGGATAATCTATATACTTATTAAGATAAGATTCATGGAAGTCATTATGTAATATAACTAGGGCTGGTGGTAATGTAAACCTATACACTACAAGATTGACCACTTCAAAAACCTTGAATGGTCCCACATATCTTATTGAAATTTTTGATGACTTCATGAATTTAATCAAGATATTTTGTAGCTTAACTCACAAAAATAATTTATTAACTACTAAAAACTTCCTAATTGTTCTTTTCATATTAACATAACTCTTCTACTTATCATTGGCTTTGGTCAATCTCTACCTGATTATTTTAACCTACTCTAGTTTTAAAAGCATCTCAGGTCCAAAGAATACCCTATCTTCTAACCTATCATAACTAATTGGTGTCCTAAACCTTCTCTCATAAAGTAATTCAAATGGTGTCATATTCAAAGTAGATTGGTATGAGTTTTTGTATAAAAACTTAACCAATGGAAGGTATCCATTTTATTTGTATTTTTGATCCATGTAATACATATGAATAATATCCTCTAACACTTGATTAACTCACTTAGTTTGACCATCAGTTTGTGGGTGATATGCAGTGTTTAAATTTAGTTACATACCTAAAGATGAATTCAGAGTTAACCAAAAACTAGAAGTTATTCTCAAATCATAATCTAATATGATATTCTCTAGAAAATTATGCAATCGATACACTTCCTTTATGAACCTCTTTGCAAGATTTGGTGCATCATCTATCAAATTACCTGGGATAAAATGTGCTACCTTGGTTAGTTTATCAACTATAAAAAATATCATGTTATTCCTATTTCATGATAATGGTAATCCTTAGATAAATTCCATCTTGATCACCTACCATTTCTACTCTGGTATATCATGTGGATATAATAATCTAGCTAAATGCGCATGTTCAGCTTTCTCTTACTAACATTCCAGACAATGTGACACAGATTTTATTATATCTTTATTGATTCCCTTTTAGAAATAAAGTGGTTTAAGCTCTACCATAAGATTTTTTACTCATGTATGTCCTAAATATGGGGTGTTGTGTAGTTCCTTTAGCACTATGCTCCTTAGATTCTCTCGATCTAGAACATACATCTTTATGTTATATCATAGAAGATCGACACTCTCAAAATTGTATTCTTTATACCTAAGATTTGAGATTTCTTGATTAAATCTTTCTTGACTTGGTCATAAAATTCATCCCTTAGTGAGAACTTAATCACATGATCCTTGAAAGTACTCCTTGATAGTAGCCACAACTATTATGTACCTTCTATAACTCAATGTGTTAGTAACTTTGTTCTCTTTACCTTTGATGTAATTAATATTAAATTCATATTCAGACAAAAACTCTAACTAGCACCTCTAACAAGAATTCAAATTTGGTTGGGCAAAAATGTTTTTGAGCCCCAAGTTATCAATCTTGAGCTCAAATGGTTTTCCCAACAAATAATGTCTCCAAACTTGAAAAGCATGGATAATTACTACAAGTCCAATATCATGAGGGGCATAATTCACCTAATAAACTTTAGCTTCCTTGACTCATAAGATACTACTACACCATCCTACATAAGGACTCCTCTTAGTCCATCCCCAGATGCATTTGCAATCATTGAAAATTGATCATTAGAATCAAGAACTCTTAACACTGATGTTGAAGTAAGCCTTCTTTTTAATTCCTAAAAATTTACTTCATACTTATTTGACCACATAAAACTTTGATTCTTACGTTACATAGAAGTGGTCATATTAGCTATTTTGGAAAATTTTGAGATGAATTTCTTGTAATATCCTATTAATCCCATGAAATCCTAACCTCACACACATTCCTTGGTGCCAACCACTCTATAATGGATTTTATCTTAGTTGGATCAATATAAATACCATTTGTTGAGATAATATGTCCTAGATATTATACTTTTTTTAGAAAAATGCACACTTAAACAATTTTCCATACAACCTATGCTTTCACAAACATTGCAAAACTAGCTCTAGATGTTGAAGATGCTCTTCTTCATCCTTAGATTATATAATAATGTTGTCTAAAAAGACCAAAATAAAATAATCTAGGTAATCTATAAATAGACTAGTCATGAAATTCATGAATGTTGCAAGTGTATTCATCAACTCAAACAGTAACATTGTGAATTTGTAATGCCCATAGCGAGTTTTAAATACTATCTTTGGAATATATTTATCTTTTATCCTTAACTGATGATATCCAACTCAAAGATTAATCTTATAAAAGACTGTTGGTTCTTGTATTTGATCCAAAATATCATCTATTCAAGGTAGTGGATACCTATTCTTGACAGTTGCTTTATTTAACATTCTATAATCAATGCAAAGTTGAAGAGTGACATATTTATTCTTAATGAAGATAACTGGTGCACCCCATGGTGAAACACTTGGTCTGATTAACCCTTTGGATAATAATTTTTTAAGTTGTGTTTTAAAATCCACTAACCTAGTGTTTGTCATTCTATATAAAGCCTTAGACTAAGGTTTTAATCCTAGTTTGATATTAATAGAGAAATCAAATTCTTGTTTAGGAGGTAATCTTAATAATTCCTTTGAAAAAACATCATGAAAATTTCTAAGAAAAGGATAATCTTTAATTGATGGTTCCTTAGTTTCCTCCATTTCATTTATCTTACTGATAAATTATTGATATCCTTTACCTTGGGCCTTATTGAGTTGCATTACCCTAATCTACCTAAGCCTTAACTCCCTTTTCTCACCCTAAATTAGTATCTAATTTTCAAAAAACATTATAGGTACAATCACTGAGAAGGGGGCTGAATTAGTGATGCAATATATTTCAAACATCAATTTTAATCCTTTCAAAATCTTAATCAAAGACCACAAACATTCATAAAGTATACAAGTTATTCATAACAATGAATAAGAGAGATAATGCAAGATCTTACACAACACATGAATTCTTTAGAAAAATTTCACGGGAAATAAAACCCACTCTCAAGCCCAAAAACACATGGACTAATTTTCTTATAATATGATCACAAACATGAGACCTTTTAGTGAAGCACCCACTTCACAAAGAGCACCCACCCTTAAGTATGAACAAGCACCCACTTGTTCTAGATGTTAGGCACCCACACAACACTTATGAAATAAAAAAATTCAGAACTTTGATTGCATTTAAATATAATTGGAGAAACAATGTATAACACCTCCCTTTCAACTCATCACAAACAATCAAACTTTATCATATAAATAATGCATTAACCCCTTTTTGAATGACTCCAGGGTTCTTCACTCATCCTCAATTTCCTATGTACTTTAGTCCATCCACAAAGCACATTCTCTTTGATATATTTCCTTCATATCTATTATTTTATCTCTCAATACACATATATATCTAGAAACCATTACCTTGGTATGCACTCTTTATAGAGTCTTCATTAATATTAGCCTCTAGGTCAGCCAAAATACTTACCTTAACCCTTAAGATTCTTATAATGCTAAGACATAACTCAAATTCATTGTCATAGGTCGACCATAGCATCTATGAGTCACAATCAAGTATCTAAAGCAAAAATTTCCTCTAAGACATCTTCAAATGATTACTCCCTCCAAAACACACTTTTCCTAAAGCACAAATTTTTTAAATAATATTTTGTACACAGGAACACCATGAATGAACAAATAGTTAATTTTTAATCTTAATAACTTTGATTGTATAGACATTAAAACCTTATATCTAGAATATCTAGATACACCTTGAAGTCCTTTACAACTTTTCTTTTTACTGCATCAATAAATTTGTCCTAGATCAAAAGATATAGGTCAAAAACTATAGATAAGTTTTCCTTCATTAATTTGAAAATTTAAATTCCAATGGGCACTATTCAAACACTAAACATCGATCACTTTAACATCATCTCATGCTCCTTGGTAGCTATATCAAATACGCACCATCAATCTACTCATAAGTATCTTGGTCTTTACCTTGTAAAGCTCACCATTGATCTTTGATCTGAGATCCCTTGATTGTGCCACTTGGTAGATTTGCATGCCTTTTACACATTTGACTATTTTACCCAATTCACTCCATCAATCTCCATCTTTATGAACACCTACATTCTATTGATCCACTATCAACTCAATGAGATTGAGACACATGTCACAAATGCATTTAATCTCAAGAACCTTTGACAATTTGACTTCATGTGCACTATTGAATCACTAATAACAAGATCATGTACTCTATTAGATCATTATCTAGTCAAATTAAATGCTCATTGTTAGATCTGTGATCCAATTAAACACTCACCATAGATCTTCGATATCACAAATTTGGCCAAGTATGGGACCTTGGTAAACTCTATTTGAGAAGCCAACTTTGCACCTTAATAACTTTTGTTATGATCTATGTCTAGACCTAAAATTTGAACCATATGATCTCTTCACATAAGGGAATCCATCCATGTATCTATATTCTCTTAAAACCTTTATATGTTTTAAATATGATGTCATCAAATTACTTACTAATTTTTATCTGTCAAGATGACTACTTAAACTTAGATCTTCATATGACTACTCTGCTGAATTACTTTCACTTCTATAAGCACTCTAAGCTCTCATAATACCACATAGGGTTTATGTAACATGTCCATACCATCAAAAACATCTATCAATTATATATCTAAGTCAAACACTGATTAAATATATAATACCACTGAAGCACACTTTGTCATTATCATTCTAGCACACATGACACCTCATCAACATCCTTGGTTACTTTGGAGACATTATTAACAAACCTCCAATAGAATCATCAAGACACTCAACCTTTTTCAAATAATAATCAATCTTAGCTTTGTAAGTCATTTGACTCCAAAGATCACATCATATGAACCTAGTGGTGTTACATAAAGATCCATAGCTATTATGAATTTTAGAAACCTAATTTTTTATTCTACTAAACACTTGTCAATTGGACTTTAGATTTATTCCCATATTGTACCAACCATGCATTTTATATAACACTAGCTTTCCTAAACAATTTATTTAGAATCATAGGAGCTATAAAACATTTTATAACCCTTATATCTATCAAAATGAGAACTGGATGTTTAAATAAAATACCTAACAATTCTATTAGTAAATCTTAGAATTTGGCTTATTGATTATCAACCATCACATGAATACATTTCTAAAAATTTCCTTGTTAAAGGAAGCACCTTTATTCCTCAAATTATCTTGGGTGCATTCATGCGTAAAATGGTCACCTCCATAGATAAATCAACCTCCTAGTGGTCCCAACCTATCATATTGTCAGTTTCCTCTAAAACCACCATTAAAACCATTACCTGGTTTCTTGCTACCTGTACCACTATTGAATCTAGTATTTTTATTCTTGAACTAATGAATTTTGAAGTCTCCACTCCTCTACTTCTAGTTATTCTTGAAGTTTGGATTTAATGTTTCCAAAGTTTTTGTTAAACTTGTCCCTAACTTGAGTAAGAGATTTCAACTTTTAATCCTATTTAACTACTTTATCAAAGACTTGGTCCATGGTATATGATCCATGATTGTACAACTATCCACCAATATAAGGTTTTAATTCCATGATAAATTTCATAATCCTAAATCTCTCATTTGCTTGATATTGAGGTACATACTTTAGAAGTTTGATGAACTTTTCCCAGTACTCATTCACTAACAAATATCTTTCTTTTAGATTTTAAAAATCCATAAGATTTTGATCAAAATAAAGTTATGGAAGCTATCATGATCTAAATATCATTAAAAAATAATCCCAAGTAGTGGTGGTCTAGTTTAGATTTATTTCCAACTTCTTATTGGCCCACCATGTAACTACTTCTCCAACCAACTGATAAGCTCCCAAAACAACTTTAGTGACTTCAAATTAGTTTCAAATATTGAAATATTTTTCCATTTTGGTTAACCATGCTATCTCTATCCCCCATAATGGTTCTATCAAATGTAGGTGGATTTATTTATTTCATATCCCTTACCAATTATGCAGCTACATGTTTTCTTGTGTCTTGAGGCACTTCCTCATGTCTCTACTTCTGAGGGATTTCCTACTTATTAGGATACTCTTTAGGCTCATCTTCTTGGGCTTATTCCTCATGTCCATGAATTTCCTATACTAGGGATACAATTATGTCCCTAGTCTCATTCATGGTTTCAATAATCTGATCTAATTTTGTTGTTTGTTTAGTCACAAATTGGTTAGGATCAAATAGAGGGTTATTTTCATTGACATTCAAAGGACCCTCACCCAATGCTTTTTCTCACATCATTATTCATTATCATAATATAAGAGTACAAAAATTTTAGCATACTCATTAATTCCTAGAGTTCAAGCTATAGCTCTAATACCACAATGTAAGATCCCCACAGAGAATTATTAAAATAATACAGTTAAAAAATATTTTTTAATGATTTACTCAACACTTATTCTTTCATTAGATTACACCATGAGAATATAATTAGTGATCTTCAACATACTAACTAAATATATTAAACATAATTAAATATATAACAACATTTATTGATCACTAACACCTTATGTAATAATCACAACTGCATAAAGAAAGTAATCATATTAATAGTATAATAATACAATCACTATTGTAAATGTATTATAATTAATTTATTACATTTCCAATAAGTATGTTTTAGATTAAGGTAAAAGCAAGTTTTGAAGGGGCCCTGAAACCCTTTACAGGCTAAAAAAGATAAAATAATACAAATCGCCTGGACAGGCAAACCCACTAAAAAATAGTAACAAAACCAGGTTTTACATGGACCTAAAACCAACAAAATAAACCAGTTAAAGCTCCTCAAGTTTTACAACGACCTGAAACCTAAACAAAAAAACCAGGCTCTACAACCTAAAATAAGAATCCAGGTTTTACAGGGACCTGTAACCTTAAAAAAATTCCACGCAATAATAGATCTGCACATTTCAAAGCCACATTAACATGAGGAAGGGTTTAAGGGAGCCGCATAAACATTCACCCTCAAACCCCAACCCCAACCAAAAAAACAATGAAACAAACCCTAGAACCAGCACCGCCATCGCCCAATCCATCCACCTGATCATCAACCCATTCTCCCCCTCTGCTAAACTCAGAGGATTCACCACCTTGGAAATCAAAATTTTGTCAAATACATCTGGAAGCACTTCTACATGAGCCATGACCCCACAGATAGGAGGCAATGGCGAGTAACTAGATCTGGCATCCACCCCTAAAAAATTCTTCTTCAATTTTGACCCTGGGGTTACAGTAGAAATAGAGCCCCTCTTGATCCACTATTATCACATCAACTACTACCACGGGGATCCGTTCAAGGCACTCCCCATGGCCAAACCCTCACCACATGCACTGGTCAAGTATCTCAGTGTCCAACTCCTCTCCACACACTGGTTTTGACATTCCATTTAGGGAAACAAAGTTTCCCCTATCACGCAATAAAGGATTCTCATTTTTGCGCTGCGCTCAGCACCATGGTTCCCTTTGCATCTGGGAACTGGTCGCCAAAAACCACGGTCATGAAGGTTAGGGTTTCAATGTGGCCATATCCATGGCCGCAGTCCCTCTTCCCTCATCCCTTCGCGGCCTGATCATTTTTCCAATAAGCATGTTACTTCATCATAATTACAAAGATAAATACTATGCTCTATGGAGCTTGAGTTACTATAATTCAACTATATATTTGATAATCTTAAGTGTAGTCTCCAAGTAAGTACTATAGTGGGGAGGGAGAGCATCATCTAAACACTTTTCTACACCAACCATAGACCATAAATTCCCTAAACAATCCCCCAAATAGGGAATGGCCCTCCCTTTACAGATGGGTATATAGTGATGGAGCATGAATCTAGAGAGACATGCTAGTACCTGTGTGCTGTAAGATTTTTACTACATAATATGTATCATAAATAAAAATGCATTCTAACATGATATGACACAAACACATAAATCATATATATGAAATGAAAATGTATATATAACATTACTTTGGCTAAAGTTTTGAAATAAATATTGATCTCTAAAATCAATCAATTTCATATACACCACTTGATCGGATTACCTTCATCTAACATTGATGATGTTAGTTAAGTCAGTGAAACTTATTTCATTGATTAATTACAACCACCAATGCTATATTTGGTTAACATTTATTATAACCAATATTTTAATTCAATTATTTCTACTAGCAAGTACAAGCACATGTTAATTACAAAAATAATTACTATACATACATTTAATCTGTCAAACATATGAGTGAACCTCATTTATATTATGCATCACATAAATAATATTAATGACATGCAAGTTTATTTACCATACTGGTATAATAAAATTCATTCCAAGAATATATTTTTCTTAAGTAAATGCTATGCAAAAAAATTATCATTTTCATAACATATTTTTCATACCGCTCAATATAACTAGCATTCACAAATTACATAATGATTTACTAAACTCATATATAAACACTTAATTTTTCATCTTGGAACTTAGGTTACATGTATATAGTTATAGTTCCTAATCCATCAATATTTCATGACTTATAACTATAGTTCCTATCCATCGATATTTCATGACTTATATGCTTAGTCACATACTATAAATATAGACACGCCACATATTTTGTAAATATATGCTAGACACATATAAGAGGACCTAGTTTCTCTTATACATATATTTTATATGTTCTTATTATATACACCCCATATTATATATAATTTAAAACATACTTATTGTTTTTGTCCCCACAGTTTATAACCATTTTACACAATTCATTTCAGGTATATACTTAAAGTGTTTCATAAACATAATGAAAATGTAAATTCATAAACCTTTAACCTTTGGTATTTGATATGTAAATATACAATTGTATATGAATATAAATCAAATATGATGTTAACTTATAGTCATACTTTTATAAATGTAATTACTATGGTCCTTTATAAACATGTAGAATTCATTTATTTTTGTGACCTCTATACTTAAACCAAAATTACCTTAATTCATTCTTATAAATATATATGATTTCCTTTGGTACTTAGACCACATTATAATCTATGTATTAGTTTTAATGTATTATCATATATATTACTACAACTCAGCCCTGTCAACTTGTCATAGATAAAAACTCTTTTTTTTAAATTGCAATAACAGTTTTCTATAAAGAGTTCAAACCTTATTCTCCAACCTAATAATCAAATACATTCACTTATCTGAATATATATATGAAGATCCCCTGAATATGTTAGTAAATATTTCAAAGGTTATACAGTTGACTTACAAACATAGACTTAATTTTCACCCTAAATCTACAAGTATATACCCCCATCTTAAACTTATATTTCTTCACTATTTTGGATGGCATCATACTCTTAGTTCATGTATATTCTCGCTATTTGAAATGATAAGTATATACCCAATTCACTATTTTGGAGTAACAATTACACATAGTGTATATTTATATAATCTCATGGTTTTCATGTGATAAATATACACATTTTGTGTGTGTGTGTGTGTGTGTGTGTGTGTGTGTGTGTGTGTGTGTGTGTGTGTGTGAACTATTTCATATTTTAAGAATACATATTCCATACTTGTATATATATTCCATGTTTATAAAGACAAGAATACACAATCCCTTCTTATATAAAATTCTCATGGTTTTATAACACAAATGAACCAAGTTTAAATATAAATATTCTCATGGTTTGTGTAATAATTAAATAAACTATGCATACATAAATTTCCATGATTTTGAATAACAAACATATTTACACCATCCATATATTTCACTATTTCAATTTATAAATAATATTGTTTAGACATTTATACCTTTACTGATTTGAATGAAAAATGATCACAGTCACCATTTATATGTGTTAATTCCCAAACAACTTTAAAACCAAAATTACTCAAAATTCATAATTTGATCTTTCCCATTATTAAAATTAACACATATTTTGTATCAAATCAAAATATGCACCAAACCTATATATTACATCCATATTCTCAAAATTTTGACCTACGTCTAACTGAGTATATAAATGTAATATAGTTTATAAAGTAAAACATAGTCTTTGTATATTACCAACCATCTACCCAGGGTTCTATATGTCATCATAACAAATTAAATCCTTTTAACCCTAACGGATGCACATAGAATTTGCACAGGGATTTACTAGAATAATGCAATAAAAAAATTTAATTATTTACTTAACACTTATTTTTTTATTAGATTACACCAAAAGAATCTAATTAGTGATCTTCAACATACTAACTAAACATATTAAACATAAGTAAACATATAGCAACAACATTTACTAATCACTATCAACTTATGTAATGATCATAACTGGACAAAGAAAGTAATCATAAAATCCAACCATGGATAGTATAATAATACACTCACGACTATAAATGTATTACAATTAATTAATTAAATTTCCAATAGGCATGTTGCCTCATCATAAGTACAATGATCGATACTATACTCCATGGAGCTCGAGTTACTCTAACTCAATTGTATCTCTAATAATCTCAAGTGTAGTCTCCAAGTAAGTACTATAGTAGGGAGGGAGAGCATCATCTGAGTAATTTTTCACACTAACCATGGACCATCGATTCCTCACAAATCTCCTAAATAGGAAATGGCCCTCTTTCACAGATGGGTAAATGGTGATGGTGCAAAAATCTAGAGAGATGCTGGTACTCGTATGCTATAAAATTTATACTACATGATGTGTATCATAAATAAAAATACTTTCTAATATGATGTCACACAAACACATATATCATACATATGAAATGACAATGTATATCTAACATTACTTTGGCCAAAGTTTTCAAATAGCTATTGATCTCTAAAATCAATCAATTTCATACACACCACTTGATCAAATTACCTTTATCTAGCATTGATTATGTTAACTAAGTCAATGAATTCCATTTCACTACTTAATTAGAACCACCAATACCATATTTGGTTAACATTTATTATAATCAACAGGTTCATACAATTATTTTTACTAGCAAGTACAAGCACATATTAATTACATAAAATTACTATACATACATTTAATTCATCTAAAATATGAATGAACCTCATTTATATTATTCATCACATAAAATATATTTGTGACAAATAAGTTTATTTACCATACTGGTATAATACAAGTCATTCCTAGAATCTATTTTCTTTAAGTAAATGCTATTCACAAAAATTACCATTTTCATAAAATAAAGTTCATACCACTCAATAGAAATAAAATTCACAAATTTTATAATGATTTACTAAACTCATATACAAACACTTAATTATTCATCTCAAAACATAGGCTATGTATATAAAGTTATAGTTTCCAATCCATCAGGATTTCATGATTTATATGCTCAATCACATACTATAAATATAGACACACCACCTATTTTATAAATATAAGCTATACATTTATAAGAGGACTTAGGTTCTCTTATACATATATTTTATATGTTCTTATTATCTACACCCCATAGTATATATAATTTAAAACATACTTATTTTTTTGTTCCCCACAGTTTATAACCATTTCACTCAATTCATTTCAAGTATATACTTAAAGTGTTTCATATACATAACCAAAACATAAATTCATAAACCTTTAACCTTTGGTATTTGATATGTAAATATACAACTATATATGAATATATATCAAATCTATTGTTAACTTACAGTCATACTTTTATAAATGTAATTACTTTGTTCCTTTATGAACATGTACAATTCACTTATTTTTTTAACCTCTATACTTAAACCAAAATTATCTTAATTCATTCTAATAAATATATATGGTTTCCTTTGGTATTTGGACCACACTATAATCTATATATTAATTTTAATATATTATCATATATATTTCTATAATTCAACCTTGTCAACTTGTTATCGACAAAAACTCTTTTGTTTTTAAATTGCAATAATAGTTTTCTATAAAGAGTTCAAACCTTATTCTCCAACCCAATAATCAACTATAGTCACTTATCTGAATATATGTATGAAGATCCCCTGAATATGTTAATAAATATTTCAAAGGTTATACAATCAACTTAAAAACATAGACTTAGCTTCTACCCTAGATCTACAAGTATATACCCCCAGCTCAAACTTATATTTCTTTACTATTTTGGATGGCATCATACTCTCAGTTCATATATATTCTCCATGTTTGAAATGATAAGTAGATATCCAGTTCATAACAATTACACATAGTTTATATTTATATATATTATTACATCATGTTTTCTTGTGCCAATTTTTAGGGCACTTATCGGTGATATCCTACTAGTGAACTATTGTCCCTTTATCAATGGTGTCGTACATGTCATTGTGATGTGTTGGTTGTGGTACATGTGTGTACATTTGTTTTTAGATTTAGTCATGATATGCATTTAATTGTCATGATTTTCATGAATAAATTAAGGAAATAGATATTTGATTCTATGAATAAAATATTAAAATAAACATGTCAGTATCACTGTCTTTGAACATTTAGCCAATTCATTATTGATATTCATGATATCAATATTGTATGACATATGTCAATAGAATCGATATATACATAGACATTAGTATTTTTTGAAGATATAGTTATCTCTTAATTATGGGCTTATGAATGTATATCTATTAAATAAGTAACTATCACTACTTTAATGGTATTCATGGAAATTCAAAAAAAATGAATATCTTTATTAAATTACTCAACTAGACTTATTGTTTAGTAAATTGGTGTATCACTCAATACTAAGAAAATCATATGTTTTTTATCTAAATTAAAGAATTATTTCGGTGAAATAAACTATGGATTTGGATATTAAGATAACCATAGAAAAGTGAATGCCACAAAGATAGGGGAAGTGGATGCATGGTAAGTAGGGTCCCAACTATTTACAGAAATTAAATATTATAAATGAGAGAAGTATGTTTGGAAAGGGGATAGAAATAAGGAGAGAGGAGGAGCAGACAAGATTAAAGGTAACAAGAGAAGGAGAAAGAACACCGGCTTATCTGCTCAATATGGAAGCAATTTAAAGGTATGTTTTATAAAATTATATTGTTGTGTATTATGTTTTGAAGAGCAAAAATTAGTATTACCTGTAATGACTATATTTTACCTTAAAATATGTGTTCCCTTTTTTACATCAATGTTTGGTTTATAATGAGCCTATGTTCAATATTTTTGGGTCTACGTTGCATATTTTAGCATGCATTTCATTCTATCTAGCTTACATAAGAACTCATATTATTTGTGTTTGGCATTGAAATTCTTGGGGATAAAATAATATGTCATTATATGAAATGCTTAAATGCTGAGACTATTAATAGCATGCCCAACCAAGTAGATGAGATGCCCAGAGTCATTAAAATGCCAATATCTCATTGATTATACTAAGTCTTCGGTTGAATCATTGTGTTTGGAATGTGTAGCCTCTCTGGTAGCACCCAGCCATCTTGAAATTTGCTTAAGGCTTAGGAATGTCATTAAAATCATTGAGTTTCTATATCAAGTTTTGTTCCTTTCTTTTCTTTAACTCAGCCCAAAAACAACACCACCACCATTATTTTATCTCAATTGTTTCAATTCAAGTGAAACCGCATTCCATTTCAATCAAAAATTTCAATAGACTCAAAAATCCCCTCTATGCATTTATCTCGATGTCTAGATAAAACATATATAAAATGTATATGTATTGTGGTTGTGGTTCCTTCTAGGAGTGTGAGTCACTTCAGGTTTGCTTCTTGTATTTATTAATTATATCATAAAAGTGACTTTCTTCGATTATGTCATAACTTCCATAATTTTTTGGCCAATATTTGATTTTAAGTTATTATGAATTGATGAGAAAGGTAGAGGGAGACCCATATTTAGTTGGTTAGTAATATATGTTATTATTAATGTATAAATATATAATCAAAAATGGTTAGATATATTAATATGTTTTGATAGGATATTTTATTTCATCTCTTAATCTTTGTAAATATTATGTGAAATGAAAGATATTAAAAGTATCCACAAAACCAAGCAAGTTATATAAACAAGTATTACTAAAATTATTATTTAGTGATAACAACATTTTTATGGGATAGCTAACAAATATTCTAGATTGAGTGGAATATATGACTTCTAAAAGATTTTTGCAGAAGGAACTAGATGAGTAAATAAATTAGAAATTATACGTACATATATATAATAAATTATATATATGTTTATACTACAGTAAGAATGCTTTGGATTTATGTAAATATTTGAGCTTAACCTAGCTTATCAGTGGAAATGGTTATGTTATTTTGTGTAACTAGATTTAAGACATAATGGCTTAAGATGTTAAGATATTTTATTGTGTTTTACAAACAAAAATGTTTATCATTAAAGCCTACATAAATTTGATGATGTTAAGAAATAAATTCAGCTATGAGTAAATAGCATGAGAGGCTATTTTCAATTGATTCACTTGGTTAGCATGAATGATGTCAGACTCTACTTTAACTATCCATTATACACTTATTGTTAACATACTCGGTTGGTGTGATATTATCGAGCAATACTTAGTGATATTTTATATTGCATTTATGATGTTAAAATTCCTTTGATACGTAATTTTGGTATGATTATGTAAGGACTCTCGAGTCAAAATCAAAAGCATATTTATTCTATGGATATGTAACCCATCTATATGTAGATATTATACCTGTGAAGATAATATTATGGTTTGGAATTATTTAGTGGTATATATTGGTCTAAGTGACAAACTATTTGATACACTTTCTATATATAGTTAAAATTCATAGTGTGGTAGTATAAGAAGACACGAGAGTGATATTGGACATCATTAGTCCTAGTTTATACATATTTTGATGTGAGTGATAGGTTTGTAAAGACTATTGATTCTTTTCTCTTTAATTAAGGAATGTATTTATACCTACTTCTCTGTATGTGCTCGTATGAGAAAACTATTGAGTAAAAATTTAGATACCTTTAGTAGTTTTTCAAACAACTACATCTAGCCTTGATTCTGTGCATGTAGATGACATCATAGATATGTATGGTAGCTCGGGTAGTGAGCTTGGGCATAAGGAACTAAACATAATAGGTATTTCTTAGTGTGGCATCTACTATATCTTTGCTTAGAATGCTAGTAAAATCAAATAAAATTTATGTAGCATAGAATCGTTATGCAAACTTGTCAACAGAATCAAGTTTGTAGCATCTTGTAAGGATGAACATTGTATGCAATATATTTCATGAGAAATTTAATTTTACAAGTGATTAGACATTTGTATAATAACATAGTGCATCATGAGGTGTGCTTAGAGATTATGTTTTCACCAAATTGTTATTGAAGATCTACCCGAATAGTATTATCTTGACTCACTTTATTATTATGGTTGGGTGTAAGATTATTGTTGGTGTTGAGTCGGGTGCTCAAGCACAAATACCTATGATAGTATGGGATGTCATCAAGTTATATAGTATGTAAAATAACTAGAAGGTACATACTATATTTGTTATATCTTGACCCATACCTAAATAAATATATATGTTATGGTTGTTAATGTTTGGGTAGAGTGATTGTGATCTATGATAGTATGGAATAGCATATGATAATTCATCTTAAATTAATATTAATTGGTGGTACATATTATAGTTGTATGTTTAGACTCTCACCTAAATTGACAATTCAAATGATTTTATTGGTTATTATTTGAACATTATGTTTATAGCAGTTAGTAGGATAACATGTATGTGTGCATACAATCTTGAGAGTATAAACGAATGATAGGTTTGACTATTATGTACTATATGACTTGATTTTTTATATATACTTAGCTTACTCCTATGCCTATCATGTGATTCTCTATAGAACTAGGAATGTGGATTCCTTCATCATTGATATTATCTAGGTTTTTATATAATAGTGCTTGGGTAAGCACACAACCCTAGACAATAAGGTGTTATATTTGAGTATGTCATTTAGATATGGCATTGTAGACCAAAGCTTTATAAGTTCATCTGTGTCAAGATTAGTTTTTTCCCTATTTTTCTTAGAGTGCCAACCCCTTCAATGGTGATGTCCCGTGGAGGAGACCATCACAATAGAAAAGAGAACTACATCAAACCTTGATTTTAAGAAGCAAATATGTAGGTTTCCCAAGTTATGGTGGGGGAATTAGGTCTAGATCCTTAGGCTAGGTTAGGTTTGATTTGATTGTATATAAATCTATGTGATTGGATGAATTAGTACAGTACTTAACATGTGAATAGTAGTTTGTACTAATGTCTCTAGTGAGATAGTGAACTTTAGTGGCATACCTTATTCTAAGGTTGTTATCATGTTCTATGTAAACACTAACTTAGTGTGTCATGATGAATTACACTTATTAAATTAAGGAATGAAAAAGAATAATTTAATTTCTTATAATTATAATATACTATGTTACTTTTAGTAGTGGAATTCTAAAACTGATTATGCTTGAAGTTGCCGATTATATAAGTGTCTAAATATGAATGAATGTTTAGTAAGTAGTTAAAAAAAAAAAAAAACTACTTTTTCTAAGCATAAATTTAGAGGTTGTTTCATAGTATGTAATATATATATGTGTGTGTGTGTGTGTATACACATATATATACATATATATACACACACAAACATATATATATATATATATATATATATATATATATACATATATGTATATACATATATATACATATATGTATATATATACATACATACATGTATATATGTATATATGTGTGTGTGTGTGTGTGTGTGTGTGTGTGTGTGTGTATATGTGTGTGTGTGTGTATAGTTTTGTATTTCAAGAATACACAATCCATACTTATATATATTCCCTATTTTGAAAGACAAGAATACGCAATCCCTTGTTATATAAATTCTCATAGTTTTATAACACAAATGGACCCATTTAAAATATAAATATCCTCATGGTTTGTGTAATGATTACATACACTATCTGTACATAAGTTTCCAAGGTTTTGAATAACAAACATATTTACACCGTCCATATATTTCACTATTTTGATTCATAAATAATCTTGTTCAGATATTTATATCTTTACTAGTTTTAATTACAAATGCTCATAGTCACCATTTATATATAGGCTAATCCCCAAACAACTTAAAAAACCAAAAGTACTCAAAATTCATAAGTTGATTTTTCCCATTATTAAATCGACACAGACGTCATATCAAATCAAAATTTCACCAAACCTATACATTACATCCATATGCTCAAAATTTTGACCTACATCTAACTTAGTATGTAAATGTAATAGGCTTTATAAAGCAAAACATAGTCTTTGTATATTAACAACCATCTGCCTAGGGTTCTATATATCATCATAACAAATTAAATCCTTTTAACCCTAGTGGATGCACATAATATTTGTTTACATTCTTTAGGAATTGAAGAGTATAGGCTTAGTGTTGTGGATGGTCAAGCCATCCATAGGGCTAAGCCTTTACCTAAAATTTAAAATACTATCTTTTCAAAACCCTAATTAACAAATTTCACAATAGAATTTTCATGAGTTAAAACAAATAGAATAATGTTACCAACTTTTTCAATACTTCCAAATTGAAACTTGTATGAACCAAAAAACCTTCTTTTCTTGCTCTACCCTTTTCCTCTTCTCCTCGATGTGTGTCCTCCTTCTCTATGGTTCACCTCTTATCAATAATTTCCTTATCTATCCCAATCCATTTAGAATTTTCATGCATCTACTAACTCCTAGTTAGCAGTTCATGCATAATCCCCAATTTTTCTCTTAACTCACTAGTATCTCAGTTAATAAACTAGAAAATCCCTAATTTTTGTATCGAGTCTTTCTTTAATTTCTCTTATTATTATTTTTTATAAAATTCCAACTCTGCTTATCCAACCATGTTTCAAACCCAAGTATAACATTCAATAAATCCACTTTTGTCAAGATAACTAACACTTTTTAAATATCTATGTAGTCTATGCATGTCAACCAAAGACTAGACTTATATTATCGGATCGAGTTTTAAGATATTTGAAATTATATAATTAAAAAATAAAGGTAATTATCCTCTTATGATAAACCAAACAAGTATTACTTCCAATTATGTCAATATAATTATTTGCATTCTTTACTATTATATATAGACTATATATGTGTTTTATTATTATAATAACTTTATATATATTTATATTCTTGAATATCAATCTTAGCAAGATTAACATTATGAAACATTATCAAGACATTTTCTAGTCTATATAAAATAGTAATTAGATGTTATCTATAATATTTACATTTCCATATTCATACACAAACATGCATAAAATAATATTATATAATCATACTAAATTTTTAAGCACCAAGTCTATGTGTAATAAAAAATGCAAACTCCTACAAGATTTATCCCATATAAATGTACTAACATTAAAACATGTAAGTTCTAATATCTACTATAATTAGCTTTCAAAATATACTAACTCTATCAAACTAAACACACAATGCATATTACATTTAAAAACCTAACGTGGTGTGTGTATGGATCTTAGCAATTTCCTCTATCATCCTTCACCATCTCCATATACGTCACCCTCTCTAATGATGTTCTCCCTCCATCATGTTATGAGGAATGAACTCTCTTGCATCTAACTCATGACAAGAAGGTAGTTATTCAAATACATCATGATATGTATATCATAAAGCAATGATATTAACAATAAATGTAACATAATCATTATGTACAGAATTCATATTTAGCCAACTCATAATAGTGAACTCATGAAATCTAAGTAGCACACATATATCCTATAATAGCTTATGACTTATAATTTAGTTAAAAAGTAACAAATTAAATTCTATCATATTAATCCATTGATAATTAGGTAAATAAGTTTAGTGAGAGAATTAGGATGTAACAGGTAGTGAAGTAGAGAATCAATATGGAAATATAATCGCATATTTTCAAATGTAATGAATAAGATTGATTTTATCATGGAAGATAAATATAAAGTTACTTATTTTATGGAAGGGTTGTGATTAAGGATTAGATTTTCCATTCCAAATTTTTAATTTCCAACTAAGGTTGATGCTCAAACAACTGCACTCTGAGTAGAATAAATTGAGGATTATAGAGTTGTTTGATCAATTAGCTCTAAAATTGAGATGAAAATAGATATTTTTTTAATAAGATGGGTGAGCTTTATGAGATAAATAAACCCAAGTTAGGTTTATGGTGTATGGAGTGTGGTAAGGAATCACATCATAGGAATGATTGTCCTAAAATCAAAACTAAATTCTGTGACATATGCAAAGTAGTAGGATATGCAACATCAAAGTGTCATTTACTATAGAAATACATTTAAAAACTACATAGCCTCTACTGTAATTTTTTTAAGTCAACTAATCATGATGAGAATATGTGTCTTGATCTATACAAACTAAAATAATATATCACTAATAATGTATTTTTAGTAGTAGTGTAGTAGTACCTATTACAAACCATGGAATTGTAGACCCAAAGGTGGAAATGTTTAACATAACATAAGGTAATCCTAGGTGGATGCCTTCATCACCACAATATCAACACCAAGGTCTAGTTGTATAGACATTTTCATCTCCATAATATCATTATCAATCGTTATAAAACACTATGATTCCTCAATCATAATAATCAAAATGGGTTCCATCATTGCCTTAGTGGTACTATGGTGTATATGATGTGTAGCAACAACAGCCCAGGGGATTTGATGGGCAATAGTTTCAAGGTTGAGGTTTTCAATAAAATATAGAAGGATGTAGTGGAGGATACTATGGTGGATACCAAGAAGGTATAAATAATGACAACCAACAAGCTCATCAATCAATTTCATGTTATCTATGTGGTGAATATAACCACTTCACATGAAACTACCTGATTAATCCTCAAAAATAGATGTATTATGTCTATTGTAGAGTTATAGGACATCATATTGAATATTACCCAATTTTATTAAAATAGAGGAAATAAAAACCTGCACAAAATGTAAATATAATAAATTTTCACCCTAGGGAGAATTCTTACATGTAAGCAAACACAAGGCAACAAAACATGGAGCAATTATTTCTCCTCTTAGAAATGACACAAGATCAAACAATCAGGAAGGCTCAACAAGATAAGTATCCTAACCTTGCAAGGGAAAAAGACTTGATGTATTAAATATCAAAATTAGTTCAGAGCATACAATAATAGAGTACATCATAAGGTGATGCTATAGTTATTGATGCTTACATGTATGGATAGATTGTTTACATAATGCGATAAGAAAGAGTAATGACTACATTGATAAATCTAATAAAAAATTTGAGCACTCTGTGAAATGAAGATATTTTTAAAAACATTACAAATCTTCTACATAATCTATTTGAGTGCACACAATAAGGATAACAACATATCGACAAGGTTGTATGGTATGTAAAAACTAAAAATCCCTTGGATGTTAACTCTCGAATGGATATTGATCTCACAAGGTATGATGCACCTAATATTGTATTTGAAATTGGAAACATAGTATATATGATACCAAGATGTACATGGTAGGATATTGGTTGACCATCATTGAGATACAGTCTGATTACTCTAAATCTCATAAATTATGGAAGAGTAAAACTAATTGGATGGTTTATATATGTACAAATTAAGGTTGTTGACTTAAGTTTGAAAAGAGATTTTAAGTTAATTAACTCAAAAATAGATGAGACCCATTGTCTTACTTTAATTGTAAATAAATGGGATTATGATGGTCAAATGATTATCAATACGATGCAAAATCAATTGGAGCTAGATGAGGGAGACAAGATAATTATGATAACTTTGAATAAGTCTGAGCATAAGTCATATGTCATCCTTAGGGAACCAGATTCACCTTGTGTTTATGAGGATAATAGTTGGTTCAAGGTAAATGTAGATAATAAATAAAATGCTCTATGACCTTCTAAATACCAATTTTTTAATCCATTACTAGAATGTCAAATATAGTCATAGTCAGTTAAATATTCTGTGTATAGACTGGTTACAACAAAGTAACTAGCACATCAGTTTTAGATTATAGAATGTAGCTTTTCCTCTGTGTGATCACTAACAAAGTCTAAGGTAGAATTATTATATAGCATAGGTGCAATAGCTATGGATTACATATATCCTACTCTAAAAGGTACCTTACATTAGGAAGGATTATCTGCTATAATTGGTAACTAGGATACGCATATACTGGATTAGGTCATGAGATATCATAAGGTTCACCCTCTATGAATGGTGTTTTCCACTAAACTCCAACTACCATAATACTTCACAACTTAGGATCTCAATCAGTTTATTTTCTAACTAGAGTATCATGTACATGATATGAATCATAGACTCAATGAACTCAATTATGTATTGAAGGGAACTATTGTGACCTAGTGGATAGTTCATAGAAAACTTTAATTACTATGTGATGAGGTGTGTTAATTAATGTGAGCACATTTTTAAATACCAACCACTGTCAAAGAATATTTTTCGTTACTTCAATAAATAAAGTATTAGGAGTTAAATATACATAAGTTTGTAGACATATGGTCTACACAAGTTGTCAAACCTAAGTTTTGGGTGCATGTTTTCAGATACACTTTGGCACCACTTTCAATTGATTGGGATATGCATCAAGAGCATAGGAGATAAACTAAGTATTGGGTAGATGTTCAATTAGATTTTATCCAAACCTTTATTTTTTAAGATGAAAATCATGTAGTTTATGGTTTTTTACATAAATTTAAAAATGTTTCTATGTCATGAGCAAGCGTAAAACCTAAGTATTATGATACACTCATCACCACAATAAGAAGCATTTCATGATTTGAATACATCTATATAAGACTAAAAGGCCATTAAAAATAAGGAATAATTTTTTATCCAACCTTGTAATATGATTACAAATGAGTTGGCAAGGTCTAGTAATAGGGAACCACCAAAAGCTTAATTCAAAGAACAAACTAAGGATGAAAATCTATAAAATTTTAATATCTAGAATAGAAGGGAAAATATCTCTAAGATAATCCATTCTTAGTGGATCTAATAGGATATATCAAGAACCACTGATTAAATTTGTTGATAATACTGAGATAGAGTTTATTCCAAAGCTTACAACTTTGGGAGATTATTGGACCCATAATAAAAATTTAGAATGGTTACAGTTATTGATGGATTAATGGGATGTTTTCCCACTAATTTCATAGAGTTGAAAGGTGTAGATCCATTATTGGTGGAGATCTATATTGAGCTCAAAGAGTATTCAATAGCTACTAAAAAGTTCCCATATAGATTGAATCCCAACATGAAGCTAAAGGTGAAGGCTGAGTTGGATCACATATAAGAAGTAGGTATCATTTATATAGTTAAAAAAGTAGATTAAGTTAGTCATATGGTTGTGTGGCTTAATAATTTAGGTGAGATCAGGGTATGTGTGGATTACCGTGCTTTGAGTTATGCTTGCATTAATAATCCATTTCCTATACCCTTCAACAATGAGGTTTTGGAGTTGGATTTAGGTGATAAAGTATACTCCTTCACAAATTGTGATCAAATTCCCAGTGAAAAAAAAAACCATGACAAAACAACATTCATAATTGAATAGGTTTATTTTGCATATAAGGTAAAGCTAATTGGTCTAAAGAATGATCTAGCTATGTTATCAAGGGCTATGATGACTGATTTCAATGACCCTATTCATGATTTTATGGACATTTATTTAGATGATTGGGTTGTATTTTACTTGTTCAAATACCACTTGTCCAAATTATGGCTAATGTTAGAACATTATAGAGCCCTATCAATTGCATTAAATTAAAAAAAAATGCTTATTTTTCACACCATTCAATATTTTTTTAGGCCATGTAGTCTATAGTGAAGGAATTTTGGTTGATCAATCGAAATTCATAGTCATAGTGAGTATTCCACTTCCAAATAGTTCAACAAAAGTGGGAGCATTTTTGGGTCATACAAGCTACTATAGGAAGTTTATCAAAGGATACACAATGATCTCTATGTCCTTGCATAAATTATTTCACAAAGATACATGGTTTGAATTGACACAAGAGTGCCAATCATAATTTTTTGAGATAAATCAAAGGTTAGTTACAACTCCCATATTGGTATTCCCAACCCGAGTGAGCCATTTCATGTACGAATAGATGTTTTAGGCATTGTAGTGGGACTTGTGTTATCATAGCTAATAAATGGTAGATTCCAGCATACTATCCATTTTGCAAGTAAAAAATTATCAGTTGTAGATAAAAACTATATTATGATAGAATGTTAAATGCTAACAATGGTGTTTGCACTATAGAAGTTTAGGCATTATCTTATGGAGACACCCTTTGAGATATGTATTGATCATTAGTCCTTGTGTTATTTTCAGTTAACAAACATATGTTTGGTGAAAGGATCTCTAGATGGTTCATTTATTTTAGGAATTTTAGTCCAGGATCAATGTTAAACCTAGAAGGGAAAATGTGGGACCTAACCACTTGAGTAGGATACAAAATGGATAATAACATGAAGAGTTTCAAGATGAATCACCATAGGCACATCTTGTTAGAGTATATGTGATTGTTAAAAACATAGAAGACATAGTCAATTTTCTACAATAGGTAATCTTCCCTGCACACTATGTCAATTAAGACAAAAATTAACTAATTACATGATGTATTCCTTATACCATCATCAATGGATTTTTGTATAAAATGGGCAAAAATGAGGTGTTGCATAGAGTGGTTTTACAGACTGCCTTTGAGGCACATCAAAGAATCATAAATGGGCATTTCATATGTGAATCCACTAAAAAAAATATACTAAAAATTGATCTATGGTAGCTTACTTTGTTCCAAGATTCACACCAAGTCATAAAAAATTGTGATATTTGGCAACGGGTGGGCAAACCTAATCAGAGAGATAATATGCCTTAAAACCTAATGCTATAAGAACCACCTTTTGAACCAGTGGGCTATTGATTTTATGGGGCCTATCAATCCACCAATAAAGTATAGTCATGCAAGGTATATAATCATTGCAACATATTACTTTACAAAATGGGTTGAAGTTGTTGCCATACCAAGTTGTAGTGCCAAGTATATAGCCAAGGTTTTATATGAAAACATCATTACAAGGTTTAGGTTTCTAATAAAATTGGTCAATGATAGGGTAACACACTTCCTAAATAATAAAATAAATACTCTCACCAAATAATTTATGATATCACACCATAAAAGTATTGTGTATCATCCATAAGGAAATGGATAAGCTGAAGCTTTAAACAAATCTTGGGCAAGATGTTAACAAATATATGCAATGTATAATTGTATGATTGGGAGGATAGAATTTTTGTGATTTTATGGTCTTACAAAATAAATTACAAGTGTGTTATAGGATTTACCCCATTTTAATTGGTTTATGGACTTGAGGAAATAATGCCCATAGAATATATATTTCCTAATCCATGAATTTCTATGATAATGAGACTCATGGATTAAGATTCTCTATAGATATGGTTGATGGATTTAACTAAAATGGATTAAAATTGGCAAAGAGCTAACTAGATGTAGGAAGTTAACAAGCTAAGTCTAAAAGTGTGGCATAATCGCAACCTGTGATCTAAATAATTTTATTCAGAACAAGTGGCCTTACTATATGATAACAGATTTCGAGCATTTCTAGGAAATATATGCATTAGATGGAAGTACCTTATATAATTCATGATGTTTTCAAATAGGTAAAAAATTGCCTTAAAATATCTTTAGGGAACCATTTTACCAAGAAGTGTAAATAGTTATAGGCTTAAGCCTTACCGTCAATAATATTTATCGTTTATCATAGAAAATGAGAGACATAGTTTAGTATTTTTTATTAATGTTTTTTTTTATTTTAGTTTTTGGTTTATGTGTTTATATAATGTGATATTTGTATCGTAAGAAATTAAAACATAGTATAATAAATCAATGTCTTAGTGTGCAATAGGTGAACAAAGCTAGCATGAATGGAAGACAATTATCAACGGTTATATGAGGATCTTAAATTAAGTATGAGAATGAGGCATTGACATCCAAGGTATGGAAAAAAAAATAATCAGTGGTCATTAAAAATCATTAATGATGATACACTCAAAATATTTCATACATCCCAAAGCATATCAAATGGAAAAATGAAAGGATGTACAATAAAAGAAAGTAGACAGGTGAAAATATAGAGTATCACATCAACAACTACCCTAAGGTATATAAAATGGATCAGAGTAAAGAATTTTAAACATTTAATCACCAATAATGGGTTGACATTAAATTTTCAAGAGAAATCATGCATAGCCAACTCAACATATTCAAAGAAATTTTATACATATATATATGTGTGTGGTAAAAACTATGTAACAAGGAGTGCAAAGAATAGAGAGACATTACACATTATTACAAACTAGAGAGATCTACTATCTACATTTAATTCAACCAATTATGAATAGATTTCTCATCAGCACTAATGAATAGGAAGAAATTATTTAATTCCATCTATAATAACAATCATGGATCATGCATAACTATTAATCCCACTCACATATGTGAATAAGGAAGAAATGGGAATTGGTCTAGTAGTTAGACAAACCAAATACCATGATCTAGACCCTTTCAACTTCATTTATGCTACAAAACCCAACCTATTTAACCTAGATCAACCAGAAGTAACACAAACAAGATCCCTGACATTACAACACCCTCTACAAGGATTTAATGTAGAGTGACTCATCAACCTACCTACCTTTGGATATTTGGATAAGGTTATGCTCATGCTACTTAGCAGATATAATGAGGGTGCAATTCATCATTCATAGAATTTTAACATCTTCACCAATCCTGTGAGCATGGTGAGGGCAATATGACTTCCAACTTAGGGTAAATCTCTTCCACCTTATAAAACTAAGTCTTCACCTATTCACTTAGACACAAAGGAGAAAGATACTATGGTAGGTGATAGGATTCACATCCATATAGTGGAAGGTAATTTGATGTACATTCTTTCTAAGTGCATTACCAAACACTTTTGGAAAAACACCAAAAGTGCTAAATAAGCAACCAAAGGTGTCATTGACATTGTATATCAAATAATATGAATGCATTAGGATTTTAATTGGCCTGAGTCTTTAACCTTAGAGATTATTATAAAAACTAAGAAGGTCCTCATCATAACATCATAGGTGGTTCAATAATAATTTTTGGTCTTGCTCCCATGTTTTACATAGTGGAAATCACGAGAGGACCTAGTGAATCTAGATGAAGACTTTTGGCCAGTGATTGCATTTGCCAATATCACTTGGACCAAGATAGGTAAATATTATGCTTAGTTGGGGAAATTTAATGCATGGTAGATTGAGATCTAAACCCTAATCATCTCTCACCCCAAAATACCCAAAGATGTTTTGTAGTATATAGGGTTACATGCATCAATTAAAAAGTTGTATAATGGGATTCAGATAAAAGTTCATGAATTTCTCAAAGCAATAATAATTATATTGTTAGTTTTCATCGCTATGTTATATACCAAGGTAGAAGTTCTATGGAAAAAATCCTTAGTTGCTAGGTCATTACAACCTTTGAAATCTATACCTCTAGGAGCACAATAACCTTTTCATATGCTCAAGAATAGGAACGATCATATAAATAAGCAACTACATTACAAGCTAATAAGTGAAAGCAAAAATCACCAACATAGTGAGCTTCACCACCACCACTAAAAAACAAGACATGCAATAACAAATCTTGGTTGGACAACAAGCATTTTCCAAAAATCATTGTAGAATGTGACATTTTTGAGTTAGGTGTAGAGGAATAATAAGTCTTATATTCAATGCTTGTAGACATTGGAAACAAGTTTTGTAGTAAGAAGAGGAGAAAGAATTATTCTTTTGGAAGGTAGTGCACACCTACCAAGTGAAGAATTAGGAGAGGCTAGACTTTTGGGTTGATATTTCCCAACCTCCTCCTTAGATCATAGTAAATATTATTGGGCAGGAAGTAGCATGTCAATGTTTTCAAGCAAAAAAAAATTAGATGGATCTAGCTATAGGATCTTCCACTACACAATAATTGAACCTTCCATTACAATAAATTCCACCACCAACCATAGTTCATAGACCAAAGACTCATTCAGCATCTAGAGTCTTTCTTAAAATTAAGGACTAGATGGTGTCCTTTGTAGGTCCATTTAAGGAGGTCAAAATATAACAAGCCCAAAGGCCCTAACAAAAAACCTCAAGAAATAGTCCAGGATATGAAGACAAAAAATAAGAATCACTTCCCCTCCATATTATAGTAATAAGGCTTCCATACATAGAGGCACTATTTTCAAGTCATCATCTTATAAATATTCACAATCAGTCACAGTGCTTGATTCACTAACTCCTATGGAGGAGCCTAAGGAAACCACCTCATCATAGTTTGAGTAGCCAATTAAGCAAATGGATGTTGAATCATAAGAACAATATAATAAAGAGCAAGAGGAGAAAGGAAAAGGAATAGAAGGTAGCTAAAAATAAGGCTCAAAAGGTGGAGAAGAAGAAGGAAGAGGTAAAATGCAAGGCTATGAGGAAGAACAATGGGAGAAATAAGTAAAAGATGAGGAACATTGGAAAAATGTTGAGAAAGTTGAGGCATAAAATAAAAGGGTTAAAGAATTGGAGGCAAAGAAAAAAGAATAATAAGTAGTAAGGAAGTAAAATGAAAATGAAAATCAAGAAGCATAGGCAGTGCAATAGAAGAAAAAAAAAGCAGAGGTAGTTGTAAAGGCACAAGAGGAGTAAAAGGTAAGGCTACGATAAAAGTTAAAGCTAAGGTTGAAATGGATTCCAAATCTAAATTTGATGCATAAACAAAATTCAAGGTAGAATAAAATCACACAACACAGTTAGAATTTGTAACAAATCAAGTAGAAGAGACCACCAAAATATTGGGAACAACCGAGACCCAATAGCCATTATCCATATCTCAAGTCTCAAAATCTACTCAAGGAGGTGGACAGGAGGAGGCAACTCAAATCAAGCCTCAAATATCTATCCAATGGCTATGGGATATCTCTATATCATCCACACATCACATAACCTTTTATCTTCCCATCGCACAGATCAAGAAGTCACTTGTGATGGATACAACTTCCACTATGGCTCTAGATACAATAGTGCATGAAGAATCTCCATATGTTTCCCAACTTCCACTTGTTAATCCAATCTAAGGCGTAGCTTCATTTCAAAAATCAATTATACAAAAGGCTTTAGCCTTGGATAAATAAGTCTTGCAAGTTCAGGAGGACAATGTATATCTACACCTATGGTTCACCAATGCATGTCAACTCATTGATAATACTTGCTCTAAGTTAGTCACCCAAGTCTAAGGTAACCAAGTGATTTCATAAGAGAAGCATTTATAAACTCTCTTATCATATCTAATTAAGGACTAGTTTGTTATACATAAGCTACAACCACTTCACATTAAAAGGAATAACATCAAAGTGGAGATAACTCTTGTAAGACTATAAGCAAGTCTTAGATACAGATGTGATCTAAGATTAAATAATTACATAACGCATGATTAATTGGAAGTAGTAGGTCACCAATTATTTATCTAAGGAAAAACTAGAGTTTGATAAGGTGTACAAAGCAAAAGCAATTATGGAAGATCATTTATCTACCACTACAATAATGGACAATGCACTTAAGCAGTTACTTAATTCATATGACAATGTCATGAAAAAGTTTTAGACATGGAAAAATGAGATCTTACACAACATATTTATTGGCATTAAAATGTAGAGGCATGTGGATCAATTGGAGGATCTATCCTATGATATCCATCTCAAAGTGTAAAACACTAAGGCACACATTACCATCATAAAATATTAAGATATTCAAAATCTAATGGTGTCCCACATCTCATTGTACACATTGTTCACTAGGGTGTGAGAATTTCTCACTAACTGGAAAATATTCAAACAATATTTATCACATCTAGACAGCTCCATTGCACAACTAGTTAAAGAACCACAATTCATTCCTCCTCAACATTTATATTAGGTACTCCACCAGAAGAAGATGGCCATGATTTCTCAGCCAATAATTTAGCAGTAAAAACCACCTCCACCACCAGTTTCTACAACATTAATTTCTTATTCTACATCTCAATAAAAACCAACATCACAACCTCTACCAATTTAATCAACACAAAGCATGCTGCCACCTTCTCAGTAGGTATTGTGCACATTTCAAATTTGTAACAAACTATTACACTAAAATCTCAAGGCATTAGTAAAATATGCATATCAAGATCATAACACCCCACTACACTTCACACTCTAGACTATATTTTCACCTCTGCACTGGGATCCCTCACATATATGAGCCCTAAAAAAACATTGCAATGCCAATGTAGCCACCCACTCTGTGACTTGAACCTAGTTGGAGGATATAGTATAAAATGTAATGAATTATTACACCAAAACCTTGAAGTGTTATTAAAATATGCACATTGGGATCATAATAAAATTTTGCAATTTTGATGAATTTTTACACACTCCAGTAGGATGGCCTTAAACATTAAGAGCGGGGCTAGGTTGGTTCAAAACTCATAAAGGATGATCACCTTGTTAAGATAGTCTATTAAAATCCCATGAGGATAATAGACTAGTACGCTACTTAGTTGAAAACCTAAAAAGGTCACTAAATAACATGCAAAGGGTGAAAACTGGTAAATGGCACCTTGAGTGACTACCGTAACTTTTAATTTTGGTTTAGTTCTTTAGCAAAGCCAAAGTTTTCATTTTTAGCACATGACATATTTTCTATGACTTTGTCTCAAGATGAAACAACTATTAAAGTCTGGGAAAGTGTTGGGAGTATAAAAAGGATACAAAAAACACATTTTAATTGATGGGCATGTGTGTGACACATTATTATGTATTTTGTATCTCTTTTTATATGTATTTAGTACGTGAAAGCATAGCTTTAGTCTTCAAAATGTGAAGATTTTTCCCTTTATATATAGTAAAAGGATGTAATATGAAGTGATAACACTTTGTAAAAACTCTATATATAGAACTCTATTGTATTTTAAAATGGTTCTAATGTGATAGAGATTAATATATAGTTCTGAAATAGTTTTCCCTATATGTCTTTTATCAATTTTTTATGTGCAATGAATGTTTTATTTCTAAATATATTTACCATGTAGTTTATACTATAAATGTTATGTAACTAAAGAGTATTATGTTTCCTACATCTCTATATCTACTCTAGTAAATAATTAGATGGTTTCAATTTAAATTATTATCTATTGTATATTTTTGTCACTTATCACGCAACTATCCCTATTTTAGCATGTTCGGATGGGTTTCCCAAGATCCTCTGCTAACATCTGTAGTGTGGAAAATCATAAAAATATGATTTCAATCAACTTATACATCCAAATCAAAAACTAAAATAATTTTAAGATTTGCCACATCACATGGTTAATTTCAAAAGTTCATATAAAATAATGTTGAAAAGTGTGGCTCTAGAAGACCATAAATTGAGATTAGTGAGCCAACATATCAACAAATATAAATAAAATGCTTCAATAACCTCAATGGTATGAATAATACATTACAAATCCAAGTTACCAAAACCACCACAAACTTACCAACCTGTACATGGTAAATATCAAAACATGTTTCCCAAAAAAGAAAAAGAATTAAACCACAAGAGGTATCAATCCACTCCATCTATACAACTTATCTATTTAGCACAAAGTAAAATATGTTTTTGTCCAAAATTAGCCTACATACAAAAATTTTGACTAGATGGATTAGGCCACTCTCCTAGACCATTCAGTAACCTTTTACCCCCATGACTAGTCTCTTTCTAGTCCTGACTTTATGATGCAATGCAGTATCCTAAAAGGTCCTAGTGTCATGTGAGGAGTTGAACAAAGTCTTTTTCATGTGGATGATCCAATGGTGGAGAGATAAGACAACCCTCATGACCTTACCTCATGTCCCTTACAATATTTTGAAACACTTTAATCAAGTTTTAAGGTGAATTTGGATATTTTAAGGAAAAGGCCTAGAAATGGGTCTTAAATTACAAGCGAAGGATCTAGTTGGTTTACAAAGGGTTTGAGAATTCATGGGAAGGAAGGAGGTTTTTACAAATTATCATATATTATAATGGGTCAAAAATGATGTTTAGAGAAGCTAATAGTCCCAAAAGACCCCCAAAAGTGCATTAGATGACTTGAGGACCTTCTAAATATAAATTATAAATGAAAAAGTAACTTTTTTGAGAAGTAAAATTTGTTTTGACTTCATCCCACATTTTATAGAATTTTTCCCTATTTATACATTTTCAAGGCCATTTCAAGTCATTTGGAGTTGAGGAGAGGGGTTTGTGAGCAAAAATATGCATTTTTTAACCTTTTGGAGCTTTAGATGAATAGGTTTTGGAAGGTTTTGCTTGGTACAAGAGATCAGATAACATATGTAAGCATCTATGGTGTCCCTAATATCTTCTCTTATTCTTTTTAAATTAGATCCAATCATAAGAACTAGTAGAGGTAAGGAAAATCTATCAACTACAAATCAGACATGAAATAGGTTTTATACCATTAATGGAGGTCCAAGAACTTTATAAGGCTTAAAAAAGGAATTAAAGGTCATTTACATCATAAAAAATCTTTCCCAAATGTTTTATTTCATAGGAAAACTTTTGATTCTTCATACTAAGGAAAAATTATTTTAGATAGTCTTGGATAGCTCTAGGAGAGCCTTAAGTTTTCACTCAGTATGATCAAGAGAAATATATTTGGGATAGAATATATTTTTTAGTGATAGGGACCTTATTTTCCTTCCACTTTTTTGTATTGGTTATCTATTTCATCTCCCTGTCTTTATGAACAATCGCTAAAAAAGCAGGGTTGTCTAGATGGCCTATTCATTCAGATAGGGTTAATGTTTTCTTCTATTTCTTTGATTTAGTATATAATTAATAGGAATTATTTGTATTATGTTTTATACAAGTCTATTATATCCCTTTCATGGTGGTATAATTTTCTAATTCATCTCTATGAGCAAGTTTCACTTGAAATGAGGTCTTAGTGTGCAGGTTGTTTTGATGAATTCTAATGCAAATATTGTTCTCTTCATGATGGTCACTCTCAGAGGTTTAAAACCCTCCATAAATAATAAATAAACCTCCATAAATCATATATAATTTTCCATGAACCATAGAGTATCCTCCAATGTCATGGAATTCACAGGTTTGCTTGAAAGATCCATCCTTCTTCATATGGTTTGCTTCTAATGGATAACTTATGAAAAATGTCTGTCATCTCCAAGTTTGAACATAATTTTAGGTTTAAATGGCAATAATAAAACCACAATAACATGAATTAACCACCCTTGAGCTATTGATATCCAATATGTAATGGAAAACAAGATCCAAAATGGCACTTTAAGCAAGTTTTTGAAGTGTGAAAAGAAGTTCCAAGTTTGTAAATCCACCTAACATGGATTGGGAGATCCAAATACATGTTGATAATGTATTTACATAATTTAGAGTTTAAATTAATTCATATAATCCCATTATATCATCAAAAATCATGGGATATCATCAAGATATTCATTCTCAACACATGATCAAGTACAGTCTATACACTTTTCGTATATAAGAGGACAAGTGTGAAGAGAGAAAATAAGGTTTGATTATTGAATTCATGTTTCCATAGGTTATTTAGAGTTAAAGGTAATATGTTTTAATCTTCTTGAATAATTAGAGAGAATAAATAGAGATAATAGGTTGTTCTCAAATGTTGTCAATGGGCCAAACAAGAACTTACAACAATTCAAGCTTCGTATCAAGATGCAAATGATCTTGATTGATCATGAAGATCCACCTCATGTAGGTTTAATTATACTAATTTAATTAATTATAAAAAATAAAGAATTAATAATACCATCCTAGTGCAAACTCAATCTTATGAGTTAGGTTGAGGGAGATACAACAACTTTGTTTCTCCTTAGCATTTGTTAAGGTAGTTTCATCAAAATTAAGGTAATTGATGTTTCTTGGTTTCTTTTCCACTCGATCACTTTGGTAACACAATTAAAGGATTTATAATCAAATTTTATTAGATAAGGAGTATTCATATCTTTAAGACATGTTTAAGTCAGATATCAGCCTCCTAACTCCTCAGTCCGTACAATGGTCAAAATCATCACCTAGAGTTGAGTATAAGAAGGTGCTCTCAAGGATGGTAAAGGGATCTCTTGAAAACCAAGTTCATGGTGGATGAGTTAAGTTTTTAATTTGAATTAAATGGGTATATAAATAAAATGAACTTAATATACCTTATTTTAAATCATCAATACTTCTCACATCATGTTGTACTCTACTACAATCCGTACAGTGTGAAAGCTCAAGCTTATTAAAGACTAAGTTGTGGAATGAGACCAAGACTTTAACTCTGAGTGAATATTGAAGAGTGAATAGGTTTATAGTGTGAAATAAATCTTCCCTATGATTATCAACTTTTCTTTCACCAGCATATGCATCCTCAGTCTGTATAATAGTCAAATCATGTTCACCTATAGCCATGTATTGAAGGAGTGCACTAAGATGTCAATGTACCAAAAGATGAAGTGTGATATGGTTCCCAATGAATTAGGAGATATAAATATATGAAATTAGATAATAATACATAATATAAACATCAATAATATCCTTTTATTTTTTACATTCCACTTACAACCATGTGTTGGTAGAGTGCAGGTTAGCAAGCAAGAAGGAGAAATGGTTTGATGACAAGGTCTATAAGACTAAGAATTGCCTAAAAAAGGGTAAGGATCATGTTAGAGGATTATATAACATAAAAAAGAAAAAAAGAAAAAAAAAAAAAAAAAAATCCTTTTCATCACTGTCATTCCATTATTAAAAGGTTAAATAAGAGATGTTCAATCATGAACCTAGGAAGCATAAAAAAACCAAGCAGCCAACTAGCTAGCTTTAGGAAAAATGAGTTTTGGGGCATCTAGAGGTATAATTAAGTTATTAAATTTGGTAAACTTGGTGATAATTAATGTTTATATATATATATATATATATATATATATATAGTTTTTTGGAAAAACAATTAGTGTAACTATATTTTTTTTGTCACAATCCTATGCTCTTCCATTGACAGTCAACATGGGGCTAGGCAAGTTTTTCAGAGGGCTATAAGGTATGATGATTAGTCTGAACCTCATGTGAAGTTTTGTGAGGAATTTTATGGTGATTTTAATTCTTAAAAAAAATTAGATTATCATATTCAAAATTTCAAGGCAAAATGAATAAAAGTGCAAGTTGGCCAAATTCAAGATTTTGGCATGCAAATGTAGGTAATTGAAAAAGGCATTTTTGAGGCACTTAAAGGGTGAATGATGAAATACAATGATTGGAGAAGTTGTAGTGGTATTTTTAGGTTATAATTAAAAAATAATGATGTATTTATACCTCATAAATATCAATATACACCTTTTACTCTCTTCTTAATTTTTTTATTCTCATTTTCTGAGTGTGTAGCAAGTCTAAATTATTGATTTTGGATATTTTTATTGATTGAGAATGAAAAAAATGATTGGAATAGTTGTGAGGGTACCTAAATTTCCTAATTAAAAATTATTTATTTATTTTTATCTCATAAAACTCAATAAAATTGAAAAACTCAGACCTACACATGCTTAGAAAGCTAACAAGGCAAGTTTAGGCAACCCCAAAAGGTGCATTTTTTGAGTTCTACACAATGAAATGACTTAAAATTTGACATTAAGGTATGTTTTGGTGTCCTTTAAGTTTTAAAAGTTGTTTCATGCCAAAACTATACTTGAGGAGAGATAAAATATCAGATTATAGGTATATTGAACAAGTATCATAAGCTAAAGAGTGGGTTGAGCAATGAATGAAGACTTTTCAACGTAACAAAAACTTGAAATGAGGTTATGAAGATTATGGAGGTCATTGAGATTAAATAATGAGAGGTTAATAATATATATCTTTAACTATCTCAAGGTATAAATTGATCTCATCCATATAATCACACTAAACACAGTCAAGTGACCTTCACCTATAGCCATACTAAGGAAAGTGAGATCAAATATGCAAGATTGGGTCAAAGTCAAGACTGTTTAAAAATAAAGTAGAGAAATAAGTATGGAGGTGATAGTTTAGTAAATATTTATCATGAGAATATGACCAAAAAGATACCATGAATAAATATCAAACTCGTATTTGGTCATATTTCCATGTTATCTTCACCTACAACCAACTCTTTCAAGTTTGTCATCATGAGGTTATGTTAGGTGGGATAGATATGATCATTATACATTTTAAGTTTGTAGATAAAAAGTTTTATTCAAGGTGATGGTAAGTGTTTTTGATTAATAATGACATCATCAAATCTAAAAGACACTAGTTTGAGGTCTAAGCACAACTTTCAACTCAACTTTTCGCCTCATAATGATGACCTACACCCATAGTTTTGGCCTAAGTCTATGATATGTGAATAATGTGGAGGTAAGAGACAATTGATATTTATATGGAGATTTTTGAAGGATTTAAAAGAATATAGATCATCCAAAATACTTAGATCATTATTTAGGAGGTATTAACTTCAACCCAAAATCATCACCTATCACCTAAAATCACCACCTATGGCTAGTAAGAGTAGAATTAGTAATGGATGTGATAGCATTGAAAATTAGGTTGGTGAGGACCAAGTAGAAGTCATTAAGGGTTTTTTTAAAGGGTTGTCTCAAGGTATATTCCATATCATTTAGAGATGAACTGTTTAAAGGAAGAGTTGTGGAAGAGAAGTCTATGTGAAGAATAAAAAAGAGTTTGGATTGACTAAGGTCTATAAATGGTTTATAAATATGAATTATGATAAGATAGACCTTTTAGAGGTCTTATTTTAGTGTGGAAGGATATAAAACCAAATAAGTGGAGTTTAAACCTTACACATTCATGCACAATCTTGTAAAGAGGGTACAAACCTCTATATTTTGATCAGTTAAAAGACAATTATGATCAACTAAGGGATATAACTTATTTTAAAAGTTTCATAATGTCAATATAGACCTATATCAAGTTTTGGTTCCATTAGAACCATCCTCAAACTCAAAAAATTGATTTTTGAAGGCTCTCATCCTTTGCAGGCCTGCACATTTAGCCTAGCTCCTAACCAAAAAACCATATATCTCAAATTTGAACTAGTAAAAATCACAAAAAAATTTAATCAAGTATGTTTTATCATATAAAAATTTAATCACAAGGTTTTATTTTGATTATGTACAGTAGAGTATGGATTTGAGGTCTAGGTAAGTGTGATAGGGCTTAAAAGGCCTAATTGGAGGGATGATAACAAAGGAAGTACCTTCTAAACTTGGATTCAGAATTAAAAATTCATGTAAGGTTTTAAGGAGATAGAGGATGGTGTAAAATGACCTTCAGTCCTCAAGAAGGTGGATATACTCTTCAAACAAGTAGGAAAACCTTAAAAAAGGGCTATAAAGGCTTGGTGGATCTAAGGAGGGTGAAGAGTGAAAATGAATGGTAGGATGAACTTGAAGGGATTAAATGGGTTTTAAAAAGTGTAATATGGTCATTAAAATCTTCTAAGTTGTTTTCTTTTCCTCATGAAACCTATAATGAGATTTGGTATGTTAAACTAGGAAGAGAGTGTTAGGGTGTGGAGCTAAAAACTTCACCAAAGAGCATTCATTATCAGGTTTGAGTCTACACAGACACCGGCGTCGGTCAGAAGCAACCGACGTCGGTCACAGGCAGTTGCAGAGACGCTGACGTTGACAGAGGGTCAGCCGACAGTGGTCACAGATAAGCAGCAGGAATCGACATCGGTTACCTGCGTGTCCAGAAAGTTATTTCTGTGGACAGAAGCGAGTGTTTGCATGATAAGTTTGAGTTGTAGACTCAAGCTCGCATCTCTATTGTTAGCAATACTATTTTTAGAGCCCTTGTTCAAGTGGTTAAACTGCTTGTTGGGTCTACATGCTCAAGTCTCCTAATTCTATATGTAGAATTAGATCTTCTTAGCTTTGTAGTAGTTGGGTGAATTATTGTAATTCATTGTATGAGAAGAACAGTACAGAATTAAATCAATCCAGGCTTGTTGGAGTTGATTGTTCTTGAGAGAGAGAGCTCTTGAGGAATAGAGATCTATTGAGAGATCTATACATCTAGGAGAGGTGTGGAAGAAAGAAGCTTTCTTCAATTGTATTCCTTTTGTAAAGAGTTTGTTAATACAAGTTTTCAGGGTGTTTTCTTGTATCTCTTGTTCTTGCTATTATCATTCTAATTACTTGTCAATCTGATTTAATTCCGCGTTTATTGCTTTCACAAGTGTAATCTATTATTGGTTTGATCCCCCAACAAGTGGTATCAGAGCCTTGGTTACAGGTTCAGAGCTTGATAATTGGTATCAAAGTTCAGGTTCACTAACATGTGGTTCAGATCTATGTAGTGTGTATTGATTACAGGTTCTCACAGGAGTTTCTGCAGGGATTTCTGTTTGAGTGGGAGAAGCAATGGCAGATGAAAGTAAATTGAGAATGGAAAAGTTCAATAGCAAAAATTACCAACACTGGAGATGCAGATAGAGGACTATCTGTATCAGAAAGATCTCTACTTACCGTTAGGAGGTATTGCAAAGAAGCCCAAAGACATGGAGGATGAAGAATGGGAAGTTCTTGACAGAAAGGCTCTGGGTTCTATAAGACTGAGTCTAGCATCCACTGTGATATCCAATTTATCACAGGCAAAGTCTACGGTAGAGTTGATGACTACGTTAGCAAATTTGTATGAAAAACCCTCAGCTTCTAATAAGGTATATCTTATGAAGCAGTTATTTAATTTGCATATGAATGAAGGTGGATCTGTTTCTACTCATTTGAATGATTTCAATGGTATTGTGAATCAATTAAGTTCAGTAAATATAGTGTTTGATGATGAGATAAAAGCTCTTTTGATATTATGTTCTTTGCCTGAAAGCTGGCATGGCTTAGTAATGGCAGTAAGTAATACTGCATCTGCATCAAATATTTTGAAAGTAGAGGATGTTGTTAGTGTTATCTTGAATGAGAAAATACGCAAGAAAAGCACAGAAGAGACATCTGGGAATGCTTTAAGTTTTGAGAGCAGGGGAAGGCAGAAAGAGAAGAGCAAGAAAGGCAGATCAAGATCCAAATCAAAGGGGAAAGGCAGATCTAAATCCAGAAATGGCAGAAGGCCACAATGCTGGAATTGTGGAAAGATGGGGCACATAAGCAGAGATTGTTGGTCAAAGCCTAAAGAGGACAATCAGCACGAAGGAAAGGAAGAAGCCAAGATTGCAGGTATTGCACAGGATTCTTTAATTTTCTCTCTGCATAATAATATAGAATCTTGGGTATTAGATTTTGGTGCATCTTTTCATGCTACTCCTAACAGGGAATATTTCAGTGACTATATCCATGGAGATTTTGGAATAGTGTATCTAGGGGATGATGAGCCCTCTAAAATAATTGGCAAAGGTAAAGTGCAGCTGAAGATGCAGAATAGCAACACATGGGTGTTGAGAGATGTGATGCATGTTCCTAGCTTGAAGAGAAATTTGATTTCTGTAGGAAAGTTAGGGGATGAGGGTTGTACAGTAACTCTCACAGTAGAATCTTGGAAGGTGACCAAGGGTGCACTTATTATGGCCAGAGATAAGAGAGAAGGTACTCTCTATTTGTGTAATTGTGTTACTAACAAATCTCCTTCTGTATTATCTACTTCAGATGTGGATGCTAAATTGTGGCACTCAAGGCTTGGCCACATAAGTGAGAAGGGGATGTCAATTCTTAAGTCTAAAGGTATGCTTTCAGATTTAAAAGGCATAGATCTAGAGTTTTGTGAGCACTGTGTATTTAGAAAACAGAAAAGGGTTAGTTTTCTCAAAATTGGGTCTACTAAGAAGAGGCACAAGTTGGAGCTTGTTCACACAGACGTGTGGGGATCGGCTCAAGTTGCTTTCATTGGAGGATCACAGTACTATGTATCTTTCATAGATGATGCCACAAGGAAGGTATGGATCTATTGTATTAGAAAAAAATTTGATGTATTTGAGACTTTTAAAGTTTGGAAAGCTATGGTTGAGAATGAAACAGGTAAAAGATTAAAGTGCCTGAGATCAGACAATGGTGGTGAGTTCTGCAGTCATAAGTTCAGAGATTATTGTTACATGCATGGAATCCGTAGGCAAAGGATAGTTCCAAGGACACCTCAGCAGAATGGAATTACTGAAAAGATGAACAGGACAATAATGAAGCGTGCAAGATGTATGAGATTGCATGCCAATTTGCCCTTACAGTTTTGGGCACAAGCTGTTGACACTACAGTGTACCTGATTAACAGAGGACCCTCTATAGCTCTGGATGGTGGTATTCCAGAAGAGGCATGGACAGGTAAAAAGGTTGATCTCTCATATCTCAAAGTTTTTGGTTGTGAAGCCTTTGTGCATATAGATAAGGAAAATAGAAAGAAGCTTGATGCTAAGTCTATAAGAAGCACGTTTATTGGCTATGGCTCAGATGATTTTGGTTACAGATTGTGAAATCTAGAAACTAACAAGGTAATCAAGAGTCGTGATGTTGTTTTCAACGAAAGAGTGATGTATTGTGATCAGCTAAGGAAGTTGAATCAATCTGAGCAGAGCAATGGTGAATTGGACGAGGTAAAAGTCCAAGATGAGCTCGCAAGAAGAATAAATAATCACTTACAGGAAAACACAGAGACCGACATCGGTAGGTTAAAAACTGGCGTCGGTAGGACAGAAACTAGCGTCAGCCATACAGAGACCGACGTCGGCTGTACAGGTACTGAGGTCGGTCATTCAGAATCGACGTCGGTCAGTAACAGGTCTGGAGGTGACCGAAGTCGGTCACTGTCAGAGAATTTGGGTGGACAGCGTGTTGTGGATGAGTCTCAGACACCCATCAGGAGGTCAGAAAGGGTGAGTAAGCCTCCAATTAGATATTCTCCTTCTTTATTTTATTTATTGCTAACTGATGGTGGAGAACCAGAGAGTTTTGAAGAAGCAATATAGGTGGAGTCCAAGAGTGAGTGGGAGCGTGGCATGGTTGAGGAGTTGGAGTCCTTAAGAGAGAACCAAACATGGGATTTGGTTAAATTGCCAGCTGGTAAGAGAACACTCAAGAACAGATGGACCTACAGGTTGAAGGAAGGTGAGAATGGACAGATGAGATACAAGGCCAGATTAGTGGTAAAAGGATTTGCACAAAAGCCAGGTATTGACTTTGGTGAGATTTTTTCTCCTGTTGTTAAAATGACTTCAATAAGGGTTGTATTGTCTTTGGTTGCTTTTGAGGATTTACATCTTGAGCAGCTAGATGTTAAGACAGCGTTTCTTCACGGAGACTTGGATGAGAAAATTTATATGGAACAGCCAGAAGGATTTGAGGTCAAGGGTAAGGAGAAGTTTGTGTGCAGGTTGAAGAAAAGCTTGTATGGCCTCAAATAAGCTCCTAGGCAATGGTACTTAAAATTTGACAGGTTTATGACTGAGCATGGCTACAGTAGGTGTCAATCAGACCATTGTGTGTATTTCAAGAGATTTGATAATGGTAGATATATTATTCTATTGTTGTATGTAGATGACATGCTGGTTGCAGGGTCTCACATGCAGGATATCTCAGAGCTTAAGGTGAAATTACCTCAAACATTTGCTATGAAGGATTTGGGAGCAGCAAAAAAAATCCTTGGCATGAACATTAAGAGAGACAGGAAAAATCACAGGTTGATATTGTCTCAAGAAGATTATGTGGACAAGGTGTTAAAACGGTTCAATATGCAGGATGCTAAACCGGTAAGCACACCTTTGGCTGGACATTTTAAGTTGAGTAAAGAACAATGTCCTAATTCATATGAAGAGGTAGAGTACATGAGTAAGGTTCCATATTCTTCCGCAGTAGGGAGTTTGATGTATGCAATGGTGTGTACTAGACCAGATATTGCCCAAGCAGTGGGAGTTGTAAGTATATGGCCAATCTAGATAAGGAACATTGGAAAGCAGTTCAGTGGATCCTTAGATATCTGAGAGGAACCAACAGTAGGCACTTGTGCTGTGGAGGTTCAGATACTTCTCTACATGGCTATGTAGATTCAAATATGGCAAGTGATTTGGATGGCAGGAGGAGCACTACAGGTTATGTTTTCACTGTAGGTGGAACGGCGGTTAGCTGGATATCTAAGTTGCATAAGGTTTTTGCCTTGTCAACTACAGAAGCAGAGTATATTGCAGCCACAGAAGCTAGCAAGGAGATGATATGGATGACACGGTTCATGAATGAGCTTGGTAGGGAGCATGAGAGTTGAAAATTGTATAGTGACAGTCAGAGTGCAATCCATTTGGCTAAGAATTCAGCCTTTCATTCAAAAACAAAGCACATACAGCTAAGGTATCACTTTATACGACAGGTATTGGAAGATGGTGAGTTGAAGCTAGAGAAGATCCATACAGATAAGAATCCTGCTGATATGTTAACCAAGCCGGTTATAAAAGAGAAGTTGAATCTTCATTCAACTTCTATTGGTCTTCATGATTGAGTTGAAGATGGAGGAGCTAGAAGATGTTGCTGTACAAGTACTGGTGCAGCTGTTTATCTCCAAGTGGGAGATTGTTAGGGTGTAGAGCTAAAAACTTCACCAAGGAGTATTCATTATCAGGTTTGGGTCTACACAGACACTAGCGTCGGTCAGGAGTGATCGACGTCGGTCACAGGCAGTTGCAGAGACGTCGACGTTGGCAGAGGGTCGGTCGACGACGGTCACAGACAAGCAGCAGGAACTGACATCGGTTACCTGCGTGTCCAAAAAGCTATTTTCGTGGACAGAAGCGAGTGTTTGCATGATAAGTTTGAGTTGTAGACTCAAGCTCGCGTCTCTATTGTTAGCAATACTATTTTTAGAGCCCTTGTTCAAGTGGCTTAACTGCTTGTTGGGTGTATATGCTCAAGTCTCCTAATTCTATATGTAGAATTAGATCTTCTTAGCTTTGTAGTAGTTGGGTGAATTATTGTAATTCATTGTATGAGAAGAACAGTATAGAATTGAATCAATCTAAGCTTGTTAGAGTTGATTGTTCTTGAGAGAGAGAGCTCTTGAGGAATAGAGATCTATTGAGAGATCTATACATCTAGGAGAGGTGTGGAAGAAAGAAGCTTTCTTCAATTGTATTCCTTTTGTAAAGAGTTTGTTAATACAAGTTTTTAGGGTGTTTTCTTGTATCTCTTGTTCTTGCTATTATCATTCTAATTACTTGTCAATCTAATTTAATTCCGCGTTTATTGCTTTCACAAGTGTAATCTATTGTTGGTTTGATCCCCCAACAGAGAGTTTGTATAGAGTGGTTAGTGAATGAAGAAAGTCAAAAGAATGGACTCAAGAATGGAATGATGGTGGTTGTATATTTCATAAGGATTAAAATTTAAAAAGAAATAATGATTATACACCAACAATAAGACATTTTTACTGTTTAATAGGTTCTCAAAGGTCAAATAAGACACCATATAGAAAACCAATATGGGATTGGTTTTCCAACTCTCCAAGTGAAGGGTGAGAGCAAAGTAGCCTATTGAAAGAGTCTCATGATGAAATGATAGTTTCATAGGATAATGGAAGTTTGAAATGGATAAATTCCATGCATATGGTTACTAATCAATATCTACAGTCAAGTCATCAAGCTACAGTCACCCACAGTAACACATTGTCAATGTTTGAAGAACTTTTTGAAGTGTTTTGAAGTTTTGGGGCACCTACATATGGAGTCAAGACCTCAAATTTGGTATTGAGGGTCCTTTTGAACTATTATATACCCATATTATTTATATTTTTCATGATATAAAATTAACATATCCATTGGTTTGTCTCAAACCTGAGGCACTCTACATGAAAATTCAAGCAACCTACTGGTAAGTTTTGGGAAAATCCATCTACAGACCTTAATATGCATGATCCAAGCATGAAAATTGGTTTAATTATTCATAATGAGTTTATATAACTATCCATAATATTTTTTATTCTAATATAATAAGATAAATATTCACTATTTTGTCATAGTTAACCCCTATCTATTGACAATCAAAGAACATAGGCAACTTAAACAAATTTAGAGTAAAATTCATCTACATATCTTAATATTCCAAATCCAAGTATGAAACTTGGTGGAGATGTTTTAAATGAGTCCTTATAATTATATAATATATTTTTTGTCTATAAATAAGAGTGTAAGTATCCACTATTGTATGACAGTCACCCACATGTCCAGTGGCAGCCACTATTGGAGCTAGGAGACATTTTTTAAGTCTACAAGTTTATGGAGGCTTTTGGAACTCATGGGAGTGTTTGGGAAGATTAATAATATGATAATAAGTCTCTATAAACATATTGAGAGGTGAACACACTCTAATTTAAATTCAAACCATGCCCTTAAGGGCTAAAGTAAGTAGGCGTATAATCATCCCCATAGCCAGTCCTAAAAGGCATGGAGACAAAAGTGAAACTTGCGAATCAAAAGGAGGTAAAAAGGGATGGAAATTTATGGGAATTTTTTTTTTTAATCCCTCATATAATTCTATAGGTGCCTCAATCCATGAAACTCAAAATAAGCCTAGAAACTAGTCTTAAAGCCTAGAAGGCTTATATCATGTTAAGGCACATTCAGACCCTATCAATGCAAGATGAAAAATTATTGAGGTATTATGAGATGTTTAAGGGCATAAATGAGGTGTTTTGATTATTTGGAAACAACTAAAAATTCATTTCAATCTCAAGGAGAATTTTGAGCTTTTTATGCCTAAGATACCTAATTTGAGCCCCTCTTCAAATGCTCGTATCTTTCACTACCTAGGGAGTTGGGAAAAATGATTTTAATATGTTTTTATTACCCATATTTAATTAAAATTAATTGTTTATTGAGGTTGGTTAAGGTCCTGAGGTTGAACAATTTTAAGAATCTAAGCAGACCCAAAATGCATGCAGATCCCCATAAGCAAACTTTTTATGTACATATATTTGCATACCTATTTCATGGAAGCCCATGATTTTCATGGTTATAAGTTTTGGAATGGAGGTATATAGTTTATGAACAATCATCAAGAAGGTAAACCTGTTAGAGCTGCCAAAAGAGCCTTTCGACCAGTTTTGGGTTTTTAAACTCATGGACCCATGAAATGATAGAGAATAATTTGGAAACCACATAGAAAATGTAGATGAATCTCTAAATATCATGTATAACCCATGTTTTATAAGATATTGGCATGTGTGGGTGCTTAGGAGGCCCAAAATGGCTTAAAATGCCTATTTTTATAGGTCTTCAAAGAGAAAAATGGTATAAATACATGGAAGAGGCCTAATGGGAATTGAATCACCATTATATCAAACTTGGAGCTCTTCAAAGGGGTTTCTAGGGTGCCTTATTGAGCTAAAAGGTCAAAAACACAATTTTTTTGACAATTTGTGAGTGGTGCAGGTTTGATGGAATTTTCCACCATTGTAGGTTTGAAGGTGCCATAAAAATTTGTTTTATCCCTCAAAGGAATGCTATGGATGTCTGGAAGTCTTATACAGGTCCAGAAGTGGTTCTCATGGTGATAAATGGCTTTGGGAACCACTTCTAGCACATCTAGTTGAAGATGGCTCAAGCTTGGAGACCTCCATCAATGGAGTCCAAGAAATTTGTAGGTTTCATGGAGTATTTTTTAGGTTAGAGGAGTAAATCATGAGTGAAGACAAAAGAAAACATAAAATCAAACACCCAAGGTTAACCATCAAGGTTAATTTTAAGCTAAAATCACTAACCATCATGTCAAGTTACTTTTAGAAGCCAAGTGGAATGGGGTGTAGAAGTGCAAGTGGGAGGGTTTAGAGGTTGGAGGAGTAACTTAGAGCATTAAATGAGATTTCTTGTCTTTGAAGACTTTTATCCAAGATAGTGGAGTGTGACATCATCTTCCTCAAATATTTTTGTCTTCTAGTTACTTTTTAGGCCAATGATAAGGCTTGAAGACCCTTTTGACCTTTGGAGGTTAATTTGATGAGAGAGGTTAGTTCTTAATTAATCAAAATGTTGTTGAGACTCCATGGAAGGTGGTTGAGGGACATTTATTGAATTTTGAGAGATTTCTTCCCTTTTCTCCTATATCTCCCATTTCTTCCCCATTTATAAGATATACTCTCATTTGACAAGGCAAAACCTTGTCAAAATTTTGAATAACAGCGTTTGAAGTAATAAGACATCATTTTTGCCTATCTCCTACGTGCATCTAGTGTTATAGTCAATTTTTGTATGATTTCTTTGTGTAAGGTTATCTTTCCTTGGTAATTTTCCATCTTTCTTGATTTTTTGTAGGTTTTCCACCATTGTTTTAGGTCTAAACTTGTGCCTTTTGGTCATCAGTAAAGGTATAATGTGAGTTTTATACTCCTCCATACTTCACCTCTTGCCTAGTGGGCCTAGTTTTAGAAATATTGATGAAAAATGGTTAATTTAAGAGATTGTATGAGTTAGGTTTGTCTTTAAACTACTTTAGTGTTAGTTTCATGTAAATTTGAGTGTCTTTAAGTTTGGTGCATCACCTTATTTATGGTTTTAGTCATCCCTTACAATCCTTCTACCCCTTTTCCAAGAAGAAGCAATAGTTTAGGAGAGATACCAAGAGGAACTACCCTTCTCTCAAGGTTTAACCCCATCACAAGATACCTATAGCCTAGGGTTGTTCCCATTTTGTAGCTAGGAGTGAGAGCCTGAAGAACTCTCTCATGAGAGTGCAATTCTATGTTACAATAGTTTTTAGCATGTTAGGTGGGACTACTACATTCTTCACTTCATTGAAGGTTTCTTGGTGTTACTCTTTAGTATAATCAGCCCTTAGAGGCACATTTGAAAACATTAATGGTGACCCCACTATGAACATCAGATTGTCAAGTAGCCTAAGTTCCCAAAATTATAACCTTAGTATGTATACTCAAACCTCTTTTGATCAACATGTTTGTTCTCTACCTCAGCATCACTCATTAGGATCATAACATTTATGTGTTTCCCCCAAGTGGAACTCAAGAAACCTATCAGCCCTATCATGGCCTTTTCCTCATTCCCACCCCTGTGTATGACTAAAAAAAGCCTCCTTGTCATTAAAATCAGCCATCTAATTCCCCTTGTCAAGACTATGTTTATCTTGTTACATTCTTGTCAGGATTCAAGCAAGAATTATCAAATTATATGGAGTTGATAAGGGATATTGGTAGGGGTTTATAAATTTATTTAGTCATCCTTATTTATATCCTATAAGAGGAAATGAGTTATCTTCAGTTGGTCAAGGATAGGTGGTCAATTTGTGAGGGTGAGCAATGGGTAGTTTATGAGAGGGAGAATAAAGTGTGTTTGATAAGCATGGTCTGAATATTGGATAGTGTGTTGATATCTTATGAAGATCTGTAGGCTTATTTTAATTAGTATTATGTGTTCTCTCCCTTTTATGAGCCTCAAGCTTAGCCTTTAATAGCTTTAAATCAGCCCTTTAGCCAACCTTGTCAAGGCCTATCCTTGTCAAGAATCAAAGAAGCAATACTACACCAATGGAGAGAAATCATGAAAATAAATAATGAGGTTGAACTTGGACAAGAATTACCCATTCATGTAGGGGATAAGGATGTTCTTACATGATTTTTGGAGTGTATGGGCATTTGTTGAAGAAGGTGACTATCTACATGTTTAGAAGTTATAAATGAAAGAGTGGGTATTATCCATTAAAGAGGTGTAAGAGCATTTAGAGGGAGAACATATGAAACCAAAAAAAATTATACCACTCTTTCCTACCCCTACACACACTCTCCTTCAAGAGCATGAATCCATCCCACCATGGATCTCTCCCTATACCAAATGATCCTAATTATACCATGCCCTCACTAGTGAAACCACTCTCTCTTAAGCCTATTCAAGGAAAACAAGACAACAAGTTGGTTTTACCCTCTACATTTCCCTCATGGAAATTAGTCAAGGAGGGCATATAGATAAAGGATGAGGTTTTGGTTGTGGTGACCCAAGAATTAGTCTTGGAGAAGAAATAAGTTTTGGTTCACAAATAAAGTGGTTTATGCATAGCTCAGCAAAATGAGATTGATTTACAAGAGTTCCAAGACTCCTTCTCCCCTCCTCAAGATCCAATAGAGGAAAATACAAGTCTCTATGATGAAAATATCATGAGAGGCAGCCCACTTAATTTAAAGGAGGAATAATCAGGTTTGGACAAGCCTTCTTGGCATGGCTTTAACACCAATGAATTAGAGCCTAAAAAAGACAATTCTCAAGCTGAATATGGGGCAAACATTGAATAGATTATTGAATGTCTATTCTACATAGATGAAAAAGAGGATCAAAACTAGGTACAAGAGGTTGGTATACTTCAAAATGAGGTGTCAATTGAAGATAGCCTTGATATGTTGGAGCTAGAGGAAGGCAAATCAGACCTTGAGCAAGACAAGTGTGATGTTTTGGACCTTGGTTGGTCAAATCAACCCTCATTTATAGTTAAAAAATAAGATGAAATATTGAGTGAGGTTGATAAAAGAGACATCCCAAGTGATCAAGTGATACAGTTTGAAAAACATACCAGTGAAGACCCTAAAGAGTTATGGCAGTAGTTCAATGCCATAACCGAAGAGTTTGAGGAGGATAAGAGACATGTCCTTTTAGAAAAATATGAGCACGCTACTCTAAGCATGATCATTCCTAATTTACACAAGAAAAAGGTAGAATAATATGGTCTTTTTGAGCCACAAGTGAAGTAAATACAATTGCTCCCAAGAACTTGAATGAAGTCCTTTTATAATACTTTCTCAAGCGTGATGAGCAACATGAAGCAAGTATTGAACCAATAATGGATTTTGTCTACATTGGAGACATATTTGTCCCTCTCCATCCATTATGGAGAAAGCCAAAGGAGTTAGTAATTAGGCATCTTGGTCCACCTAGCATGAGCTCACAAAAGTAAGGCTCCTCTTATCCTTGTCCACTAAAAGTAAACGATGCTAAAATCTTCCCATTTGATCGAGGAGGAAAGTATATGTGAGTTTCAATTGTACATATTATATAGTTTTACTTTCCTCTAAGTGCATTTTGCACATTTCCCCTTTGTTGTGTATTTCCCTTCCCTAAGTGATTTGAGCATATTTTTCTTTTGTTTTGGTTTGTCCTTTTTGTTTTGAGAGTTCCAATCAAAATTTGTAGCCTTATGATCAGTTGAAAATCAATTTGAGAAAGACTTTTGTGACCCCATAAGTCTAATGGATAGACTAACAACTAGTCTCTTGCATAGATAGGCATGCAATCCTAGGAGGTCACCAAAAATGTTGGCCAAAATTAGCCTACATACAAAAATTTTGTCTAGATGGATCAGACCACTCTCTTGGGCCATTCATTAACCTTTTGCCTTCATTACTAGTCTCTTTCTAGTCTTGACTTGATGATACAGTGAAGTATCTTAGAAGGTCCTAGTGTAGTGTGAGGAGCTAAGTAGAGTCTTTTTGTAGTGGATGATCCAATGGTGTAAATATAAGAAAAACTTCATAACTATACCTCATGTCTCTTTCAATCTTTTGAAACACCTTAAGCAAGTTTTAAGGTGAATTTGGAGATTTTAAGGAAAAGGCCTAGAAATGGATCTTGAACTATAAGTGAAGGATCTAACTGGTTTCCAAAGTGCCTAAGAATTCAAGGGTAGGAATAAGGTTTACACAAATTTTTATATATTATAATGGGTCAGAAATGATGTTTATATAAGTGAATATGCCCAAAAGACCCCTAAAAGTGCATTAGATAACTTGAGGACCTCTTAAATAAAAATTCTAAGTGAAAAAGTAACTTTTTGGAGAATTCAAATTGTTTTTGACTTAATCCCACCTCTTTATGGTGTGTTTTCCCTATTTAGACATGTTCAAGTCCATTTCAAGTCATTTGGAGTGGAGGAGAGGAGCTTGGGAGTATAAAGATGCATTTTTATCTTTTTGGAGATTTGGATAAATAGGTTTTCAAAGTTTTTGCTTGGTACAAGAGTTAAAATATCATATTAAATCATACATGGTGTCTCTAATATCCTCTCTTACACTTTTGAAACTACATCCAAGCATAGGAACCAGCATAGGTAAGTTAAACCTACCAGCTATAAACTATGCATGAAATAGGTTTTCTGCCATTAATGGAGGTCCAAGCACTTCAAAAGGTATATATAAATAAGGAAAGGTCATTTACATCATAAAAAATCTTTCCCAAGTGTTTTATTTCATATTAAGGCTTTTGGTTCTTCATTATAAAGAAAAATTATTTTGGGCAGTCTTGGACAGCTCTAGGAGAGCCTCAAGTTTTCACTTGGTACAGTCAAGAGAAAGAGATTTGGACCAGAATATCTTGGTAAGTGATAGGTAACATAGTGTTCTTCCACTTTATGTTATTTTTTTTTTGGTTCATCTCCCCATATTTATGAACAATCGCTAATAATACAAAGGTGTCTAGATAGCCTATTCATCCAGACAGGTCCAGGTTTTCTTCTATTTCTTTTCTTCAAGATATCATGTAGAATAATAATTTTGAGTATATTTTATAAAATTATTGGATATCCCTTTCATGGTTTTTTAATTTTATAATTCATCTCTATGATGAAGTTTCACTTAAAAGCTCTTAGTGTGCAGGTTGCTTTGATGAATTTTACTGCAAACCTTGTTTTCTCTTCATGGTGGTCACTCTCAGATGTTTTCCACCATCCATAAATAATAAAGGATCCTCCATAAATCATATATAATTTTCCATAAACCATATATTATCATCTAAAGATAGATAATTCATAGGTTTGCTTGAAAGATCCATCCTTCTTTGTATGGTTTGCTTCTCATGGAGAACTTATGAAAAATGTTTGTCATCTCCAAGTCTAAACATCATTCTAAGTTTGAATGTCAATAATAATCAAATATTAACATTAAGGAACCACCATTGAGCTATTTAGATCCAATATGTAATGGAAAACATGATCCAAAATGGTACTTTAAGTAAGTTTTTGAAGTCTGAAAAGAAGTTTCAGGTTTATAAATCCACCTAACATGGCTTTGGAGACCCAAATCCATGTTTAGCATGTATTGACATAATTTAGAGTGTAAATGAATTCATATAATCCCTTTATCTCATCAAAAATCATGGGATATCATCAAGAGCTTCACTCTCAACAAATGATCAGGTACATCCATACACTTTCTATATATAAGAAGACAAGTGTGAAGAGAGACAACAAGGTTTAATGATGGGATTCATGTTTATAGAGGTTCATTAGAGTTCAAGTTCATATATTGAAATATTATTTAATAATGAGAGAGAATATATAGAGACAATAGGTCATTCTCAAATGTTGTCAATGAGCCAAATAAGCACTTACAGTAGTTCAAGCTTCATATCAAGATGTAAATGATCTTGATTGATCATGAATATCCACCTCATGTACATTCAATGATCTTAATATAAGGACTTGTCAACAATACAAGAAGGAATAATACCATCCTAGTGAAAACTCAGTATTGGGAGTCCAGTTGAGCGAGATAAAACAACTTTGTTTCCTCTTGTTAGCATTTTTTAAGATAGTTTTGTGGAAATTAAAGTAATTGATCTTTCTTGGTTTCTTCTCCACTCAATCACTATGGTAACCCAATTCAAGGATTTAAAAGAAAATTATAGTATATAATGGGTATTCATATCTTTAATACATGTTCAAGTCAGAGATCAACCTCCTAACTCCTGCTCAGTCCATACAATGGTCAAAATTATCACCTAGAGTGGAGTGTAAGAAGGTGCTCTCAAAGATGGTAAAGGGATATCTTAAAAACCAAGGTAATTTTGGATGAGGGAAGTTTTAAAGTTTAATTAAATATTTATATAACTCCAATGCACTTCATATACCTTCTTTTAAATCATCAACACTTCCCACATCATGTTGTACTCTGCTACAATCCATATAGTGTGAAAGTTCAAGCTTATTGAAGACTAAGTTGTGGAATGAGACCAAGACTTTCACTCTGATTGAATATTAAAGATTGAATAGGTTTAAAATTATTAAATAAAGGTTCCATAGGATGATAAAATTGTCTTGCACCATAATATGAATCCTCAATCCATATAACATTCAAATCATGTTCACCTACAACCATGTGTTGAAGGAGTTACGAAGGTGCCAATGTACCAAAAGAGGAAGTGTGAGATGGTTCCTAATGAATTGGGATATATATATATATATATATATATATATATATATATATCAACATCCAAAATGTCTTTTTATTATTGAAATTTCACTTACAACCATGTGTTGGTAGAGTGCAAGTTAGTAAGCAAGAAGGAGAAATGGTGTGATGACAAGGTGTATAAGACTGAGAAGTGTCTAAGAAATGGTAAGGATATTGTGATAAATATTTTTAAAAATAAGCAATTTATTTTCAAAAATTTCATACCATTATGCCAATATGAAATAATACAAGCTCAGTCATGAACTCAGGAAGCATAAAAAAACAAATAGCCAACTAGCTAGTTTTAGGAAAAATGAGTTTTGGGGCATCTAGAGGTATGATCAAGTTATAAAATTTGGTAAATTTGGTTATAATGACTGTTTCTATCTATATATAATATTTTTTGGCCAAAAAATGAGTTTAATTATCCTCTATTTTGTCACAGTTTTATGTTTGTTTGTTGACAGTCAACATAGGGTTAGGCAAGCATTTCGGAGGGCTATAAGGTGTGATGGATAGTATGAACTTCATGTGAGGGTTTGTGAATAATTTTAATATTATTTTAAGTCTTAAAAAATATTTTTAGATTTATAACATTGAAAAATTCAAGTCAAAATGAACAAAAGTGCAAGTTGGCCAAATTCAGGATTTTGGCATGCAAATGTAGGCAATTGTAAAAGGTGTTTTTGAGGTACTTAAAGGGTTTTATGATGAAATAAAATGATTTTATAAGTTTTATTTTTATTTAAAATATTAAATTAAAAAATAATTATGTCTTTATACCTCATAAATATCAAGATACACCTTTTTCTCTCTTCCTAGGTGTCTTGTTTCTCATTTTCTGAGTGTGTAGCAGGCCTAAATTGTTGATTATGAATATTTTTTTAATTTATGATGGAAAAAAATGATTTTAATATTTTTTTTTCATACTTATATTGCCTAATTAAAAATTAATTAGGTCCTGGTACCTCATAAAACTCAATAAAATAGAAAAACTCTAACCTACACATGCTCAGAAAGTTAACAAGGCAAGTTGAGGCAACCCCAAAAGGTGTATTTTTTGAGTTCTACTAAATGAAATGACTTAAAATTTTAAACAGAGGTATATTTTGGTGTCATTTAAGTTTTAAAATATTTTTAATTACATTAATTTACTTTATTATATAAAAAAGGTCAGATTACAGGTCTACTAAATAAGCATCATAAGTTAAGGAGTGGGTTGAGCAATGAATGAAGTCTTTTCAAGGTGAAAAAATATTGGAATGAGGTTATGAATCTTGTGGGGTTAATTAAAATTAAATAATTATAGTTTAATTAGGCATATATTTTACCATATCAATGTATAAATCGATCTCATCCATACAATCACACTAAACACATTCAAGTGACTTTCACCTATAGCCATACTAAGGAAAGTGAGATAAAATATGGAAGCTTGGGTCAAGGTCAAGACTGTTTGAAAAGAAAGTAGAGAAATAAGTATGTAAGTTATAGTTTATTCAAGACTCATCATGATACTATAACCAAATAGATGCCATTAATATATATCAAACTCATAGTTGGTCATATTTCCATGTTATCTTCACCTACAACTAGCTCTTTCAAGTTTGTCATCATGAGGTTGTGTTAGGTGGGATAGATATGATAATTATACATTGTAATTTTGTGGATAAAAATATTTATTAAAGGTTATGGGATTTTTTATATGATAAATAATTACATCATCAAACCTAAAATACACTAGTTTGAGGTCTAAGCACAAGTTTGAACTCGGTGTTTCACCTCATAATTATGACCTACAGTCATAGTTTTGGCCTAAGTTTATGATACGTGAATAAGGTGGAGGTAAGAAATATTTGATAGGTATATTGAGGTTTTTGAATGATTTAAAATAATATAAATCATCAAAAATACTCAGATCATTATTTTTGAGGTATTAACTTCAACCCAAAATCACCACCTATCACCTAAAATCACCACCTACAGCTAGTAAGAGCAGAATTAGTAATGGTTATGAATGAATTGAAAACTAGGTTGGTGAGGACCAAGTAGAATTAATTTAGGTCTTGTGACCAAGTTTAATATAATGACTATATGGGAAACCAATAAAGGAATTGGGTTCATAGCTATAAAGGGTTGTCTCAAGGTATACTCCATATCATTTGGAGATGAATTGTTTAAAGGTAGAGTTGTGGAAGAGAAGCTTATGAGAAGAATAAGAAAGAGTTTGGATTGAATAAGGTCTATAAATGGTTTGGAAAGATGTATAATGGTAAGATAGACCTTGTATAGGTCTTATTTTGGAGTGTAAGGACCTAGAAACAAAGAAGTGGAGTTTAAACCTTACACATTCATGCATAATCTTGTAAAGAGGGTATAGAACTCTATATTTTGATCACTTCAAGGAAAATTATGATCAACCAAGTGATATAACTTATTTTAAAAGTTTCATAATGTCAAGACAGACTTGGAACAAGTTTTGTTTCTATTAGAAACATCCTCAAACTAAAAAAATTGATTTTTGAAGGCTCTTGGCCTTTGCAGGCCTGCACATTTAGTCTAGCTAGGGTTTCTAACCTAAAAGCCCTATATCTCAAGTTTGAAGTGGTGAAAAATCACAAAATATTGTAATCAGGTCTTTTCTATCATATAAAATGTGAATCATAAGGTTTTATTTTTATTCCATATGGTATAGTATGGATTTGAGGTCTAGGTAAGTGTGATAGGGCTTAAGAGGCCTAATTGGAGGGATGTTAAAAAAGGAAGTACCTTATAAACTTGTATTAATACCTTGAAACTTTATGGAAGGTTTTAAGGAGATATAGGGTGGTGTAAAATGGCCTTAAGTCCTCAGGAAGGTGGACAAACTCTTCAAACAAGTAGGAAAACCTCAAAAAAGGGTTACAAGGACTTATTGGCTCTAAGGAGGGTAAAGAGTGAAAATGCATGGTGGAATGACCTTGAAGGGATTAAAGGGGTTTCTAAAAGTTTAATATGATCATGAAATATCATTAAAGTTTTTATATTGTCCTCATGAAACCTATAATGAGATTTGGTATGTTGAACTAAGACAAGAGCTTGTGTAGAGTGTTTAGTGAATAAAGAAAGTGAAAGGACTAGAGAATGGAATGATGGTGGTTGTATATTTCATAATGATTAAAAGTACACAATAACTCAAGATTATACAGCAACAATAATATATATTTCTTGTTTAATATGTTCTCAAAGGTCAAATAAGACACCATATAGAAAACCAATATGGGATTGGTTTTCCAACTCTCTAAGTGAAGGGTGAGAGCAAAGTAGCCTATTGAAAGAGTCTCATGATGAAATAGTAGTTTCATAGGACAATTTAAGTTTGAAATTGATAAATTCCATGAATATGGTTACTAATAAAAATCTACAGTTAGGTCATCAAGCTATAGTCACCCATAATAACACACAGTCAATTTTTGAAGACTTTTTTGAAGGGTTTTGAAGTTTTAGGCTACCTACACATGGATTCAAGACCTAAAATTTGGTAAATATGGTACTTTTTACATATTATATACCAATATTATTTATATTTTTTAATAAAAACAAGGGACATATCCATTGTTTTGTCTCACACTTGAGGCACTCTCCATGAATAATCAAGCAACCTACTGGTAAGTTTTAGAAAAATCCATCTACAGAACTTAATATGCATGATCCAAGCATAAAATTTGGTGGATATTTTCATCATAATTTTAAATACATATCCATAATATTTTTGATTCAAATATAATATGGAAACTATTCATTATTTTTTCATAGGCAACCCCCTATATATTGACAATCAAAGAACATAGTCAGCGTAAGCAAATTTGGAGGAAAATTTGTCTAAAAACCTTAATATGAAAGATCCAAGTATGAAACTTGGTGGATATGTTTTTCATGATTCATTATAATATTATAAAATATTTTTTGGGTATGAATAAGGACTTAAGTATCCACTATTTTGTCACAGTCGCCCACATGTCTAGTGGTAGCCACCATTAAGCTAAGAGACATTTTTGAAGTCTGCAAGTTTGCGGAGGGTTTTAGACCTCATATTAGTGTTTATGAAGATTAATAATATGATAATAAGTATATATAAAACTATTTATATGTGATCACACTCCAGGTTCAATGTAAATTATTCCTTTGAGGGCTAAAGTAAGTAGGCAAGCAGCCATTCCCACAGGCAGTCCTAAAAAGCATGGAGACAAAAATGAAACTTGTGCATCAAAAGGAGGTAAAAAAGGTTGGAAATCGATGTGAAACTTGGTTTTTAATCCCTAATATACTCCTATAGGTGCCTCAATCCTTGAAATTCAAAAGAACCCTAGTAGGCCTATATCACGTTAAGGCACATTCAGATGCTATCAATGAAATATGACACCTTATTGAGGTATGATGATATGTTTTAGGACATGAATTAAGTTTTTAAATTAGGTTATAATAATGAAAAATTAATTTCACTCTCAAGGAGAACTTTGAGCTTTTTAGGTCTAAAACACCCAGTTTGAGCCCCTCTTCAGATGCTTGTATATTTCACTACATAGAGAGTTGGTCCAAATTATTTTAATATGTTTTTAGTACCCATATGTACTTGAAATTAATTGTGGATTTAGGTTTATTAATTTCATTTGGTTTATTATCAATCATTAATACTCTAAGTAAGCCCATAATGCATGTAGAGCCCCATAAGTAAACTTTTTACATACGTATCTTTGCATACCTTCTATATGGGAGCCCAATATTTTCAATAAATTTGAGGGGCATATAGGTTAAATATTAATGGAAAGAAGTTATGGAATGGAGGTCTATAGTTTATGGACAATCGTCAAGAACGTAAGCATGTCAGAGTTGCCAAAAGAGTCTTTTGACCTGTTTTGGGTTTTTGAACCCATGAACATATGAAATGACCTGAAATCACTTGGAAACTACCTAGAACATGTAGAGGACTCTCTTAATCTCATGTCTAACCTATTTTTAAGAAGAAATTGGCATGTGTGGTGCCTAGGATGCCCAAAATGGCCTAGAAATGCTTATTGTTACAAGTCTTCAAAGAGAGAAATGGTATAGATGCATGGAAGAGGCCTAATGGGACTTAATCACCATTATATGGCACTTGTATCTCTTTATATGGGTTTATAGGGTTCCTTATTGAGTTTAAAGATCAAAACCCCAAGTTTTTTGATAATTTGGGAATGGTTGAAAGTTTAATCAAGTTTTTCACCATTGTTGCAAGTTTTGAAGGTGCCATAAAACTTTCTTTTCTCCCTCATAGGAATCATATGGATGTCTGGAAGTATTCTATAGGTCCATAAGTGGTTTTTATGGTGACAAATGGCTTTGGGAGCAAGTTCTAGCATAGTTGTTTGAAGATTGCTCAAACTTGGAGACATCCATCAATTGAGTCTAAGAAATTTACAAGTTTCATGGAGTATTTCATAGGTTGGAGGAGTAAATAATGTGTGAAGATAAAAGAAAACATAAAATCAAACACCCAAGGTTAACCTTTAAGGTCAATTGCAAGTATAACTTGCCAAGATCACTAACCATCATGTCAAGTGACTTCTAGAAGCAAAGTGGAATGGGTCATAGAAGTGTAAGTGGGAGGGTTTGGAGGTTGGAGGAGTAAATTGGAGCATTAAATGAGATTTCTAGTCTTTTGAGACTTTTCTACAAGATAGTGGAGTGTGACATCATCTTCCTCTAATATTTTTGTCTTTTAGTGCCTTTTTAGGTCAATGATAAGGCTTGAAGAGCCTTTTGACCTTTGGAGGTTAATTTTATGAGAAAGGATCAGTGCTTAATTAATCTGAATGTTGTTGAGTCACCATGGAAGGTGGCTGAGGGACATTTATTGAATTTTGAGAGCCTTTTTCTCCTATCTCTTCTTTTTTCTCCTGTATCTCCCATTTCTTCCCCATTTTTAAGATATACTCTCATTTGACAAGGCAAAATCCTATCAAGATTTTTTAAGAGAGACTTTGAAGTAATAAGACATCATTTTTTTCATATCTCTTACTTGCATCTAGTGTTATAGTCAGTTTCTCTATGATTTCTTTTTGATAGGGTGCCATTCCTTGGTAATTATCCATCTTTCTTACCTTTTTTTAGGTATTCCACCATTATTTTAGGTCTGAAATTGTGCCTTTTTATCATTAGTGAAGGTACGATGTGAGTTTTATACTCCTCCATATTTCACCTCTTGCTTACTGGGCCTTGTTTTAGAAATATTGATGCAAAATGGATAATTTAAGAGATTGTGTGAGTGAGGGTTTTCTTTGAACTACCTTAGTGTTAGTTTTATGCAAATTTTAGTGTCTTTAAGTTTGGTGCATCACCTTGTTTATGTTTTTAGTCATCCCTTGTAACCCTTCTACCCCTTTTCTAAATAGAAGCAATAGTTTAGGTGAGATACCAAGAGGAATCAGCCTTCTCTGGAAGTTCAACCCCATCATAAGATACCCATAGCCTAGGGTTATTCCCATTTTGTATCCAGGAGTGAGATATCCTAAAGAACTCTCTCACAAGGGTTAATTTTTTTCTATAATAGATACCATTCTACAAAATCCAAGGAATGTATTCAAAACAATGCTAAAGAAATAAGTTTTTGATCAAAAGGAGTAGTTATTTAACATCATGAAAGATATAAATCCATCCAATGGGATTATGATGATGTTACTTGATGGTGAGATACTATCAACTCATCTTTATGCTAACTAAGTGCTAACAAAATAAAACCTCTTCTTAAAATTAGACACTTTGTGTAAATTTTAACTATCTATTAATCATTGTCTAACATCATCCATAAATCACTAATTATCCTCTATCTACACTAACAATCCACTACCACTACCACTATCCTCTATCTACACTAATTATCAGCATCTCTCTTCACTACCACTATCCATCACACATTATATTAGTTAATTATCTACTTTGATCCTAATTGGAACTTCCATGTAATGCACGTTTTCTATTTTCTATAAATCAAATAATCCATATTTCCATTTTAAATCTATGATGTCATCACATAATCATCCAACTCAATCAAATCCACCTAATAATCCCACTTAACCTCCACTATCTTGACTATCTACACTATCTAATTTCCTAATCCTCCATGATCCTCACATACCAAGGTTAGATCATAGGTGCTATTAGCCAGTAGAAATAGTCAAGTTAAAGATGTGTTCATTGGTGAAAACCTTTTTGAGGTGAAAATGGATGGGTAAATTGACTCTCTTTGTAAGGAAGCACAAATTCATGGAAGTACCACATCATATTTGGCTTGGATATCAATCTTGAGGAATAAATGCACATTTGAAAATTGATCTAAGACTCTCTGCATAAATTTATCAAGTGGTTGTTACCTAAAATGAAGGATTCATATTCTTATTACATGGGTGAGATTGATGAACCAATCAGTCCACAATCAGATGAAGATTGTCAATTCCCTTTGATACCTTTTTTCTTGGAGGATGGTTCCATATTGCTTGTGGAAGACACCATTTATGTCAAACTTGGTATTGAGGATGATCCATGCATCATTAAGCTAGGTGTATCTCTCACTAAAAAAATAATGTGAGTTCATCATTGTTATCCTCATATAATTCATTGATATGTTTTAATGGTCTTATTATAACATTATTGGATTATATCTATCATTAGTCATCCATCATCTTGTAGTGCATCTTGACACTAATCTCATCAAGTAAAAATTATGAAAGATGCACCCATGTATGGCCATTTTGGTCAAAAAGGAACTTGAAAAACTCTTGAAATTCAAGTTCATTAGGCCTATTGATGACTTAGAGTGGATTTCTAATATTTTTCCTATCAGCAAGAAACCTGATAGTATTTGCTTTTGTACAGATTTCAAGGATATTAATAAAACTTATCTAAAAGATGATTTTCTATTTTCCAACATTAATATGATTATCGACTCCATAGAAAGATATGAGATATGATAGCTTATGGATTTATTTTTTGAATATAATCGAATTAAGATATCACCTGAGGATTGACATAAAATAACATTCATAACTCTTTGGGGAATATATTTTTATTAGGTTATGTATTTTGGCATGAAAAATGATGGTGTTACCTATTAGATTGTCATGGATATCATTTTCCATCACATGATGTATGACATGGTGGGAGATTATGTGGATGATATTATAGGAAAGTTGAAGGCTCATACAAGTCATCTAATAATTTTGTGATGAATATTTTAAATATTAGATTACATCATCATCATCTAATTATGTGACATACAATTACAAATATTAGATTGGTTAGAAAAAAATAAAAATAATTGAAACCTTGTTCCTAACCTAAGCATATGCACTTTGATTGAACAATACTAAATAAAATAATACAAATAAACTAAAAGATAACACAAATGTATACCTCTCTTATGATTTTTTCCTTACCAAAATTCAATTTTGGATATGCTCAAATTATAATTACAAGTTGTTTGGTGGATGCATGTGGATGAACCGGTAGCATAACTCCTTTGAAAAGTGATGATCTTGATTGGACTATGATGGTCTTGATGTTGGATGGTTCTCCAAATTTAGAGGAACATCGTTAGGTATTCAAGACTTGATAAGAATGGGGGTGGGGGGGGGGGGGGGCGGGGCGGGGTGGTTCTATATATAGCTTTTTTGAATGGATGTGGACCTTCAATCTTGATGAAAGATCTATGGTTGAGTATGATTCCTCATAAAGATGATATTTTAATCAGTATTAGGAATCTTGTATGGTGGAAGACATGTGGAGTAACTTGGGATTATAAAATTGAATAATGGGAATATGAGGATTATAAAATTAGATGGTGTGAAAAAAGTGGAGATTTTTTAGGATTATGAAATTAGATAGTGGAAATAGTGGGGAATCTTGGAGTATTAAGTGGGATTATTTAATTTGGTAGTGGATACATGTGGGGATCATGGAGGATTAAGAATTTAGATAGTGTAGATAGTGGGGATTAAGTGGGATTATGAGGTGGATTTGATTATGAGTTGGAGGATGATATGATGACATCATAGATTTGAGATGGAAAATGGATTATTTGATTTATAAAAAATAGAAAATGTGAATTCCATGAAATTTTTAATTAAAATGAGATTATCTAATTAACTAATGTAATATGTGATGAATAGTACAATTAATAGTGATGATGAATAGTGGTAGTGAATAATGATGATCAATAGTGATGAAAAATTAGTATAAGGGTTTGTTAGTGCAGATAGAAGATTGATTAAGGATTTAGGTTTGTCGCTAAATGATGATTAGTGGATAGTTAAAATTGACACAATTTTTTTGGTTTTAGGGGTCTACATTTTCCCCTATTTTAAAGTTCACTATGAGATACAATGAGGGGAATAACAACTTTTTTTTAAAAGGAATATTAGATGATAATGATGAAAGAATGTGATGGATGATTCCCCATCAAGATGGAATACAGGGATGAAGGACATGGATGGGCTCTTAAAAAATAAAGGAATAGGTTAGAATGAAATAATCAATAGGTGGGTGATGAAGAAAGAGGGCTTGGGATGTTAGAGGTAATGATGATTGATTGAGATTAACCCATGGACAAGATTAATCTACTTGAGCTAATGCTTGCACGCTTTGATTTTTGATGAGGATGGATTGATTTACCCTAATTAGGGCTTATTTGGGAAGGATACACCCTGAGATTAATTGTAAACTTTGATTTTCCCCAAGTAGGCTAGATGTGGGGAAAATATCCTAAAAAAGCTTTGGGCTTAACTTGCCCCAAGAAGGGTGGAAGCTACAAGCTTAGATTGGATGGAAGACCGATTGATTGATTAAATAATTGATTGGAAAGAATATATCAATATTTAATCTTTGACATGGATTAATTATGAGTTTATGGGAGAGATTATGAAGGCACTAGGAATGGGAATGAATAATCATCCAACTGACCTCATAAACCCCATGTAACTTAGCACTACCAACATAGTCTATAAGGACCTCAAGCCGATGTAGTTATCCCTTTAGGGAGTTATGATTGTGGATGTGATGAATGAGCAGATGATATTAACCAAACGAAGAGATTAACTCACTTGATATAATGTTTTTTTTCTTTGAATTTTGATGATGATGGATTTATTTTTCCCAAGTAGGTCAAATTTAGCAAGGATACATCCCAAGATAAGCTACACAATTTAATTTATCCCAAGTAGGGCAAATTAAGGAATGAAATATCTCAAAAATTTGCAATTTTTGGTTTGATTCACAAGAATTGGTGAAGGATTTAAGTGATTGAAATCAATGGGAAATTATAGATGATCATGCTGATTGATAACAAAGGTGTGATAAGTTGAGACAAATGTATCTGCAGATGGTATAATGAGTGTTCAAGAGAATGAAGAAGTCATAAAAACCTAGGCACATAAGGATGCCCCAAAGTGATGATATAATGATTGAGTAATGGTGTGATGATGTATTGATGGATAATAATGGTTTTGAATATGATACAATGGAATGCATCTAGTCATTCCATCAAGACGTATGACTTGTTGAAGAAATAATGTTCACATAATGATTATGGACTTACTTCATCAGTGGGGGCATGGATCTCATTAAAGGAAAGAACCAAAGTCACTGATTAGAACACAACCCATGGCATGGCAGGAGGGTTAATCAGCCTTGATGTAAATATAGAAGAATCAAGAAAATATGTTGGGAGAAAATATTCTCATGCACAACATGCATAAATATTGAGATGCAAGATGTGTGTGCATCAAAAAGTGAACCTGATAAGATTTCATGCATTGAAGTAAAATATTCGAGGATGTGAGTGAGAATGTATGAATATGCATGTAGGATAATTAAAAACTAGTGGACATACCCTTATTTTTGATGAGTTTGATTTCCATTAAGGGAATGGTATGTGCAGCGATTAGTTGATAGAGAATGTATTGGGGTTAATGGTCATGTTGATATTGAGATGGATGAAAGAGGATGAAGAGGATAATGAGGTCACATATAAATAAGATGGTGAGGGTGAAGAATCATGTTGGTGTTGGTGTTAGTGTTGGTGTTGGTGTTGGTGTTGGTGTTGGTGTTGGTGTTGGTGTTGGTGTTGGTGTTGGTGGGTAAGATGGGACCAACAAGTAGTGTTGGGTATGAGTGATTACTCAACTAAGAAGAAAAGGGAGAATATGGAAGAGATGATAAAAATGAAATGAAACTAAGAAATTAAATGAAATAAAATGCAAAAGATGAGGGTGAAAAGATGATACTATAAATTTGGTAGATTAGGGAAGTGAAATAATATGTAATGGAATGTTTGATGTTGTGTAATGGAATCGGAGGATGAGAGATGTGGGATGGAGTGAAAGTGTGTAAAGGAGGCCCAAAGTAGACCAAGGAAAAAATAGAATAGTGAGGAAGATGAAGGATAAGTAAAAACATAGAATATATGGATATGGTTAAGCAAATAAGTGGAGAGAGGATGTAAAATATATGAAAGGAGAGTGAAGAAGTGGGTAGTATAGTGATCAACTAAGCATTGATAGGAAAATTGATGGCGAAGAAAGTGACATGCCAAATGGTGGATCAGATGGTGGCTTTGGAGATGAAAACAAAATGGAAGATGTTAGATTATTTGTTAAAACTAGGGTGAAGTGAAGGATGGGTGTACAAGGAGGCATAGATTCAGGATGGGTGTCAATCATCTTGTTAAAAGATATTGACAAGCTAGATGGGTGATCAAAAGAGATTGCCAAGCCAAATGGGATGACGTGATGGGCATATGGGTAGTGATGTAGTTAATAGTTTATTATCGAGGAGGAATGAGATGAAATTATTAAGGATTATATGAAAATGGAAATAATAATTAGAAGGAGAATAAGAATTAAAATGATGGTGACCAAGTTGACTTCAGAAACTCCATGTAACTAAGTGTTGCCTACATAGTTCATAGGGACCTTAGGCCAATGTAGTTATCCCAAAAAGGGAGGAATGTGATGAGTAATTATGATTATAAATAGATGAGGATAGATGTTTATTTTGATTTTATTGGTCAAATATGGTTGAACTGAATCGATTTTAAAATGGATGTTAAGGGATGGATAGATTTTGCAATGGGATAAATTGACGCTCTAGCATGTCTCCACATATATTTTATAAATTTATTTTTGATGTAACACAAAAGTATGAACCATGATATAAAATACCATGATGACTTAGTTGTAATGTGTGTAACGACTGACCCCCAATCCAATAGACAAATGACATAAACACACCATGATATGGAAAATTCATGATGCACTATCATTATATGTCAATGGATAGACTCAAGTACAAGCATATGATAAGAGTCACCAAGTTATTGAGAAACCATTATTACCTTATTGTTACATACATATGGACTAAGTCAAGTCATAATAAGAAAATTAAACAAACAAACAAAAATGCAAACTTGAAAACAAAATCAATAGAAAGAATTTTTTTATTAATTGAATCAAAATCCATATGTGAAAGGTCAATAATACAGATAACTAGATGGTGCCCCAATCATGGATACATGAAAGGGGGTGGATTTGGGAAGGACACATCCCAAAAAAATGGCAAGAATGATTTGAGAGAATTTTTTTTGGATTTTATGACTTTATATCTCATTTGGATATTTACAGCCTTTCTTTATAATACGTATTTTTTCAATTATCTAATAATCATCTAATGTTTTTGGATATTTTTGGAATAAGTATATACAAGGATTCACTATATTTATGTACAAGGGTTATTATCAAATAGAAATTCGACTCTAGTAGCAATTACAAGAAGTGATGTAGGACAAGAAAGATATGGAAAACAATTGGATGTGGGGGGGTGAAGGGATATCAAATTTAAAAAAAGAGGACATGATGAAAAGAATCTCTCCAAAGATGACAAGATAGGGAAACCTTCCATTTGGTCATTTGAGATCATACTGCAAAGATGTTTCTACCTTCTAATCCTTCAAAATTTGCTCCAATCTATAGTACTTTTAGATCACAATCAAGGTCAACATGAAAATAGAAATTGGGATATGATGTAGAGCGACTCATGGACAAAAAATAGATTGGGATGGAAATGAAAGGACACATAAGGTTTCCCACAAGCAAGGGTGCTCATTTAATAATTCTCTTTACCAATGGTGCCAAAGAACTATTTTTCACCGTGGTACTTGTCCAAGGCACCATAGAAATGGTTTTCATCTTTAGATAATTATTTCTCTTTCTTTTTATTCTTTTTACTTTTTTTTATTTTTTAATTTTGTGCATCAATAATGGATGTATTTTTAAGTATAAAAATGCTTGAGGTGCATGATTTTTAAGGGTGTGTCAAGCTATTTTCCATCTTTTGTTGCCAATTTGTATGTTCCTGAACCATAGTTAGTTGTGGTGACATACAAACCCAAATAGTTAGGCTCAAAATCAATTTTATTTTCTTAGTCTATTTTGGTATTTCACTGATTTTATTTAAGCACAAGATCACCAACTTCAATTTATCTTGAAATGATACACTTATTATAGTAATGACATAGTTGATTTTGATATGTTTTGAGATGGTTTAAGGCAGCGAGTCATTTTTCATCCAAGAGTTATAGCTCTTGTAGTTGATCTACTTAATAATCTTCATTATTAATAAGATCATGTAATGAAATATGTAGAGTGGGTAGATTTATATTGATTGGGGGAATAACTTCTAATCCAAAGACTATGGAATAGACTGTAGCACTTGTGGTAGTATGGATGTTGGTTCGGTAAGCCCATAGAGAAGTAAATATTTGCAAATTCTAATCACAACCAGTGTCATTAACAATATTTTTTAGGATTTTCATAATGGCATTATTTTATTCCTTATATTTATTGTATCCTTTAGGATAATAGGGAGTGGACAATTTGTGTTTAATATGAAACTGAATATAAAGGAATTTAACATCCTTATTCTTGAAGGACTTTCTATTATCAGAAATGATAGTAGATGGTATGACATACCAGTAAATGATGTGATTAAGAATGATTTTGGAAATATAATTTATGGCTACATATATGAGTGGAATGGCCTCAACCCACTTTTTACAATGCTTGGTAGTTGTAAGGATGTGTTTCTGGCCATCAGATGATGTAGGGTTTATCTTCCCCATGAGATCTAGCCCCCATTTGGAAAATAACCAAGGATATGTGATTGGTGGAAATGATTCTGATGAAGCATTAATTATGTCACCATGTTTATGATAAATAACATATTGTTTAACATTTGCACATGCATCAAATTCCATTTTTACTAGTAATACCCTGTACAAAGGAGTTTCTTAGTGAGGAACATTCTGCTAGTACTGAATTACAAGATGAAGGCATACAATTCAAGCTTCATATTCTAAAATATTTTTCATAAAAAGAAACCCAATGTGAAATGACTTAGGGATAATATCTCCCTATGATGTAATGAAAATCATACCTACCTCTTATCCATGAAATGTGAAGGAACCATTAAAGTAGAGTTTCTATTGTCTTAATTCATCAAGAGTCAAAATGGACTCATTTGGAAAAGTAATCTGTAATGGTTGTGTATATGATAATGGAGCATTTGTTAATACATTGGTAAGCACCTACCCCTTTATAGCATTTTTATTGGTATACTCACTATTAAATTCACTTTAAATCATAATCTATTTGACCATATAACCTATCCAAGCTGATTGGAGAGAAGATACTTGAGTGGATTGACTTTTGTAATGATGATGGTCTTATTCTTGAGCACGTAATGATGCAACTTCTGAGAATTGAAAACCACAGCTAAATAGGGATTTTTAGTGGGAAACTAGTTACCTTCATAGGCAACCAATGTCCTACTCAAATAATATACATCTCGTTCTTTACCTTGATCATCATGTTGGGATAAAAGTGTCCCCAAGGCATACCAAGTTGCCAATATGTTCTCTTAATGAAATTTGATTTGTAAATTCTTTCACAAAAATTAGTTAAAAACCAAGTAATTGTTGATTAACTTGATATCATTCTTATACCAGCCACTAATCACCTTCAAGAAACTCTTCTTGACGAATTAATCTTATACATTGAAGGTCTTAATCAATCCATTATACTCAAAGATTATTTTCACAATTTTACATTTGACCTCAAATAAAATAATCTTGATGAACTAGACACTTCCATTTCTAATCCAAAATCAAAAGTCATCATCAAAGAATTACCTGAAGTTACAATTGATATGCATAACAATACTTGGACACTCCATTTATATGGTGCTAAATGTATTCAAGGAGTTGGGGTAGGATGTACCTTAGCTTATCCTCATGGCAAAATCATATCTCTTGATTTCCAATTAACCTTTGACATTTTATACATCAAAATTTTATCACTTCATCTCTATGCACTAATTTTATTATTATTCGACACTAATGTTGTCTCTAATTACATATATTTGTCTATAATTTAATTATCCTAGTTTTATTTTAACATTTCCCTAAAATGAGGTTCATGTAGGTGTACAACAACATAATAGAAGGGTTGACTCATAAGATAGCATGCAAGTGTGAGAGAATGATGAATTAGGACATTGTTTGAGTGTTCAAGTCATGTCATAAATATGTGTCAAACTTATCATTATCAAGTATCAAAGACTAGATTTTAGTATCTACATAGAGACATAAGTGATACCGTGGTGGTTTTTTTTGTGGTTCATAATCAATAAAATAAACCTTACTGGGATAAAATTTCACTTGTCTAAAATGTGTCTCATGTAACATAACCAACCTAATAAAAAAAAATGTTCTCTCGCCTTTTATTATTTTTTAACTTGGTCCACTATTTTGAGCACCACAATAAGTAGTAGATAACATTTTCATGATTGCCTTGATTCACAATGACTACAAAAACATCTCCTAGAAAAAAAAGATATTATTATAATTAAAATGACAAGTATTCTAAATATTAAATTTGTGTTAAAATTAAATTTAAATAATAATGACAAAACAATTTAGATAGGAAAGTTAACTTACATTTAAATTTAAATCAAAACAAGAAGTAATCTATATAAGAAAGTTACCTCTATTGACTAGTCCAGATATACGGTCATAATCAAGTGATATCAAAATAACATATTCAAAGTTATTATCTTCATCTAACCTATATTCATCATCCAAAACTAGAGGAATAATATTTCACCCACTCCCTACCGCCTATCTCACCCATATTACCACAAATATTATTAGTGTGTTTTTCATATTCACCTACCATGCAGTTGTAACAAAAATAAGAATAATCCCTTGTTTATAGTGTTTGGGTATGGTTATTGGTGTTCATCACTTAATGCAAAAAACCTATTATTTTTTACCTTTTAACAACCATTTATTCATCTCCAATCAATACTTTTTCAAATATTTAACAAATTCATTTCATTATAAGTACATATACATGTAAATGTATCTAATGTTAAATGGTATGCAATTATATATGTGTGGATACCCAAATTTGATATTAAACACTTGGAAACAATAGTTTTGATATCTCTTTACCTACTTGGACTTATATATACAAATTTAAAACTTGTGCACACTTTCCCCTATTTGTTTACCTATTTATTATCTTCACCAACAAAATTTGTTATTACACATATTCAAAATCTCCCTAGTCTATGCAAGAACACTCTATAATCCTAAGCAAATCATCACCATATTCCAGATCATTGATTTTTCCTCTCTCAATAGTTATGATAATAGTCATATAGTTATAGTTACCATAGGTTTTTGTTCTCTGCCTTCAATATCTAGGGTGTCAGAGTATTTAATGACTAAGTGGTGATTTATTCACCCTTAGCTTACCTTGATAGTTAAATAATAATAATAATTTTTTATTTATTAACATGAGGTGAAAACCTTGTGAAAATAAATAATTAAGTTATATTTGTTTAATAGTTATCAATGTAATTAAATATTTATTGGAGAAAAGATAGGACCGTTGGTTACAACGGTCACCTCCCCTCGTGAATATTATCAATAAGGTTTCCCCTTTTTAAATATATCTTGAACACTTGATATTTTTATTCTCACAAGATTTTGAGAAGAATAGGTTTCGTATTTTGATGTGGTAAATATTGGTGTGTGAAGATATTTTTGAGGAGTGAGACTAAGAAGATTTCATGTATTGGGGGAATTGTTTCAATATTTAATAATCATCTTTGATGGGTTTTTTACCTCCTTGAGGTTTACCCATAGTAAATACTTGTGTATTGTGTTAATTGATATGTGTTCCTTTATATGCTTTGCTTATCAAATTCACTCTAGATCTATCATGTGTATGTACATTGTTTTATCAATTTTGACATGGAATTAAAGCTTGTGGGGTCAATGTGATAGGCAATAAATTTGAATTATTTTTTGAGGATTAGAAGACATTTATACAAAGTTATTTCCTATTGAAACTCATTGTAAAGCCTTGATACAACATTGGAAGAAAGCTTTTTTTTTTTAACAATCATGTGGAGTATATGGTTGCATATCTCAAGTCGTTTGATCAAGCAATTACCTAGAAATCCAATCTAAGAAAATATAAAAGTCAAAACTGATCATAAATCCCCTTTGGCATCATTGTACGACCATATATGGCACTATGGAATTTTAAAAAATCACATTCTTGGCATGAAAAATTATTTTTGAAGGTTCTATATGCTTAGTTTCGTATTTTCAAGGCTTCTTGTAAAGTTTTAGAGCCTGAGAAGCACTAGTTCAATGTGTTCCATTTATCTCTCTCCTCCATAGTCATACTTATATGGCCTGATAAAACACAACATCTAATTTTGAACCAAAAGTCAAATTTTGAAGTTGTATTATGCTTTCTTGGAAGGATTCAAGAAGAATTGCAAAGTTTCATGAAGTTTGGTTGCTTGTAGATGTTGTACTAAGCTCCTTGCTTCCCCTGAGACACCATTAACAACTATAGGTATGAAAACTCATTAAATATAGTTTTTTGAAAGTATTTTTAAAATAAATCTTTTATTTATTTCTCTATATTCCATAAATTTAGGCCCCACCTTATTGTTGAAAACTTTCAATTTACATGCACATTAATTCTTTTTTTACCTTGATAATTACATGCAAAAGATTTATAATTATTTTTTACTTTATTTTTTAAATAAAAATTAGTTAAATAAGTCTTAAAAGCAATTATTGCTTGTATAAATCTTAAGAAAACTTATAGATGAGTTGGAAGTTTTTCTTTTTTAATCTTGTAATTTGGGAGTTCATGATTTCAAAATCTCCAAAATCATCTTTTTATTTTGGATTTGGTCAAATTCAAATTAATTTGAAATCTAGTTTTGGTTTACGTGCCAAATTTTAGGCATTCAAAAACCCTAATTGACCTCTTGACATGTCGACCTTATTTTGACATTCAACATAGTGAATGTTTTATCAAACTTAGTCATATAACCAGTCAGTCCCTAGGTTTTGGTATCTTCTAGATGCATCTATGTGGTCCATTTTGTATTTTGAAACCTCTTATTATACTTTTTAAAAAATTAATAATAGTGTTTAAGAGATTGTTTTGAGTGCAGTTCTTTCGACACCTAGATTAGTGTATTTTATTTCAATATTTTATATTATTTTGAATTGAATTGAATTACTAATTCTAGTTGTAATTATGATTTACTTTATTTTTTAAAAATAGTACAAAATCTCATTAAAAGGGGTTATTTTTTAACAATTATTTTTACATCGGTATTCTTTTTGTGACACTTACAACACCTTATTTCGTTGTAAACTCTCGTAAAAATTTTCATTTATTTAGCATTAAATTGAATAATTACTATGATTTCACTTACAATCTATTTTTACTATCAAATAAAGTTAAATTCACATTAAAAAAGAATTTATTTTAGAGTATTTGTGTACTATCATTCTTAAACAAAAGTTATGGCTTCGCCTAACTTTGTTCTAGATAAATCTCAAATGCTTATGAAAATAACTATAATATATAGAAAATTCATGTTAAAGTAGAATTTATGACCTGAAATTTGTAGAACAATATTTTTAGGACTAAAAAACTTCATCAAGATGACATGTTACCCCTAAACTTTCAATGCATTTCAACAAAAATCATAAGAAGCCATATCAATTATCTTTCGGAGTGTTAAGGATGAATTCTTCCTCCACATTGGTAATCAAAAGTCTCCTAATGATACTTAGAAACTCTTTGAGTCCATTCATTAGGGCACTCATATCTCAAAGATTATTAAATTGATTATTGAATTGTTGACTACACCTATAAAACGTGATAAAAAGTTTTAAATTTTATTGTTAAAATTAAGAATATTAAAGCTCAGTTAGATAGGTATAACTCTAATTTGATTCAAGATTAATTACTTTATTTTATTATTCATCTTAACACTCATGAAAAAATTCATAATTTTATTTCTATTTTAATTTCTAAGTGTTGAACTGAGCAAGATATTCATGACTTTACTGCTTTATCTGCTCTCCTAATTCAAGATGAGTAAGTTATTACTAATTTTAATTCTAAAAAAAATGTCACTTAGGCACTTCTCACTCTTAACCTTTTTTATGAGAATAATGGAAACCGGAAACCTAACACTAATTTTGCTAAATATAAAAATGAAAACAATAAATCTGGTAATAAGAATCATAAATCTAAGTTCAATGAGAATTACAATATGTGTGATAAATTTGGTCATAGAATGAAAACTTTTTACAAAAACAAAGATAGAATTAGTAATGAATCATCTAAAAAAACAAAGGGAAGAAATCTAATTAAAACAAGCAGAAGAATCAAAACTTTAATCAAAATAACAATCAAGATCAGAATATTATTGTTTTATATGTTATTTTATTTACTTCAAATGAAAATAAGTGGATTTTAGATAGCGATGCATTGCACTACATGACTTGTTTATTTAATATTTTATTTGATTCTAGAAATATCTCTGAAAATATTTACTTAGGAGATAATTTATTTGTAGAATCAACTAAACAAGGAAAGGCAAAAATTTTAAATATTGTTATAAATGATGTGTTCTATGTACTTAAACTTAAAAAGAATGTGTTATCTTGTTCACAACTTACTAATTAAAATTTTATTATAACATTACTTAAAGATAGTTGGTCCATTAGAAACCAATGTAGGTCTCTAATTATTGAAAGGGTTTAGAAGAATGATTTATATATTTTCTCTCCTTCTACATGTTTTATTTCATCGCATAATAAGAATCTCAATTATGACATGAAAAATTAGGACATTTTAATTTTAGAATTTTACATGGTATATCTACTTAGAATCTTGTTGTTGGACTTCCTTCAATACCTTCTCATCATGAAACTTGTGAGAATTGTTTATGTGCTAAGCAACATACTAACCCCTTTCACAATAATTATTTGCTCGCATGTTTACTAAAAGACTCAAGATTGACTATATTGAAACCTTTGATCCTATACAAAAAATGAGTATTATTAGATTACTTATTACCCTGGTAGCCCAAAATGGTTGGGTTATCCACCAAATAGATGTCAAGAATGTTTTTCTAAATGGTGATTTAAAAAAAGAAATTTACATGACTCAACCTAAAAATTTTGTTGACCATAATAGAGAACATTATGTATGCAAATTAAATAAAACTTTGTATGGTCTAAAACAAGCTCCTAGAACTTGGTATTCTAAAATTCCTTTTTTTTTTTAAAGAATTGAGTTTTTCTAATTGCTACTCTGATAATGACCTATTTGTTAAAGTTGAACATAGTCATTTAATCTTAATTATTTTATGTTAATGATCTTTTGATTATTGGTGATGTAACTAGTTTAATTCATAAATATAAGGATAAACTAAGTCAAATATTTGAGATGACTATTTTAATAATTTTGTATTATTTTTTAAGAATGGTTATATTTCAATATAAAAATTTAATTATTGTATCACAATCTCAATATGCACATAATCTTTTTGTTATTTTTAACATGTTTGATTATAAATCTACGTCTACTCCTATTTAAGTTGGTATTAAACTTGATCCAAAATCTACATCTGAAATAACTAATCCTACTTTATATAGATAGCTTGTTATTACTAAGTCAGATATTTCATATGTTGTTGGTGTTGTTTTTAAATTTATGTAGGATCTATATTTGGATCACTAGAAATTAGTTAAATATGTTTTTATTTATATCAAAAGAATAATTAATTTTAATTTATTTTAATCTTCTATTGATAATATTAAATTATATGGTTATTGTGATGTTCACCATGCTAGTGATATTATAGATCGCAATTCTACTTTTGGATATGTTCTTAACTTTGGTGTAGGTGTTATTACTTGAAGAAGCAAGAAATAACTTAATGTTTCTATATCTTCTATAGAAGTAGAGTAAAGAAGTGATATGAAAATTGCTAAATAAACTATGCAACTACAAAGGTTGTTAGAAGAACTTTATGTAGATATTTCTCATAGTACGATATGTTATTGTGATAACTAAAATTGTATAGCTCTAACAAAAAAATGTAGTGCAACACTAAAGAACTAAACATATTGAAATTCAAGTGTATTCTATTCGAGAGAAAATTCTCAATAGTGATAACGATTTACAATTTTGTCCTACAGATAAATAAGTGGTAGATATCTTCATAAAACCACTTACTACTACTAAGTTTTGTTAGTTTCATGTAATGTTAAACCTTTCAGAGTCTTCATTTAGGAGTGTATATGACAATGTCAGTTTCTAATAGTCATATGTTTCTTCTCCTTCTCTATACTTCTCATTGTAGAACATTGTAAACTCCATTAGGAAGTTATGTAATTTAAGCAAACTTCATGTGAAAGTTTTACTTTTGTACCACAATACATTAAAATCATACTTTGTAATAGAGGTCCTTATGTTATAAAAGGCTCTAAAAATGCTTAGTGGTTATTGTTGACGCAGTGGATTGCACCCTAGGCAGGAGGTCGAGCTCTCGCCTTTCACACGCAATAATGGAAACTCCCCTCTCACCTATGGGACCAGCGAAGCTAGAGGGGAGAGTCTCTAGATAAGGGCTAGCTCCCTCTGATGTATCTTTTAGGCCCTAGTTTCCTACTACTAACAAATAAAATGTAAAAAGGGGGGTTGAAAAGGGAGAGAGAGATGTTGAAACAAAACCTAAACCTAAAAGTAAAAAGGGTGATACACCAGAAAAATTCGATCCACTCAGGCCCGAACATACACTTTTCACCAAGAAGAAGCACCCATACACTTCATCTGATGTGGGAAACCCTTTTGCATCAATGAGCTAGGGGTCTATAGAGATACAAGGAGGAAGGAACTATCAAAGGTGTTATGAGACACACTTTGGTAGCCTATTCACATGCACCTATATTCCTATTGTAGACACTTCTCGCAGACCTGTAGAAAAGAAACTTCACAATGCATTAGACATGTTGGAATCAATCTGTGAGAAGCATAAAAAGAAATAACTTAACACAAAAGAAAACATAGACATGTGCTTGAGTGCAAGTCCAGATGGAGGTAAAAATGCTAAGTTCTAATTCAAGGTAAAATCTAGTAGAGTTTTGCCTTACGAGCCTGAGAGATTTTTGGGCAGAGCTTTGTCTTAAGGCTGAGAGATGGGTCCTTGTCAAATGAGAAATCTTACAATATATAGAAAGAGGGGAAGAGAACTTGGTGCTTCTTGACAAGCTAGCCCATGTGTGCTAAAAACATCGAGAAGAGGAAGTCACTGTTGCTGATATCATTCTTCTAAAAGAGGCTTGCTGGAAACATGTATAATCACCAAATTTGACTTTGGCGTTTAAGCATTAATGTGAAAGCACGGGTTGCACCTCTTTTCTATAAACAGACTGCTTTCTCTAGATATTTACATGGTTTGTCCCATTATAAATGCAAATTGGAGAAGACATGTTGTGCCATTTACTATTTGCATTGTTTGGTGACCATCTAGCAATAACTTGCCTCCCCTTTGCCACTTGCACTGCTTTGTCTTTTCCTACACTTTGTCTTCTTCCTTGTTTCGTCTCTTCCTGGCTCCTTCAGCCCTCGGGGCTATCTTCTGGCAGGTCGCTGCATTTCTTAGGCTCTTTTCTGGTAGTCACTCAAGCATTTTAAAATCAAACGGCTATTTCATCATCTTAAAATTGGCGTCCTCACACCCATCATCACTTTTGAATTTCCAACAGCTAGTTCACCATGCTTAACTTTGACGTCCTCGGGCCCATCACCCTTGGACTTTTCGTCGGCTTTCTACTTTGGCCTTCTGTTATTCCTTCAAGTTTTTTCACAGATAATTTTCCCGTAGCTGCCTTCAAAGTGCCCTTCTAAATTCCTTCAGACTTTTTATCTGAAGGAACTCCTTCAGACAAAAAGTTTGAAGGAATTATGCCTTTGCCTTAACAAAAATATGAAAGAACTTACCTTTGTAGCTTTCTCTTTGTGGCCTCTTTAAAGTACTTCCTACCCTCCGCAAGGGCTTTTGAACCCAGAACTGCCCTTTGTAAGGGCACTTGTCCTTTGGGAGGCTTGAACTTTTGATTTAACTACTCCTTTAAACCAATCGTTGAACCAATTGATTAAACCAGTTCAATAGTTTGAACAGTTGTTGAACCAAGGCTTTGAACTGAGCGTTGAACCAAGCTCGTTGAACCGTTTGAATTGAGTTGAGCCTTTGAAATTTGTTAATGAACTTTTATGGTTAAACTGAAGCATTGAACCGTTTGATGAATCAACTGAGTGAATCGAAGCATTGAACCAAGCTGACGAACCAAGGCTTTAAACTTTGTTGATAAACTGAGGCGTTGAACTTTGTTGATAAACTAAGGCATTGAACTTTGCCGATGAACTGAGGTGTTGAACCAAGGCATGGAATCGGTTCAATGGTTCAACAATTCAAAGATGCTAACTCTTGGAAAGATTATGTCGTTGAACCACTCTTCCAACCTTAAGGAAAAGTGTCTTTGAACCATTTTAGCTCTCTTTCTTTGTGATTTTCTCCAGACAAGATCCCAAAGAAGCTTTGTAAAGCCTTGCACTCTCTGAACTGGTTCTTCATCTACCGAAAGACTACATCTATAGAGTCCATAGAAAGCTTCACTATTGAGTCCGTAGAAATCTAAGCTCTGTAGAGTCTATAGAAATGGACCTGCAGAGTTTGTATAAATTGCTAGATTCATGCAATATCAAAAAATGAAATGGCCCAAAATAATAGGGAAAGAAGGGGACCAATTTTTGGCCTGTTGGGAAAAAAATGGTCAACAAATTGGTGACTCTCAAGGGAAGCATGTATGATATACTTAGAGACCAGTTGCCTTAAAGTCCATTGGGCACGAAGTCAGATATAGCTCTAAAAGAGTTAGCCACTGCCTTGAGGGATCCCAAAATCAATCATGAAGCATTTTACCCTAGACACAAGGGAAAACACACACAAGGCTAAAAAATACTACTTGTGCAAACAGCACTTAGGGAAAGCAGGAAAGAAAATTGAAAACAAACTACTATGTACAACTAACTAGGTGTATTTGCTTCCCTCCTGGATCAAAAGGAAAACTTCTCAAGTCCCCTTCCTAGTAAGAAGACTTATGGTGCCAAACAAGTGGCTAAATGAAGTGGAGATTTGGTGACCTGCTCCTCTTGCCTATCACCTAGATTGGCTTGTATCTGAGTGGATCAGACTCAAACATGCTTCCAACATATACGTACTATGTTTGTTTTTGGAATCTTGCCTTCTATTGGTTCTTCATGCTAGTGTATCTCATCAAGAAATCAATCATTGATGGCTCATTACCATAAGCCCCTTAATATGCATCATTGATTGGCGTGTCCCCTTCTGCCTCATGCTTGGGTTCCATGGTATGATCATCCCCTTTGATGACTTCAAAGAAAGTATCTTCAGATTCACCAACCTCTTGAAAGGATAAATCTGAAAGCCTACAGCCCCTTTGCATACTTATTTAAGTCTAAATGTTGCCTTCTCCACTCTTATCCAGCTCATAGCCTCCTTGAAGAATAGTGTAACCTGCCCCAATGACTTCAAAAAAATCATTCAAAACATGATCAAGAAAGTGTCCATGCCCCTCCATGATGTCTTGCAAAATGCGAAAAGGGTTAGAAATCACTTCTTCCTCATCAGAGATAGAGGCCAAAGCTTGTGACTTGTCTTCTTGTTCATAAAAGGGGGTACCTATGGTGATCTCCTCCTCATCCACACTCATGAAGTCTCCCTGATCAGTCATAAACTGAGCATACTCCTCTTCACTTGCTTCCTTCAAGACAGGTTCCTCTCTGAGAAGGGGTGGAATGGAAGGCTGACAGATGAACTCATGTGGAAAAGGAGGCAGTCCTTGAGCTAGAATCAAATGATTCTCCTCTTTCCATTTGATCATCACTTCATCTATATCAGGTGTGGCCTGATAGCTCTCTCGAAGGTTTATAGATGGGATGTGTTCAAACATGGAATCTACTATTTGGTCTAAAATGTCCACCACACGTTGGCTGAGGAATCTCGCTCTGGACTCCAACTCTATAATTCGCCTGTCCATATCTTCTTGGAAGAGCCTTTCTTGGAGGTCACAATCATCATCACGATGAGTAGGAGTAGCTTTGTCTTCTTCAAAGTTTTGGGCAAAACCTTTCTCCTCCTCTTCCTTTCTACCCCAAGTTTCCACTATTTGCTTCCAACTAAAGACTTTGGGATTGGAATTTTCCCCTTGTGAACAAGGAGTAACTTTATCCTCTTCAGGGTCCTAGGCTAGTCATGATGTTCCTTCTTCCAGGTTAGAATTTGGAGATCATGTTGAAAGACTTGAGGAGGTTGGGGAAGATTTGAGAGGGTCTACTCATGTATAGGAAGAGTTGTCTGAAGAGAGGCATGCTAGAAAGCTAGGCATACGAGATTAAGGGCAAGATCGATTGATGCATCGGATGAGCCAGAATGAGCAAGTGCCATCTAATAGAAAGGATTTGGCACATAAGAGGGGGATTTCTTTAGAATTGGAGGGGGAACACAAGGCTCATCAAAAATAGGTTGGGAAAGGGAAGCAGGGGATCCTTTTAAAACCTCATGATAAAACAGGGGCAGACCTTGGGCCAAAATCACTTGATTTTTGTCTCTCCACTTTACCAACACTTCATCAATATTGAAATTAGATTTTGGATTGGTAGAAGGGGTATATTTTGGCATCAGATCCTCTGCAAGGTTTGAAAGCTCCATCTCCCTTTCTCTAAGCAGTCTCATCTTAGCCTCTAATTCCTCAATTTGCTTAGCCAAATTATCTTGAAAGAGTCTTTCTTGGATCTCATAGGAATCATCATAGAGATGGGGAGTGCATGAAGGTTGCCATGAAATACAAGAAGCTTCTTGAGGAAGGGTGGGAGGGACTTGAAAAGGACTAACCTCATTTTGTAACTCACATTCTTGGACAATGTCTTTCTCCTCCTTGTTGTTCAATGACTCAATCACTTTATTCCAGTTCAAGATATTCAAACTGGGCATCTCTTTTTGGGGTGATGGGGCCACAATGTGACAGGGTAGTGAGGGTTTGGATTCCACTTCCCTTGCTACCAAAAAAGGCTGTTGCATTTGAAGATTTGCCAATTCAATCTGTTTATCAAGATTAGCCTGAAACAAAAGATTTATTGTTTCAGAACTCTCCTCAACATGATTGGGGAAAGGACTTTGATAGGTTTGACTTGGCTCATAAGCAGGGGTTGTGTATGATTGATATGATATTTGGGACAGTGGGTATGCAGGTTGATAGACTTGGTAAGGCTGCCTCTCATGAATACTCAGCTTCTCTTCCAAAGATGCAATCAAACCACTCACATCCAGCATCTCAATTGTAATCCTATGCCAATTGGCTCTTTCAATAGGAGCCCATTCACTCTTAACCAGATCCAGTGCACTTCTTACTTGATGGATGACATGATCAGGGATTTCTTGGCCACATCCCCTTTTGGTGTCAAGCCCTACTACATACTTTTTGTATCCTAGTAGTGCTCATTTGAAGGTCAAAATGGGTTGATTGGCAAAGAGATTAGGTTGAGTAGGAGAAGTGACACATTGAAAAGACTAGGCATAAGGCTGATATAGCTCATGATAGGACTGAGACTGGTCATATTAGACCTGATAAGGATCTACATAAGGCTGGTAAGGATCATAGCCAGGTTGGCCAAGGAAAATAGGGTCCATGGCTCTGAATGATAAAATTATACATACCAAAATATTGTTTCTTGATGGCACCAGAACTGTTTAACCAGTTGATTTAACTCAGAGTCACCATTACTGTTGATGCAAAAGCCTCTAAAGGCTGGTTGATTGAAGAACACACTAAAAATTCTTCATCTCTTTGGACACAACTTGTCCTAGTTGGTCCCACCGGGCATGCCAAAAATTGTTGACACAGTGGATTGTACCCTTGGTAGGAGGCCGAGCTCCTACCTTCCACACGCAATAATGGAAAATCCCCTCTCGCCTTTGGGACTAGTGAAGCTGGAGGGGAGAGTCTCTAAATAAGGGCTATCTCCCTCTGATGTATTCTTTAGGCCCTAGTTTCTCCTATTGCTAACAAATAAATGTAAAAAAGGGGGGTTGAAAAGGGAGAGAGAGATGCTGAAACAAAACCTAAACTTAAAAATTAAAAAAAGGTAATACACCAGAAAATTTTGACCCACTCAGGCCTAAACATACACTTTCACCAAGAAGAAGTGCCCATACACTTCATCTGATGTGGGAAACACTTTTGCATCAGTGATCTATGGGTCCATGGAAATACAGGGAGAAAAGAACTATCAAAGGTGTTCTAAGACACACTTTGACAGCTTATTCACAAGCACCTATATTCCTGTTGTAGACACTTCTGGCAGACCTATAGAAAAGAAACTTCATAATGCACTAGACATGCTGGAATCGATTCGTGAGAAGCATAAAAGGAAATGACTTAACAAAAAAAAATAGACATGTGCTTGAGTACAAGTTCAGATGGAGGTAAAAATGCTAAGTTCTGATTCAAGGTAAAATCTAGCAGAGTTCTACCTTACGAGCCTGAGATATTTTTGGGCAGAGCTTTGCCTTAAGTCTGAGAGATGGGTCCTTGTCAAATGAGAAATCTTAAAATATATAGAAAGAGGGGAAGAGAACTTGGTGCTTCTTGACAAGCTAGCCCATGTGCGCTGAAAACATTGAGAAGAGGAAGTCACTATTGCTGATGTCATTCTTCTAAAAGAGGCCTATTAGAACCATGTTGTATAATCACCGAATTTGAATTTGGTGTTCAAGCATTAATGTGAAAGCATGGGCTACACCTCTTTTCTACAAACAGGCTACTTTTTCTAGATATTTGTGTAATTTGTCCCCTTATAAATGCAAACTAGAGAAGACAGGCTGCGTTGTTTACTATTTACACTGTTTGGTGACCATCTAGCAATAACTTGCCTCCCCTTTTCCACTTGAACTGCTTTGTCTTTTCCTACACTTTGTCTTCTTCCTTTCTTCATCTCTTCTTGGCTCCTTCGGCCCTCGGAGCTATCTTCTGGTGGGTCGCTGCATTTCTTAGGCTCTTTTTTGGTAGTCACTCAAGCATTTTAAAATCAAACAGCCATTTGATCATCTTAAAACTGACGTCCGCACACTCGTCATCACTTTTGAATTTCCAACAACTATTTCATCATGCTTAACTTTGATGTCTTTGGGCCCATCACCCTTGGACTTTTCATCAGCTTTTTGCTTCGGCCTTTTGTTATTCTTTTAGGTTTTTTCGCAGACAATTTTCCCACATTTGCCTTTAAAGTGCCCTTCCGAATTCCTTCAGACTTTTTATCCGAAGGAATTCCTTCAGACAAAAAGTATGAAGTAATTATGCCTTTGCCTTAACAAAAATATGAAAGAACTTACCTTTGCGACTTTCTCTTTGTGGCCTCTTTGAAGTGCTTCATGCCCTTTGCAAGGGCCTTTGAACCCAGAACTACCCTCTGTAAGGGCACTTGTCCTTCAAGAGGCTTGAACTTTTGATTTAACTACTCCTTTGAACCAACCATTGAACCAATTGATTGAATTGGTTTAAGGGTTCAAACGGTTGTTGAACCAAGTCTTTGAACTAAGTGTTGAACCAAGCTCGTTGAACCGTTTGAATTGAGCCGAGCCTTTGAACTTTGCTGATGAAATTTTGTGTTTGAACCGAAGTGTTGAATCATTTGATGAACCGACTGAGTGAACCGAAGCATTGAACCAAGCCAACAAACCAAGGCTTTGAACTTTGCCAATGAACTGAGGCGTTGAACTTTGCCGATGAACTGAGGTGTTAAACTTTGCTGATAAACTGAGGCGTTGAACCAAGGCGTTGAACAAAGGCATTGAACTGGTTCAATGGTTCAACGGTTCAAAGATGCTAACTCTTGGAAAGATTATGTCGCTAAACCACTCGTCCAACCTTAAGGAAAAGTGTCTTTGAACCATTTTAGCTCTCTTTCCTTGTGAATTTCTCCAAAAGCTTGAAGAAGCTTTGTAAAGCCTTGCACTCTTTGAACTGGTTCTTCATCTACCAAAAGACTACATCTACAGATTCCATATAAATGGAAGCTCTTGCAGTCTGTAGAAAACCAAGCTCTACAGAGTCTATAGAAATGGACTTGCAGAGTCCATAGAAAACTTCACTGTTGAGTCCGTAGAAATCCAAGCTCTACAATGTCTATAGAAATGGACCTGCAGAGTTCGTAGAAATCACCAAATTCATGCAAAATCAAAAAATGAAATGGCTTAAAATAGTAGGGAAATAAGGGGAGCGATTTTTGGCCTGTTAGGCAAAAAATGGTCAACAATTATTCTTGAGAAACTATGAGATGTAGTCTCACAATCATGTTATCCTAAACTTACTTTCAAATAGTTTATGGATTATAATTCTTTTTGTTTCAAAAGCTAGTGTTTGACATGATGAAAGTTTTTAAATCATTCAATTTTGTACACAGTATAATTATTTTTTTAAGGTGACTATGACATTTATCCTTACTCAGCATAAAAGGAGAGTGTTAGAGCATTTAATAACTATGTGGTATTTTGTTCACCCTTAGCTTAACTTGATAGTTAAATGAATAATAATAATTTATTATTTATTAACACGAAGTGAAAATCTTATGAAAATAAATAATTAAATTATTTTTTTAATAGTTACCAATGTAATTAAATGTTCATTGAAGAAAATATGGGACCATTGGTTACAACAATCACCTCCCTTTGTGAATAATATAGTAGGGTTTAACCTTATTATAAGTATATCTCGAACACTCGATATTTTCATTCTCACAAGATTTTGTGAAGAATAGGTTTTGTATTTACTTGTGGCACATACTGGTCTGTGAAGAGATTTTGAGTGGGATTGAGAAGATTTCATGTATTGAGAGAATTGTTTCAATATTGAATAATCATTTTTGGTGATTTTTTACCTTTTTGAGGTTTTCCCATGATAAATACTTAAAAACTATGTCAATTGATCTATATTCCTTTATATACTTTACTTATCAAATTCACTCTAGATCTATCTTGTGTATATACATTGCTTTATCAATTTTTGCATAGGGACCCTAATAGTTACTTTTTAAATTTAAATGTCTCCCTTATGTTATCCTAAGCATGTTTCCTATGTCATTTTTAGGGGTAAATATTATAGAGTTCTCTACAAATAAAAATCAAACCTAAGGCCATCACTATATATCACTCATTTTGGTAAGTCCTATCAAGATTCAAAAATCCATTAGCACTCTCTTGAGATATTACCACAAAAACATACACATCTAAAAACTCCCCAAAGGAACAACCCTAGATCAAAGTCTGAATATCAGCACAAGGTTGAAGTTGCATGTTGTCAAGTTTCAAAATCTTAAGTATGCATTGCATTCTAGCATGATCATCATGGTGTATACACACACATACACACCTGGGTGGAATAACTATTGTAGTTTAAGCCCTCTTTAGGTTATTGGAATAATAGCACTTGAATCATTTCAACCAATAAAAATCACTTTAGGGTAAATCTTATGTCTACAAAAGGTAAACCATAAACATTTTATTAATAATCAAAATAAATACATAGAAAGGGAGCCAATATGTCTTTAACATTTTTATACACTCAAACATGAATATATAGGTTTTCACCTATGATCGGTAAAAACCAACTAACCAAATAACTAACTCCCTATGGGAATTAAACTCATAAGATAATTTAATTATTAACACAAGCATAAAACCAAACTAAGTAAATATGATAGTGTTTATTTAAGGGGATGTCTTTATAAAAAAAGATACATGCCCCTTTATAATTTATTATTATCTAACAACCTAAACTAAATTTAATACTTTGGAATATGTCCTAATAAACCCCTCCATAATCTAAAGTCAGTGCTTTGGACACATGTCAAGCATTTTTTTAATTTTTCAAATTTAATTCTATATAGGGGTTTTGTGAATATATCATCTATCTGATCAACAGTTGGGCAATATGAAAAATCATGCATTTTATTTGACACCAGCATTTTCATATAGTGATATTTGATATTCATATGTTTTATTTTGGCATAAAATACTAGATTTTTAGACATCTTGATCACACTTTGATTATCAATGTATAATTGTGTGGATTAATTTGAAAAATTTGAAGATCTTCAAGAATGCACCGTAAATAAATAATTTATCTAGAAGCATTCCATGTTGTGATGTATTATGATTATGTTGATGAATTTGCCATTATATCTTACTTTTTACAACACCACGTAATGGTAGTTGAATCCATATGCATAGTGTACCCTATTATGGACACTCTATCTATATACACATAATATTTTAAAAATTTACCACTTACTAACACTTTCTATTTAACAAGAACTCATCGAGTCTCAATCTCTCCGAATGCATGTCCTAAGAGGTGTATTGAGCAAGGGGTGGGTAGACCATTGGTGCTTCATAGGATTGTTGTCTTTTTTTACCACTTGTTATCTACACACATATCTTCTAAATACCATTCCCCTAAGCTTTGCCTCCTATTTTTCACCTTCCTCTAGTCGTTTACGAGCTTCATTATCCCTTTACATAACCAAAACCCCTTTTTGGTAGTTTACATGACTAAGTCAGCCACATCAACTTTGTATTTTTATTTACAAATTTTACTTGGAACTAGGTTGACCATAGTGACATAGTTCATAACCTGGTTAGTTTTTTGCCAATTTTAGTACTAGATTGATCACATCAACCTTGTTGGCCTAAATTTTTAAAAAAATTTAGCATTAGATCTGCCTATATAAACATATTCATTTTACCATTTTTAAAAGAAGAGAAGAATAAGTAACATATATTATGCATCTGCTTATCCACCATTCTACTTGAAGAGAAAGCTTAGGGTTTCATACTTTTTTTAAAGATACAGATCTTATCTTGTGGAAAAGTCTTTGATTTATCCTTGTCATCCTTGTACCATAATAACTTTTTGTGAAGCACCTTAGCCAATGGAGAGATTGAGAATCAGTGGGTTTGTATTCAAAGGTAAGTATTCTTAACTTTTTTCCTCCTTTGTAAAAGTAAATAAATATGCATTTATACTTATTTTTCATGTATTAGGATTCTGCATATGTTAATGTGAGTATATATCTTCTATGTGTGTTTATATTTTTAATGTTTTTACCCCCACTTTATACCACAAGATTTGGTGAGCACTAGATTAAATTTTGATTTACTTTTAATTAGTTTAATGACTATGAAAATATAAGACCTAGTTAAGGTCATTACATAATTTTGCTTGACTGGAGGCTTTAGAACCCTCCCTAGTGATATTATTATGGTAAGAGATCTCTTGATTAGGTTTAGAAAATTCATATTGGTCATGACCTAGATTATCTAATGCATCCCCAATTGGAAGTGTTTTTAGGATCTATCTTCTCTAAGTTATGATTGATTTGTAGATCTATTGCATTTTCTATTACATGCATTCTACTGAACCCGATGTGAATCTAACCCTTGTAGGTTTTTTTCATGCTTTCATTTCTATCATTTTATTATTTTTCTATATTTGTGATACTATGTCAAACAAGCTAATATAGTTCTAATTTTTGTGTGCAAGTTTAACGTATAATCATATCAGAATGACTCTATTCTTTCTATGCAGGTCTTCATCAAATATAGGTTACTAGATTGGATAGGTCAACACAGTACTCTTCTTCAGACCCAAATAAAAAACTAATTTAAATAGGTTGATTTATGCTTTTAGTCAACATCTAGATCAACAAACTAAGTCTGACAGATCAACTTAGTCTTTCAGTTCGCATACAGATCAAAAAACTAAGTCAAAGATGTCAACTTAGTTTTATAATTAGCGTCCAGATCAATAAACTAAGTCAGATAGGTTGACTTAGTCTTTCAGTCAACATCTAGATGAACAAACTAAGTCAAGTAGGTTGACTTAGTCTTTTAGTCAATATCTAGATCAATAAACTAAGTTGAACAGGTCAACTTAGTCATCTTATTTTGCTTCCACACATAGGGTTTTCCATAACTAGGTCGAATCAGTTGACTTAGTTTACAGAATTTGAAAGCAACATTCAATGCACTTTAGCAAAAAAATTGTAATCCTCGTCATCCTCCAACCCACCAAGGTTCTTCTCTTTCTTTATCTATCAATCCAATACTTCATTAAAGTTTTATTTTATGCAAGTTTACAATCTTTAAAACTACAATCTTATAAAAAACTAAGTCGACCTGGTCGACTTAGTTATATAGCTTGTCTTTTATTTAAAAGTCTAAGTAGACCTCATTGACTTTGTTTTTAAAGACTCTTGCTACCACAAGATAATAGTGACCCAATCGACTCTGTTCTATATGATTTGCATACATTGTCATTTAAACCAACTTTGTACCATTCTTAATTTTGGAATTAATAACTATTTTCTATTAATTACTTCACACTTTTATTTTCAACTATTTGCACATTTAAAGTAACTCACATAATATAATTAGGTGTTTCTTCAAATTACTATTTAGTTACATTATTTTTCTCTTTTTTCACAAACTACCAAATCACACAATATTCAAAATACATTTAATATTTGTCTTCTCAAGTCATACTACTTAGATTTCATCACCAAAGGGAAAGCTAACTTGATTTTCTAGTCAAGTATAAACACATAGTTAATGGTATATATTGGTAAAGCATCCAAAACCCTTATCATTATAAGATTGTGAATTGAGGGGGTAGGCCCCAATACCAAGCTAGTACCATTATCAATATTGATCCCTTTCAGCCTAAACATCATGAAACTATCCATAGATTGCTTTCTAGTTCCCTATTTTTTGTCAACATCCCTATCACACTTAAAATAGCATTTTATAATAATATAAAAATGCTTAGAATAACCATTTAATTAGCACTTACTTTTTAGTTGACTGCTTACTCTCTGATCATTGTGAGTTGTATTGTAAAAACTTACATTAGCCAATGTTGGTGTAAGGTTTTGTGTTATGTGCCCCAATTAGATCATTCTCATTGATCCAATTGTTTGTGTGTTTGCTTCCATTTCTTGCTTCAATTACATTATAATTTTGTCCCTACTCTTAGCACACTGGCATTTTATTCGACATAATCTCTTAAAGATTATGTATTCCCTTATTTGTAGTACTAAGTCAACTTGGTCAACCCTACACTCTTTTTTTCAATCATGTTACATTACTAAGTCAACCTGATTGACCCTGTATCCTTCTTATCTCAATTTCCTACCCTATTTTCAATACTAAGTCAACATGGTCAACCATGTACTCTTTTTTTCCAGTTAGGTTATAGTACTAAATTGACTTGGTCGACCCTGTATTCTTATTTTCTCAATTTCCTACCTTGTTTTCATTACTCAGTCGACCTGGTCAACCATGTACTCTTTTTTATCAGTCAGGTTATAGTACTAAGTCAACCTTGTATCCTTATCAAGATTAGTTTCACACCCTATTTGTAGCAATAAGTTGACATGGTCAACCATGTCCTATGTTTGACAGATTCTATCTTGATATTATATCTTTGTCTAAACAGTACACAGTCAACCCTGTCGACTCTATATACCTTGGTTGATACTATTATGTGTGTGTTTATTTAGTCTTATTTCATAATGATGTCATCTTTTTAGCATTCACTTAGTCAAAAACATTGCATAATTAATAATTTAGATTAGAACCTCACTTATTTTATTACTTTAGATAAAACTATTCACTTTCTTCATCTTTTCCTAATCCAAAACCAATCACTATACAATGTAATGCAGTTAAGGTCTTTCATCCTAGTCCTCCTCCTAATACCAATGTTGGGAATCCTCCACCCAATACCCTTCCTCCCACCAACACTAATTATCCCCCTCTTAACAACACTAATACCTCACCCTCAAATACTAATGCACAAATCGACACAACTCAAAGTCTTGCACAAATAGTTCAAAAAATGAATATCATGCAAACAACTAATCATTCCCAAATAATACAAATTCAAAAATATTTATTACACATGACCAGTAAACCACCTCAATTCATCATGTCTCAATCAAATCAAAATTTTGTCCCTCCTCCTCTTAGATATGATAATGGGAATATCATCTCTCAACCTCTAATGAATAACAAAATGTTTCATCATCTTAAAAATAAACTTTTAGCCCTATTCATTACATCCATAGATATTGGAAAAAATTATCCAAACTATCACATATGATGGGACTAAGGACCGTACTATCTTTCTTAAGTGTTTTGGTAATCTCTATAAAGGATGGGTCCCAGGTAACACCTTTGCCACCATCAATCTCTTAGCCAAACCTTTGTTGGTGATGCACTTGAATGGTACAACTAAATTCCTAGACATTCCATTTGACAACTAGAGGATTTAGACAATAATCTAGTGAAGAAATTTGAACATGATGACCTTCCTAAAAATTACCTTAGCCATTTCATCAATGCCAAGCGACTTCCTAATGAATCTACTCACACTTTGATCCAATGATGGAAGTCTCTATCTCACAAACTAGACCATAACCTGAATGATGATACTCTTTTAAAACTATTTGCTACTTCTCTTAAAGCTTCCCTTCAATACAAAATTTGAATATTTTTTCCTAAAACTTTAGAAGCCTTAAACCAAGAAAAATGAAAAACTTTATTATGACTCAATTTGAAACACCTCAAACAACTATTAAAGAACCTTTCCAATCATTTTCTCATAACATTGATTCATCCAAGCCTACCTAACCTCAAAATTGAGCATCCAATTCAAACAATTTTAACCCAGCCCACCCTCCCTTGAGTCTAGAATAGCTTAAGAAGAAATTGCCACCTTCTAAACCCATGAGCTTTGATCCTTCCAAACCTCCTCCAAAGTGGTACAATCTTGATAAGTTTTTTTGGTGGCATGCTACTATAGGTCATTCTCATGAGTCTTATTGTGATCTTCATTGATTTATTCTTACATCCTTGCTTGGTCCACATTTCAATCTTGGTACTCTTAGAAAATAACATTATCAAGAGTATCTTCAAGCCTCACAAATTCAATCTAAAGAATCACAATCACATCAACATCAACTACCTAATGATCAATAATAATTATCGTATACCTACACCTCATCCACTAATGTTATTTAAAACAAATTTGATCCTTCTTTCTATACCAATAAGGAAAGAATATCTAACATGAATAACTTCAAACATATTGTTGCATCCATTGAACCTCAACCTCTTAGGTCACATGAACCAAAGGAGTACCTAGTTCAAATGCATACTTCAAAGCATATCATACATGGTCTTCTTTTACCTCTTTTATCTCTTCATACCTCTCCTACACATCATATGTCAAATTCGACCTTTTTAAAATCTAACAAACCAACACATTTGCATATCTCCAAATACACCTACCAACCTAATTCAAATCATTATAATGGTTCAATTTCACCTCAAACAATCTCACATGTTGGGGCATCTTGTGATGCCCATCCACATGTCCCTTAAGACCTTGGGGCATATTTTGATGCCCATCCCTACATCCAATTATCCATTAGGGCATCTTAAAATTCTCACTCTTATTCTACAATGCATAATAACAAACAAATTCAGCTTCAAAAAATATTCTAAGACACATATGCTTGTATTTCACATGTTCATTTTTGATAAAGATATTAGCATAGATCTTTCTTGTTATTTTTTTTGTCTCATGTTTCTTTGTTTTCATCCACTTTACTTATTTTAATCAAACTTTACTAGCATCATTATCGCCTTTGGCTTATTTGGTTTTCTTACACATTACATTCAGCATTTATTTTCATTTTGATTCGTATATATCTCTTTCATTTTTGTCTTTTTATGTCATTATTTTCCTTGGTAGCTTTATGATTATTTTTCCTCTTATTTAACATTCACTTCATTGATGTTCACCTTTTGAGTTGCATTGTAAGACCTTGGATAGGACTAGGCTCTCTTCATAAATTACCACATTAAAACATCTTTAAATCACTTTTTGGCATGATCGTTACTTTCATTGGTACTTGTACTAGATCCATTTTAGGTTAGTATGGTTTCTCTAATGACATGACTATCATCAGCATAGCCTCATCCCTTTTATAACACCATTTTACCTCCTTGTGATCATCTATGATCATATTCATCATTGTATAACTTATTACATAGTTGTATCTCTCATGATTCCCATATTTCCCTTATTTCCTTTTATTTGAGGCTCACAATGATCAATTTTGAGATTATGTACTTCCTTGTGGGCAAGTCTATGAGTCTTTAGACACCTTGGTCTTTAGGTCCTTTTCTCTAGTGGCCAAGTGTAATCTCTCTTATGTTTGTCACCTATTTCACTCATGTTTGGTTCTCTGAATCCATATGGAGGAGGAGGAATAGAAAAAGCCAAAACACGTTAAAATCCAAATCATAAAATACAAATAAAAAGCTAAAACAATCTTAAAAGTCATATCACAACAAAAGATGTAATCTATATTTGGTACATCTCCTCTATTAGTCGAATCTCAAAATCCACAGTTGGCCTCATCATAGAGTTGATGTTTATTGGGGTGCGGTAGGCCAATAGACTGGGGTAAGAAGTCTCATTATATCATAAACTATCTAGTGCCACCTAATTTCTTATACAAGTACCCAATATTCATAGTAGACTGATGGCTCTATAAAGGGTCTGGAGGCATGGAGAACATGTTGTGAGAAGATAGGTCTATTTTAATTTTCATGCATATATTCTTCATGAGTTTATCTATGTACTTCACTTGTTAGCCCAAAATTTGTGTTCATTATTCAAAATGTCCTAAGTCCTTGGTGTTGATAGTTTTTAGCCTTTCTCACTTGTCTGGTTTGTCTAATTCTTACTAAGGATTGTTACATCATGCATGTGGTGCCTCACATTCCTTATTTACATCACATTTCCCTATATTACCCTTGTTGGATTTTGATTTTAACTGATCACATCTACCTTATTATGCCTCTTGGTTTATAATTTATGAGTTGTATTGAAAGACATTGGATAGGATCATGCCTTCTTCATAAACACCCTTACACCATTTTCTTACCAATCCATCTCATTGTCATACTAGTCATGTCATTATGTGGTTGTGTTTTCTTACATTGCATCTTAGAATAAGCACTAAGTTTGAGTTTTCATCCTTTATAACTTTTGATTTTTATTTATCCATCATGTTCTCGTTTGATTTCTGTGGACTTCACTTATCTTGCATACGACATTTTTCATTCTTACATGTTTCTCTTTATGTATGAATTCTTCATGTTTGTCTTCCATCTTGACTTACATTTCATTTTTAGTCATTCATATTTCTCTTTATGTTTTATTTGATATGTCTATCTTACATGGGGTTACTTATCACTTACATATCTTTGTTAAAGTTTTTCTGCATGGATATTTCATTTTTCATTCATGTTTTACATATTTCCCAATGTGATTTAGTATGTTCTACATTATTTTTTTATCATTTATGTGTTACATCATTTCCAATGTGATTTAGTATGTTCTGCATTCATTTTCATCATTTTATCATTCACTTTCCATGAATATTTTAGTTCTAACATTTCCTTAAAAATCCTAATTTGCCAATTTTCCTAAGTAATTCATTTCTATTTTTAACCATCTTATGTATGCATGCATTGCTTCTATTATTAGTTTTGTATCTGTAGGGTTAGGTATTGCACCCTCCACAATCAAGACCAAAATGTTTGCATACAATCATTTAGTGGAAAGGTAAGTTAAGGTATGTATATGGTATTTTCAGTTACTCTCATTTTCTTTCAGCATTATTTTTCATATGTCATTTTTTAGCTATCTCAGTTTCATGTGTTTCTATATTCTTTCTCAAAGCACCATCTCCTATGACACTCATGTGACATGTGATGAGCTTCAAGTGGGGAATATGTATACACATAATATTTTCAAATTTTACCATTTATTAACACTTTCTATCTTGTAGGAACCCATCAAGTCTCAATCTATCTGAGTACATGCCCTAAGGAGTGCACCGAGAAAGGGGTGGGCAGACCATTGTTGCTTCGTAGGATTGTTATCCCTTTTTACCACTTGCTATCTAAACACCTGTCTCTTAAAAACCATTCCCCTAAGCTTTGCCTCCTATTTTTCACCCTCCTCTAGTCTTTTACTACCTTCATTATCCCTTTCCCTAACTTAAACCCCTTTTTGATAGTTTACATGAATAAGTCAGCTACATCAACCTTATATTTTTATTTACAAAGCTTACTAGGAACTAAGTTGACCATGGCCAACATAGTTCATAACCTGGTTATTTTTTTGCGAATTTCAGTACTAGGTCAACTAGGTCAATCTTGTTAGCTTAAATTTTTGGAAAGGTTTAGAATTAGATCCACTTATATAAACACATTCATTTCATTATTTATAACAGAAGAGAATAAGATGTAAGATATATTGTGCATTTACTTATCCACCTTTCTACTTGAGGAGTAAGCTTAGTGTTTCATACTTTCTTTCGAGATATAGATATTGTCTTGTGGAGAAGTCTTTTAGATGCATTGATTGATTGTTTAGCCTAGAGCTGATTTATCCTTGTCATCCTTACATACTGTTGACCATTTTTTCCCCAACAAGCCAAAAATTGGTCCCCTTCTGTCCTTGTTGTTTTAGGCCATTTCATTTCCTGATTTTGCATGAATCTGGCAATTTTTACAGACTCTGCAGAATTTCTACGGACTCTGCAGGTCCATTTGTACAGACTCTGCAGGTCTAAATCTACAAACTCTGTAGGTTTTGGATTTCTACGGACTCTGTAGGTTAGTCTTTGGCGCATGAAGGATCAGTTCGGAGAGTGTTGGGTTTTTTGCAAGCTTCTTCAGTCTCTTGTCTAAAGAAAATCATGAAGAAGGTTGGCATCGTTGAACCATTGAACCCAGTTCAATGCCTTAGTTTAATGCCTGGTTTAATCACTTGGTTCAATCATCCTTGGTTTGAGCCTTGGTTCAATCGGCAGTTCAATCACTCCATTTCAAATCCTGGTTCATTGCTTCAAGTCCATCACTTCAATTTCCAGGCTTGGTTCATCGCTTGCTTCATGAGTTGGTTCAAACACTTCAACATTGGTTCAATGCATTTGGTTCAATACATTGGTTTGACGCCTGGTTCAATCAGTTCAAGTGTAGTTGGCAGGTTCATCGGCGTGCATCTTTAAACCATTAAACTGGTTCAAAGGGTGGTTCAATGGCGTTGGTTCAACCACTTAGTTCAATCGCTTCAAGTTCATCGACATTTGGTTCAACCACTTGGTTCATCGGCGTGCAACTTTAAACTGTTGAACCAGTTCAACCAATTGGTTCAATTGTGTTGGTTCAATGCCTTAGTTCACCGCTCAGTTCAAGCGGCTCTTAGTTCAAACAAATGGTTAATCGACAAAGTTCAATGGGCTCGGTGTGCAGTGTTGAACCATTGAATCAGTTCAATTTTTTGGTTCAATGGGCCTAGTTCAATGCCTTGGTTCAATTGGCTCGGTGCGCAGCATTGAACCGATTGAATCGATTAAATCATTGAACCAATTTTGGTTCAACAAATTGGTTCAATGGGTCAGTTCAATGAAGCACCCTAAAGCCCAAGGTTCAAATTCCCTTGCGGAGGGTAATTCAAAGTCTAAAAGCCCTTGTAGAGGGCAAGCACTTCAAATCAAAGGCCCGACAGAGAAGACAAAGAGTGGCCAATTCTCGCAGACTTTTGTCCGTGGGAAAAAGCCTGAAATAGAAAACCCACAGGGAAAAAGCCTGAAACAAAATGCCCGAAGCACAAAAGCCTGAAATAGAAGACCCAATGGATTTTTGTCAAGGATGATACGTCCTGAAAGCTGTCAAATTTAAGCAAATGAACTAGCCGTTGGGTGACAGCCATGCGAATGTCAAATTTAACATAGTGAAATATCCATTTGTTTTTGCAGAAAAGAGCGCCAACCATGGAAAGAACCTAAGGAATGTAGCGACCCACCAGAAGATCACCTCCAAAGGCTAAAAGAGTAGGAAGAAGACAAGAAGTAGAAACAACAAAGCATTCAAGTGGCGAAGGGAAGGTGAGTTATTGCAGATGAGCGGCGCAGCCTATTTTCTATAGTTGGCATTGATGAGGGGACAAACTATAGTCTGCTTGTAGGAAAGAGGTGTGGCCATGTTCTTGCATTAATGTTTGAACACCAAATTCAATTTTGGTGATTGTATAGCATGGTTCCAGTAAGCCTTTTCTGAGAAATGACATCAGTAGCAGTGATCTTCCTCTTCTCGATGTGTTCAATGCACATGGGCCAATTGTAGAGATGAGTGCCAAAATCCTTCCCAGGAAGTGCCAAGTTTCTCTTCTTCTTTCTATAAATTGTAAACTTCTCATTCGAGAAGGGGATTGACTCTCAGCCTTAAGGCAAAACTCTGCCCAAAAATCTCTCGGGCTTGTAACGCAGAGCTGCCAAAAATTTACCTTGAATCAAAACACAACATTTTTACCTCCATTCTGAGTTTTGCATCTTTAGTATGTGTCTATGCATTTGATTCTATGTTAAGTCATTTTCTTAAATGCTTTTGCAGAATGATTTCAGCACGTCTGGTGCATTTTTTGAGTTTATTTTTACAGGTATGTCATAAGTGTCCCTAGAGGAGTGTAGGTGAAGTGGATAGGTTGTTACAGTGTGTCCCAGAATGCCTCTAGTAGTTATTTCCTCCCTGTGTGTCCATGGACCCCTAACCTACTAACGTAAAAGGTTTTCTCACTTTAGATGAAGTGTATAGGCCCTTCCTTTTGGTGAAAAGTGTATGTTCAGGTGGAGTAGATCACACACTTTTTTGGTGTATCACCTTTTCTCTTTTAGGCTTAGGCTTTGTTTTTAGCATCTCTCTCTCCCTTTTCATCCCCCCTTTTTTTTACATTTTTTGTTATCAGTAGGAGAAACTAGGGCCTAAATGATACATCAGAGGGATCTAGCCCTCATCTAGAGACTCTCCCCTCTAGCTTCACCGATCCCACAGGTGAGAAGGGAGTTTCCATTATTGTGTGAAGAAGGCAGAAGCTTGGCCTCCTGCCAAGGGTGCAATATTCTGCATCAACATTTTTTGGCACACCCGATGGGACCAATTAGGACAAGTTGTGTCCAAAGAGTTGAAGAATTTTTAGTTTGTTCTTCAATCGACCAGCCTTTGGAGGCTTTTACATCAACACCAATGGCGACTCTGAGTTGAATCAGCTGGTTAAGTAGCCTGGTGCCATCAAAAATCACTTTTGTATGTATAATCCCTCTGCACAAAATCATGGGCCTTGTATTCCTTCATATTACCATGATCAAGCTCAAAACATTGATGCAATCCCATCAAGCAGACCTCCTAGTTGCCCTTCAACTAAAAGGGCAAATTCCAATTCTGAGATATTTCACCATGACGGCAACCTCCTGACTTGGGGGGAAATAGTGGAATCATGGGGCAAGAAAGAGGAGAAGAAAGGTTTTACTCAAAACCTTAGAAAAGATAAAGCTGCTCCTACCCATGATTCCTATGATCTCCAAGAAAGGCTCTTCCAAGAAGATCTAGCTAGGAGAATTGCAGAGTTGGAATCCAGAGAGAGATTCCTCAGCTAGTGTGTGATGGATGGTTCAGACCCAACAGCACATTCCATGTCTGAACACACCCCACCTACACATTTATAAGAGAGATATCAGGCTGCACCTGATATTGATGAAGTGCTGGCCAAGTGGAAGGAGGAGAATCATTTGATTCTAGCTTAAGGACTACCTCCTCTTCCACATGGTTTTCCCACTTCACCCCTTCTCAAGTAAGAACCTGTTCTGCAGGAGGTGAGTGAGGAGCAGAAGATCCAAGATGCAATTTCCCAAGGGGCTATCATGAGTGACAACAAAGGCAAAATCATCATGGAGGCTCCCTGTGAAGACATCATCAGCAATGGAGAAGATGCAAATCTTGCATACATGCAGATGTTCCAGCAATATGAAGAGGAACAAAAGCATGGTAAGCTCTCTCCTCCTTTATTTGATGAAATTCCTTGTTGCTTCGATGAGGAGGATGAGTATGCTAAGGAGCCTGAGTTGGAGGAGGATCAAGAGAATACCTTTGAACATCTAGAGGTCCTGATCTTTGAGGAGGAGAAGGAGAGGTTTGTCTTCCTAGAGGAAGGCCTTGAAGAAGAAAGCTTCGAATAAAGAGGCGATGTTCTGTGGGATGAGCAATCATTTTGTGAGTCCATTTCAGACATCACCATAGTCACCCTTCTTCAAGAAGGCCAAAAGGAAGCAAAGGATGAGTCTGACAGAGTCTAAAATGAAGCAGAAGGAAACGGGTCAGACCATGATGCACTGCAAGGGAGTTATACATGTCAAAGGGCTAATGGTGATAAGCCAGCAGCCACTGATTTCTTGGTGAAATGCACCAACATGAAGGACCAACATTCAACAAGCCTCCAGGGATAAGAAGAATACATGTATGTTGGAGGCATGTTTGAATCTGATCCACTCGGATACCAGCCAACTCAGGTGACAGGTTAGAGGAGCAGGTCACCAAATCTCCTTTTCTTTCAGCCACTTGTCTGCCACCATAAGTCGTCTTGCCAGGAAGGGGACTTTATAAATTTTCCCTTTGATCCAGGAGGGGGGTGAACAAACCTGGTTAGCTATATATAGTAGTTTTCTTTCAGTTTCTTTCCTACATTCCCTAAGTGCATTTTGCACAAGTAGTGTTTTTAGCCTTGTGTGTGTTTCCCTTTGTGTCTGGGGTAAAAAAGGCTTCATGTTTAATTCTTGGATCTTTTGGGGATGTTGCTAACCTTTCTTCATAGCTGCATCTGACTCTATGCCCAATGGACTACAAGGCAACTGGTCTTTAAGCATAATAGGCATGCTTCACCTGGGAGTTGCCAATTTGTTGACCATTTTTTGCCTAATAGGCCAAAAATTGGTCCCCTTCTGTCCCTGTTGTTCTAGGCCATTTCATTTCTTGATTTTGCATGAATCTGGTGATTTATACAGACTCTGCATAATTTCTACGGACTCTGCAAGTCCATTTCTACGAACTCTACAGGTCTAAATCTACAGACTGCAGGTTTTGGATTTCTACAAACTCTCCAGGTTAGTCTTTGGTGCATGAAGGATCAGTTCGAAGAGTGCTAGGTTTTTTGCAGGCTTCTTCGGGCTCTTGTCTGAAGATAATCATGAAGAAGGTTGTCATCGTTGAACCATTGAACCCAGTTCAATGCCTTGGTTCAATGTCTGGTTCAATCGCTTGGTTTAATCAGCCTTGGTTTGAGCCTTGGTTCAATCAGTAGTTCAATCGCTCCATTTCAAAGCCTAGTTCATCACTTCAAGTCCATCACTTCAATTTCCAAGCTTGGTTCATCGCTTGCTTCATGATCTGGTTCAAACGCTTCAACATTGGTTCAATACATTGGTTTGACGCCTGGTTCAATTGGTTCAAGTGCAATCGGCAAGTTCATCGGTGCACAGCTTTGAACCATTAAACTGTTTCAAAGGGTGGTTCAATGGCCTTGGTTCAACCACTTAGTTCAATCGCTTCAAGTTCATCAGCATTTGGTTCAACATTGGTTTAACCACTTGGTTCATCAGCGTGCAACTTTGAACCATTGAACCAGTTCAACTAATTGGTTCAATGGCTTGGTTCAACCGCGTTGGTTCAATGCCTTAGTTCAATGCTTAGTTCAAGCAGCTCCTAGTTCAAACAGACAGTTAATCAGCAAAGTTCAACGGGCTCAACGTGCAACATTGAACTGTTGAACCAGTTCAATGCGTCAATTCAATCATTTGGTTCATTGGGCCTTGTTCAATGCCTTGGTTCATTTCACTTGGTTCAATCAGCTCGATGCGCAACGTTGAACCAAGTTTGGTTCAATAGATTGGTTCAATGGGTCAGTTCAATGAAGCGCCCTAAAGCCCAAGGTTCAAATTCCCTTGCAGAGGGTAGTTCAAAGTCTAAAAGCCCTTGCAGAGGGCAAGCACTTCAAAGCAAAGGCCTGACAAAGAAGACAAAGAGCAACCAATTCCCATGGACTTTTGTCCACGAGAAAAAGCCTGAAATAGAAAACCTACGAGGAAAAAGCCTGAAATAAAAGGCTCGAAGCACAAAATCCTGAAACAAAAGACCCAACAGATTTTTGCCGAGGACGATGACGTCTTGAAAGCTGTCAAATTTAAGCAAATGAACTAGCCGTTGGGTGACGGCCATGTGAACGTCAAATTTAACACAGTGAAATATCTATTTATTTTTGCAGAAAAGAGCACCAACCATGGAAAGAACCCAAGGAATGTAGCGACCCGCTAGAAGATCGCCTCTGAATGCTGAAAGAGCAGGAAGAAGACAAGAAGTAGATACGACAAAGCATTCAAGTGGTGAAGGGAAGGTGAGTTATTGTAGATGAGTGGTGCAGCCTATTTTCTACAGTTAGCATTGATGAGGGGACAAACTATAGTTTGTTTGCAAGAAAGAGGTGCGGCCATGTTCTTGCATTAATGTTTGAACACCAAATTCAATTTTGGTGATTGTACAACATGGTTCTAGTAGGCCTTTTCTGAGAAATGACATCAGTAGCAGTGATCTTCCTCTTCCCGATGTGTTCAATGCACATGGGCCACTTGAAGAGATGAGTGCCAAAATCCTTCCCAGGAAGCGCCAAGTTTCTCTTCTTCTTTCTATAAATTGTAAACTTCTCATTCGAGAAGGGGATCGACTCTCAGCCTTAAGGCAAAACTCTGCCCAAAAATCTTTCGAGCTTGTAAGGCAGAGCTGCCAGAAATTTACCTTGAATTGAAACACAGCATTTTTACCTTCATTCTAAGTTTTGCATCTTTAGTATGTGTCTATGCATTTGATTCTGTGTTAAGTCATTTTCTTAAATGCTTTTGCAGAATGATTTCAGCACGTCTGGTGCATTTTGTGAGTTTCCTTTTATAGGTCTGTCAGAAGTGTCCCTAGAGGAGTGTAGGTGAAGTGGATAGGCTATTGCAGTGTGTGCCAAAATGCCTATAGTAGTTATTTCCTCCTTGTGTCTCCACGGACCCCTTACCCACTGATGTAGAAGGTTTTCTCACTTCAGATGAAATGTATAGGCGCTTCTTTTTGGTGAAAAGTGTATGTTCGGGCGGAGTAGATCACACACTTTTCTAGTGTATCACCTTTTCTTTTTTAGGCTTAGGCTTTGTTTTCAGCATCTCTCTCTCCCTTTTCATCCCCCCCCCTTATTTTACATTTTTTGTTAGTAGTAGGAGAAACCAGGGCCTAAATGATACATCAGAGGGAGCTAGCCCTCATCTAGAGACTCTCCCCTCCAGCTTCATCGGTCCCACAGGCGAGAGGGGAGTTTCCATTGTTGCGTGAAGAAGGCAGGAGCTCAGCCTCCTGCCAAGGGTGCAATCTTCTACGTCAACACATACAACAACAACCTCTTGTGAAGCACCTTGTTCAAGGGAGAGACTGAAGCTCAGTGGATTCATCTTCAAATATAAGTATTCCTAACTTTGTTCCTCCTTTATAAGAGTAGATAAATATGCATTTGTACTTATTTTTCATGTATTAGGATTCTATATACATTGACATGAATATATGTCTTCTATGCATGTATACTTTTAATGTTGATTACCTCCTCTTTGTGCCACAAGCTTTGGTGAGCACTATATTATATTTTGCTCTACTTATTATTAATTTAGTGAATACAAAAACATAGGACCTAGTTAGGATTATTGCATAGTTTCGTTTGATTGGAGGCTTTGGAACCCTCCTTAGTGATATTGTTGTGGTAAGAGATCCCTTGATTAGGTTTATTGTATCCATATTGGTCATGACCCCAATTATCTAATGTATCTCCAATCAGAAGTGTAAGTATGATCTATCTTCTTCGAGCAAGTATTGATTTGTAGATCTATTGCATTTCCCATTTCATACTCTATCATCCACACATACATAAAAAATTTGTATCATAATAGCCAACAAGTTTGAAGTTATTGTTGTAGTAGTACTCAAGACCATATGTTTTCGTTCCCTGAAGGTAAATAAGTACTTTTTTTGTTGTATGCAAATGAATTTCTCTAGACTCATGCATAAACCTAAACAAAATTATAACTGCAAAGGATATATCAAGCTTGGCAGTCATCAAGTATATCAAACATCCCACTAACTATTGGTATTTGGTGCCATCAAAAAGGCACTGCCATCATCCTTAGAGAATTTCAAGTTACTTTTTGTGTGAGTGAGGGCAGGTTTGTGATCATTCATGTCAAACATGTTTAATAACTCATAAATATACTTAGTTTGTGAAATGAAAATACTTTGATCTTTCTAAGTAACTTCTATTCCAAGGTAATAGTGAAGAAGTCCTAGATTTATCATCTCAAACCCATCTTTTAGTTCCTTTTTCATAGAATTGTTATGGTTTTTAACATTTCTTGTGATTAACAATTCATCAACATAGAGAACAAAAATTACCAATTTCTTTCCCTGCACTCAAATATAAAGAGTATCATCATATTCACTACATGTAAAGCCAATTTTCTGCACGTAGGAATCTATTTTTTCATACCTAGCCATGGGTGTCTGTTTGAGCCCATAGAGAGCTTTGATTAATTTACACACTTTGTGTTCTACAGCTACTTTCTCAAAACCTTGGGGTTGTTTCATATAAACTTTCTCCTATAAATACCATTCAAAAAAGCATTTTTGACATTCATCTAATGTACTTTCCAACCATTTTGTGATGCTAAGGTAATAACCATATGAATAGTGTGCCATTTGGCAGTTGGTGTAAACGTTTAGTCATAATAAATGCCTTCTTGTTGCACATAACCTTTCGCAACAAGTCTTGCCTTATGTTTATCAATGGATCCATTTGATTTATACTTGACCCTGTAAACTCATTTGCATTCAATAGATTGAACATGTGGAGGAGGATCAACCAAAACCCAAGTATTATTGTTAAGAATGGCATCATACTCATTTCACATTCCAGTTTGCCAAACCTATTTAGTAAAAGCCTCCTCAAAAGTGGATGGCTCAATGGAAAATTAGTAACAACCATTGCATAATTCACCTGTTTACGATAACTCTTAGGACCTATTAGACCAACTTCATTTGCTTTCAAGTTAGAAAATTACTTTGAGCCCATTTTAGATACTTGCCTAAATTGTTAAAATTAGGAATACCATAGTTATCTTCATGTGCACCATTTGGAGGAGGAATTAGAGAATTTTCAACATTTTCTAAGTCATTATCCTGTGAAATACTCAAGGAAGTAGAATAAATGGAAGGGATACTCATCTCATACCACAATCTATGAGAGTTAGCCTCATTATTCAATTCCTTAGTACATTTTTGAATCTTCCTCTCTAACCTGTCAAATTATGATTCAATCTTTGCATTGTTCATAGTATCAAATTTATCGAATATCACATCCTTACTCACTATGAATTTGCCTATATCTTTTGCAAGCAAATGATGCCCCTTTTTTTTTTTGAATACCTAAGAAAGACGCATTTTCTAAATTGAAGTTCCAACTTAGTTCTATGTTCAGTAGGAACTAAAGAAAAATAAAGACATCCAAAAAAATTCAAATGTTTAACTTTTTGTTTAAACCTATGTCAAGCCTCATATGAAGTTTAACCCAAAAGTGCAGCTATAGGGGACCTGTTTCTCAAATACACTATAGTACTAATGGCTTCAGCCCAAAACTTATCATCGAGCTATTTATAGTACAACATAGCTCGAGTTGTGCCCTCTAAAGTTTAGTTCATTCATTCAGCAACTCCATTCTATTGTGGAGTATAAGCATTGTTGTATTATCGGTGGATTCCATGTTCTTGAAAATAATCTAAAAATTCATTTGAAGTATACTCACCACCATTATTAGAATGAAGAGTAGATAAGTGTGAACCTGTTTCTTTTTCAACTAAGTGTAATCATTCAACAAACTTAGTGAAAACCTATGATTTGTTTTTCATAAAAAAACATCCAAGTCATCTTAAAAAAATCATCAATAAACAACATAAAATATATGCACCCTCTAATGGATGATTTCTTCATGTCACAAACATCACTATGAACTAATTGAAAACATATGTTAGCTCTCCATGAAGAACTCTTACTTTTCCCTATTTTGTTTGCCTAAAACAAATGATTCACAAAGAATATTATCTTTGTGAAATGTCCATAGCAGATATGCCACAAACATTGTGTAGACATTGTACCTATTGTATCAACAACTACCACAAGTTCCACTATGGGAGGAAGCACTTTGCAATGCAAACAAACCAAATTTGCATCCTCATAACCTGTATACATAGTTTTGTATCCATTTTTGACTGAGTTAATATAAATGAACCCATTTTCAAGCACAATTTGATAACCCTTCTTATGAATAGTTACCAAAGAAAGAAGATGTTTTTTCAATGTGGGAACATACCAAACATTCTCCAAGTATTTGATAGAACTATTAGGAAGCAAAATTTGAATAGACCCAAGTCCCTATGGAGTATGCATAGACTTATCTGCCAAGGATACTGGAGTGAGATATGCTTCTTTGAAAGTCCAAAAGAAGTCTTGTCTAAATGTCATGTGTTTAATTGCACCTTAATCTAAAATCCACACATCTTTGAACTCAACTCTAGCCTGATATTCCATATAAGCAATGTTCCCTAAAGCAATGAATGTGGATTCATAAGCAACATTGTTTGATTCATCATATTCATGGTTAGTGTATTGAGTAGAGTGAGACTTAGTCACTTTTTATGGCCTATGAATTTTGTCAAAAAGAATCCTACACTAAGAAGCAATGTGACCAAATTTTTCATATCTATGGCATTGAATATATGATCTACCTTGACCTCTACCTCTATAATAATTGTGAACACGTCATTTATCACTCATCTCATGTGAATGAGAATGGCTATATTGTTGATTAGAATTGTTGTTCTAATTATATCATCTACCTTTGTTTTGAAATTTACCTCCTCTATAACCTCTACCCCCTCTATAATTTTCTCCTCTATAGTTTTTTTTACCACTAGAAGAAGAACTAGGCTTGGACTCTGTAACATGGGCTTCCTCAGTTTTCTTGGATTTCTTGGGTAGAGAGAGGTCATGCTTAATAAGCAACTCAACAAAGTTATCAAAAGTTATGTTTATGATCTTTTCAGAGACATGTAGCATTTTCATAAAATTTCTATAAGACACAAGTAGTCTGTTCAATGTAGCAGTGACAATGAGATCATCATCAAGTTTACCAAACCCAACCTTAGTATCCTCAATGGCAATATTATTTAGCTTAGACATGTACTCTCTTATATCTCCATATTCCTCTAATGATAAAGTAAATAGTTAGATGTGTATATTTATCTTTTTATGCTTAAATTTTTTATCATACAAATTAGATAAAGTCTTCCATGCAGTGTAACTATGAGGAGAGTCTTTAATCTAAATATAAGTATCTCTAGTGCAACATCACTTGATTAAAACTATGGCTTTAAAATTATGAATATTAAAAATGTCAAGTTTAGCCCATTCTATAAATAATACAGAGTTTTCATTCTTCACAACATCCCATAATTCATTAAAAATCAATGAAGCTTCCATTAAATATTTCTAATCAGTGTAATTGGAAATCGTTAAATGATAACTATCTGAAAGCAAATTTTAAATTTTTAACATTTTGAAATGAAATAAAATTAAAAAAATGAAAGAACAACACACTCACAGTAACACTTGGCACAAAACAATGCTTCTAAGAGGTTTTTCACTTAATCTCCATGTAGACTAAAAGAGAGATTTGTGTTGAGTTTTGCACTTAACTTCAACAAAAAAACAAAAGATTTGCATCCTTATTTCACCAAAAAAACATACAACTATTTCTTTTCTCCCACTATATTTCACTCTTTTACATGATTTATGCCCTTTACAATATGAAAAACATACAAAGATTCTAGAAAAATAAAATATTTCTCCAAAAAGTAAATTGGCCAAATAGAAACGTTGAACAAAAGTGAGACTTAAACCCTAGACCTCCAACTTCTAAGGGTTTATACAAAATTATCCTTTTCAATTGCTCTATGAGCCTTTACAAGACATATAGAGAGAAATTTATATTTAAGCCTAATTTTTATCTTTGAGGATATTAAAAAAAAATACTTTTCCAATTAAAAATTAATTCATCTGTAAAAATCTTAGAAAAAGGTAAAAACCTCTTATCTTTTGTGGGACCCCAAACCCTAATATTTTTTTATCAAACTATATCAAATGTTTGATAAATGAAACTTTATTATTCTTTGATATTCCTAAGCCAAGATTCAGCCAAGGATGCCATGGTTGCTCCAAAAAATGTTTGAAACTCTTTCCATGCCATACAAAGTCATACCAAGCCATACAAGATTATACTATGCAAGTTTTAAGTTGATCCAAGATGCCAGAAGAGAAATTTTTTTCATACAGGTGAAGGATGAAGTATTTAAGATGCCATGGAGGCCGTACAAATGTACATGCAGGTTGTACAACTCAAAAAATTGGCTTGAAGAGCTTCCAAGATTGTTTGAGATCAGATTTTCGGCATACAAAGTCTCAAACTGGTAGCAATACTTAATAAATTCAAATTAGATTTTTTTCACACACTTATGGAGGTCGTACCACAATGTTACAGGCATTTTTAGGCTTGAAAAAGGCATTAAAAATGGTTGGTTTTGTTTGTTTGGGCAGAATTTTTAGATTTGAAATTAAACAAGCAGCTTCTATAGGCTTCAACAAGGAGGATCAGGGTTCAAAATGGAGGATAATTAATTTTGTTGCTTCTCTAGCATACAGTCATACAAAATCAAATTCTCAATGTATTATATATCCTCCAATCATAGACTTTGATGAATTAAAAAGTATTTTAAAAATTAAATAGTTGAATAATTTTTCAAATTTTGACACCAAAGTTAAATAAAGGACACACCTTATATTTGTAAAATTGATTTCATGTGAGCCTTCATTTTCCAATCACATGAATTCTTCCATCTCTTCTTTTCCCTGAAATCACCACACTTTCTTTACCATGTTTTGATACTACTGATAGCACTCGAATCACTTCAACCAATAAAAATAACATTAGGATAAATCTTGTGTCTACAGTAGGTAGATCAGCATTTTATTAATAATCAAAATAAGTACATAGAAAGGGTGCCAATATATTGTTAACACTTCTACACACTCAAACATGAATATATAGGTTTCCACTTATGACTGGTAAAAAACAACTAACCAAATAACCAACTCTCTATGAGAATTAAACCCATAAGATAGTTTTATTATTAACACAAACATAAAACCAAACGAAGTAAATATGACAATGTTTATTTAAAGGGGTGTCTTTATAAATAAATATGCATGCCCCATTAGAATTTATTATTACTTAACAACCTAAACTGAAGTTGGAATGTGAAATTAGCCTCTCTAGACATGCCTAATACATTGGGTAAACATAAGTGAAATACAAAACCATATCAATATACAATAAACTATAGATCGCAAAACCTACACCTCCTTACACAAGCACTGACAATGAGTACAGGAAAATATGACAAACCCTAAATATTTAAGCCTCAAATTAGTCTTAGATATGTTAATCCTCTCTAGACATGACTTATTCATTAGGTAAACATAAGTGAAATACAAAACCATAGAAATTCATAATAAATTATAGCTCATGTAAAGCCTACACGTCCTTACACAAGCTCTCACAATGGGCGGAGAAAAATATGACATACCCTGAATATTTAACCCTCAAATTAGCCCTAGATATACTAATAATTATTCACAATATACATTTAAGTGACCTCAGAAATAGATGAACTCCTCAATAACAAATTAACTGGAGGATTTCATAATATTATTCTAATAAGCTTACATAGTAGGCTAGAACTCAATGACCAACAACTAATTTATATAGAATTCACCCTTATCAAGGGTTGCACTGCAATTTCAAAATCTACAAACCATCGTGGAGGAACAATTACACATTATGGAATTATTAACAAAACATTAATGAAATACACAATGTGGATCTCATGTTATGTTAAACTATTGGCCAACTAATCAATGGCCAAAAGATAATAGCCAATAACAATGATTGTTTGCCTAAAAGACAATAATTACCCAGATGACTAACTTCCAAAAGACCAGGATGAAAGCAATCTTCATCAGTTTATAGATTTTACCATACTTTTTAAGAACAATCAAAAATAATTCACAGCAAGGGCAAAGGAGAGGGCACTTGTCTAAAATAGAAATCATCCCATTCTCAAGCAATCACTACTCCTCCTTATGCATGCACAAATTACTCAAGTATCTCCATGGGAGGTCAATTAACAAGTGGCAAGGGATCTCAAGTTTAATCAAGAGTAAAAAAATTGTGATCATAGAGAAAACACAAAAAAAAAATGTAGAACAAGTTTTTTGTAATGCAAATTTTTCCCTCAAAGAAACATAGTGATTTCCTTTAGAACTAACAGAAGCATGTACAACTATTGTGAAATCAAGGAAGTAGAGAAAAGTATAAAAATTGTAATTCCACATGGCATAAGATCACAACTTTTCTGATAAGAACCAATTAGCACCTTTCCAAGAGAACGCAGGGTTCTCTCAGAACTCATCAATGGGATAATTTGTGGCATCTTGCAGCATTTGCAACTTCATTGTGTATTGATTTCTCCATTAGAGGTGAAAGAGTTGAAAACTTCCAATGTGAATAGATCTTTGGATTCATTTAAATTGTCATATAGTTTAGGGTTATTGTGTAACTCTTATCAAAGATTTTTCAACGAAAGAAACCACACCTAAAAAGGAACTGTATAACTCAAGTTATGAGTGAAAATCCATTTCCCTACAATTCTACTTTTGGTGTTCATTGTGATCGAATGACATGGATATGCCCATCAAATTTAGGTTCATGCTAACAAAGGATCTTGTTTGTCCATGTGGCACAATCTCATGGCCTCGCACTTATGGAGTCCATAAAATTATTTGATCTTTTATTTCTTTATGATCAAAGACGGAGTCTCCAAAGCTCCCAAAATATTTTAGTAATCATGTGTGAACTCATGAATTCTATTAATTTCACCTTAATATATATTGCCCCTTTATGTATGGCCAATGGCCCCATCGCGGGATGCAACCCAATGTGCCTCCGCAAACTTCTAATTTTATCTTTTCCTTATAACCCCTTCTTGTATTTTCTTTACAGTGACACGCAACTGCCACTGATTGGTGACATGTGATGTGATCTCATTGGTTATAGGTCATGGACTCATAGACCTCTCTTATCTTTATTTTTCACTTTAGCACTATGACCTTTGAGTACTCCACATGGAATCCTCTAAATGGGAAACTTGTGAGACACATGATGGCATCTGGTTAATCCATGTGTCAATATGTGAGTGGACTAAATGTGAGACACGTGGTATCTATGTGATTGGTCACACGTCACAAAATTCATAGATAACTACCTTGACTCAACTTTGAATTGTATGATATGTGGGATCGAGCCACTCAAATCAGTACATGTGGCAACCACTGATTAGTCATGGGGCACGAGCTCACAGACTTCCACTTGCTTTTCAACTGGCCTCATGTGGACCCATTAGACCTCTTAATTTCACTTTAATGATATTTTGGATTTTGCCACCAAAAATTCACTAAGTGTACACTATGTTTACATCTAGGTCAAACCGAAGACCTCCCAAGTATAAGATCCTGTCAGCGACCAATTGTGTTAAGAACCTTTGTTGAACTTACTTCAAGCCACTTGTGAGATACTAAGAACCCAAAAGAGATTTTTAATCAATGGAAAATGCCATTGAGATCAAAATACATGGCATCTTCCTATTTTCCACGACCCATATGATCTATGTAATTTTGTATTGTGAAAATGTCTCCCCACGAACCCGTTCACTTTCATATCTTCAATTTATAACCATTTAGCATCCTAACTCAAACATTCGTGGCCACAATGAAAATGCATGGCATCCAAACAGACCCACGAACTCACAAAAGTGAGTCTTAAACTTTTGGCTCATGCTCTTGTCACTCATTGTAGACCTATTAACTTATATATTGTAGCTTAATACTTGGGTCAGGGCCACTCAAATTGATTCATAGGGTTATGTACATATGTGAAGAGTGGTTATGTGACCAATTTTTAATAAAATGAAACAATTCAAAAATGTGACAAAGTGGGTTGTACTTTGCTTGAGGCTCCCTTGACCTCTCTTGCACTTGGATGTGTATTTTTATATCTTTTATATGAATATCTCAACTTTGTAAACTTCTAAGTCTGCATTTTCATGCTCCATGTGTCACTTTCTTAACACAACATCAAAATGGACTTAGATAAAAGTAACCAAAACATGTTTTAAAAGAAGATATATTAGTAGATGAATGAATTGCCAAGTTATAATAATTATGAATATATGTCAAAGTTGCACCCTATTATACCCTCTCAAAAACTACGCCAATGTCATGTTGACCATCTCAATCTGTGCATCAATTTTTGGGTCACACGATGTGGATCTTTTTAATCTAGTGTACATCTTTTCCCACAAGATCTAAAATTTGACCAAAATTTTGGAATCCCTATTTGAAATAATAGAACTAGGCAAATCAAATAATTCAAACATTAGTGAAAAATATTTCCATTGTCCTTTTTAAAAATTACATTAAATTTTCTTGCATGGAATGAGTACATGCATCTTATTACATGGTCTACAACCACAAAGAAGTAGCCATACCTTTTCTTTGTTGGAAATGTGTTGTATTTTTTCCATCTTTTACACTCTACTAGACTGTAGAGCCAAAATGTATTCCTACTCAGTTGCCTATTTGAAGCATGGAAAGTATTCCTACCCAATTGTCTATTAGGATGGAGCATTGGCCCCAGACCGATACAACTCTGAGCTGACAGGGTTTGGGGTTGGGCTCAAAAAAATTTGGGACCTTATTGGCCTATATTTGGGTAGTGTTTTATATAGCCCATGATTTTGGTAACCATATTATTGTATTAACATTTTGATGGTTTCTTATCTGTGCTTATATATAGCTGCACATGGATTAAGATAAAATCAGAGCTTGGAATTATATTATTGTATTGAAAACATTTGAGTTAATACAATAGAGAAGAAGTTATTGTGTTGGGTTTTTTCCCCAAAAGTGTTTCCCTGGGTGAAATTGTGTGTAATCTTGTGTATGCAATCTTTATTTTTTAGATTCTATTGTTATTTATTCTATTGTATTAGTTTATCAAATTTGTTTTCTCTTCATTCTTCGATAAAGGAAAATCCCCTATGAAAGCCTTAGAAATGGTTTCCCATAGCCTAGAAGGCACTAATAGTGGCATGTATAAACCCAACTTCCTATTACTAGGCTTGCTTGTGCTACATAATATACATCCCCTTATAACCTTGCAACATCAACTTGCATGTTTTCTCGATAAATGTACATTTGTAAATGTGCTACTATTTATGTCACACTTGAATGACCTGCAAATTTTAAAGTATGAGCCATGAACAAGAGTATACAACTCTTTATTAAAAAAAAATGACTTCAACAATACAATTCTTTATCATATGTGCAGTAATTCAAAATTGACCCATGAGACAATTATAAATGGTAACATATTCGCTTACCTGCCTACAATAAGATTGCGCCCATAACATACTCGCTTACATCCATTTCCACCTCAAAATTTTACTATAATTTAATTGCATGCATTTCCACCTCAAAAGGTAACTGTAAATTAAATACATTTTGAACTAGTTCATTGTTAATCTTTTACTTAAACTCAAAAAATGCATTTTGTTGTTTCTTACCCAAGTAAAAGACTTACCACCTCCTATTATGGCATGCAAAAGCACTGCTATGATAAAGAAATATTTGGTAAAGTTCCTCAAGTAATGAACTGCACCTATAAAACTCCTTGTCCCAATCACATTGTAAGTCTTGGGCCATTTCAAAATGGCTTCTAATTTCACCAGTTCGATTCTCAACTTTCAATATCTAGCTAAATGCCCCAAATAGACAAGTGATTGTTATGCAAACTCACATTTTTCTCATTTAACAACTACTTCAAAACATGCAAAACTTGTTTGAAATGCATTAAATGTTCATTATAAGTTTTGTTAAAACCAATATATCATCCAATTAAACAATCACACAAGAATTTATGAATGGCTTGAATACATCATTCATCATCCTCACAAGAGCAGTAGGAGCATTACCCAACCCAAAAGGAAGTACAAGCTACTTATACAAATTGCGCTTATATTGATTGTCATTTTACTTATTTCCTCCTTTATTCTCAACCAATGATTCTTGAATTGCAAATCCAACTTGGTGAAATAGTTAGAATGCTAAAGTTGATCTAAAAATCATTAGTCCATGGAAGATGCTACTTTTCTTAATGGTTATTTTGTTCAAATCTCTATAATCAACACACATTCTCCATAAACTGTCTTTACTAGACAAAATCACAATAGGAAAACCACATAGAGAAGCGCTATGAAATATTACACCGTGATCTAACAAAGATTACAATTGTTTTCATACATCATTTGCTTCCATCACCAATTGTCAATAGAGACCAATGTTGGGAAGAGAACAATCTGGTAACAAATGTATGTCATGTTTAATTTCCCTTTTGAGTGGCATACATGTGGGCTCTTAATAACTTATTTAAATTATTACATCAATTCTTCCATTTGTATATGCTTTCTATTAATAGACATAACATGATGAGTTTTGTATTTTACTACTACATTTCTTGCTTATCTCTCAAAAGAAGCACAACAAACTTCCCACTACCATTAATCAGTTTTTAATTTTGAGTGGAACTTAACCAAATAGATTTTTTATTTACATTCATATGTTTTTGATGATGTAGCTTTCCTTGTCCTTTACCAAACTATACTTGTTATCTCTTCTCATGAAGATAGCATCTCTAACATATATATGGGCTACAAAAACTACACCACAAACATCAAGAGACACAACATACACCACAACTTTGATAATGAAATGTTCATTTATCCCAAACTCGACTTTGCTTTGTTGGTTGTCTTTATTTCTACTCCTTGGTTCACTCAACCTAGAGAATGAGGATTAGAGTTATTTTATATTTATAATTCAAGTTTGTCTACCAACTCTTTGGAAATCAAATTTGTTTGAGAATAAAAATCGAAAAGAAAATCAACTTTTGTCTTCTTAATCTAATTTTTGATATGGAAAAGTTTAGTAATCTAATTTTTGATATGGAAAAGTTTAGGAAGTTTACCTTTGTCTTTAGCCTCATTGCTTGTAAAACATACATTTCTACAAATGGAGGTACAAGCAATCCTCTTATTCATATCAGAGCTATACCCAACCTCTTTTTCTTGAATTGAAGTCATAGCCTTTGTTTTCTTGTTCTTGAATGTATGTAATTTTGGTTGCAATTTTCAAAAAGTCTCATCTCTATGACCAGCAACATCATAGCGCCAACAATTCCTGTTAGAATGTTTTTGAACAAATGTATCAGTAGCATTATGCTTAACTTTCCATTTTCCTTTCCCTTTCATCTTGAAACCATCACGTTGATTTGGAGCATCTGAAGAGGGAAACAATTCATTCTTGTCCATTTCGAGGTAATAGAATTGAGAACAAGCCTCATCTATGTCTTTAGGATTGGACAACAGAGCAAGCCTCCTTAGGTGAATATGGAGTCTTCCAACATGTATAATCATGATGTCATGATCCAATGCATCTTTTCCCATTTGGACCACTTTCTTGTGAGATTTGGTTGTGTAACCCTGCACACTTTGGCCTTCTTGTTGACTAAGATATTTCCAATTAATAGGTCTTTCTTAATAACAAATAGGGTAAAATTGTCTCTTAATCAATTTTTTAAATTCATCTCATTTTGAAATTGGTGGCAATTTTCTTACAACTAAGGAATGAACATAGCTCTCAAACCAATTTAAAGCATGGCTAGCTAGCTTCAATCTTGCAAAACAAATTTTTTGTTCTTCATTAATATGATGTAAATTGAAATGCATCTCTAATTGGGCTAACCAAAAATCAAGTTTCCCAACATTTATTTCATCTTCAAATGAATGAACTTCTATCTTGGCATCCATTTTGAATGGAGGTTGAGCTTGGTTGGTATGGGGATTTCCTTCTCACAATCTTGAGTCTTAACTCTTCATTCGTTTTTTAAATCTTCATAGAAATTCCTAGGTTCCCCATCAGAGCCTACATAACCTTCTCCAACTTATCAATCTTCCTAGTGGATGAAAAATGTTGGCGACATCCTCTTCCAATTTTTAGAATCTTTCTTCATAATCTTGAGGTATTTTCTCATCTTCAGGGGCCATGTTTTTCACTTCTATATTTTACCTTGTGGATATCACGTGCCACAAAGAAATCAAAACACCTTCTCCACTAGCACTAGTTGCTATGGTAATAAGCATAAATCCAAAAAATAGTCACAGCACGCAACAACAAACAAAAACTAGCTCTAATACCAATATGATTTGAAATTAGTATGGATATTACATTACTTAACTCACCATGAATCACAATTGTTCCCAACAACACTTGATTAACTTGTAATCTTGTGTGTTTGCATAATAACCAATCAATAATGTGCTTAGAATTGAATTGTAAATGTTGTGAATTGAAAGGAACATATTGAAAATGAAATAAGAACAAGAAAACATTGCAAGAACACAATAACCGAAACTACACAAGCATAGGGTTTATCTAAGAGAAACCCAGTGTAGGAAAACCCCAGAAGAGAGATATTTCCTCATTTTGCCACTATCTTTTTCCACAATTACAAATATATTGCCTTCCCAAGGCCTTCATGGACACTCTTTGCAATAACATGTCCAAACAATTGTGCAAGCTCTGCAACTTATTTAATTTCATTTTAACACACTGCTACATCTAAAATACTCAATTAAGAAGAAAGCACTGCTACAACATGGTACATTCGTATGGCTTTACATCATAAGAAGCTCAAGTAGGAAACTAAAAAAGACTCTAGAGGAAGATACAACGTCTGCGATTGTAACTTCCCTTGTACATTGTCTTCATACAAAACCACAACTTTTTGTAAGACGAAACTACTACTAAAGGTTGCAAAACCACCCTGGGAGTTACATAACCACAACCTGCTTAAACCAGCGATTTTGCTCCCCCACTACAACTTTCAAAGACCATAACGTTTGCATACAAAATCAAAATATGGAGCCCCTTGTTTTTATAATGTATAATTTTTTGAAAGGAAACCGGATATGTAACATGAATATTTGTTAAATGATTTCCATTTACTTTTTAATCCTCTACACCAAAACCTATATATTTTGATGTCATAGCATATCCCCAATACTTCTTAATCTCATTAAAACGAAATTATATCAACTAGGTGATTTTGATGATGGAAACAATGATAGGAGTGTTTCAAGTTTACATTCTTAGTTCTCAAGTGTAGTGGTTTGGGTACCTTATTTTGCTAAGACTTCATCATCCAATTTGGGCCAACCAAAGAATCCCTTAGACTAATCCAAAAATATTGATGGCTTGTCATTGACTTCTTCGTGGGCTCAAAACAACTCTCAATGATCCTTAAAGCAAGACCACTCAATATCAATAAATGTAATTTGTAGGTAGTTGAACCACCCAACCAAGTCTACAAACATTGTCTTATGTCCCAAGTGGGACCTCCAAATATGCAAAACCATTGCCATAACACGTCATTCATCTTATTGATGATAACCGGGCCAAAGATGTATCAATTGTTCTTCATAGAGTTGGTGGCTTTGAGGTATCAAATCCCTTTAGAGACTACATGGTACAATTATATGAATTACACTTTTCTATAATCCTATATACTAGGCATTGCTCTTCAACCCAAATCACTTGATGGACTACGTGTTTGCCCATGGTGCACATAAGGATGCAGAGGGCATATAACCCTACACATCAACCACCTCTCCTTAAGATTTCTGGTCACAACAATATTACTTGCTTCTTCATTTGCACCAATGTTTCTTTGGTTGGAGAGGCCAAGAACACTTTTCATCAACTTCATCCACATCAACCCCTTTATTGGAAGTGGCGGTAGCATATTGATGTCATAAAAGATTTATCTTAAGCACCCTACCATCCTAGGCCATTCTCTAGTAAGCACTTGGTATTAATTTCACAACTATTTCTACAAGGACAAAAATGACTAGATCTTGTACTCAACACATTTGTTTTAATTTTTTGGGTGGTGATTTGCAGAGTTGCCTCCATTTATAATTGCCCATATGGCATATCATTCTTAGCATGTACTCGAGCCCCATTGACCTACTCTCGTCATTGATGATCCTTAATGTCATTTCAATTTCAAAATTTTACTCACAGATATTTCTTCAAATTAATCAAGATGCTACCAAGAGCCATTACAAATATTACCTCACCAAATTGCCATACCCATGATGACCACAAGATTGACATGAAAACGTTTTCATTTCATAATAAATTAACACATTAGGTTAGGTGATATGATAGTTATTGGAATCATTAGTAATATAATGCACTTTACTAACAGCAATTATATGCAATCATAGAAGTTTCACTTTGTGCTGTTGGGATTTATATTTCTCTTTGCTTAGCTTATTGTTATGAATTCATTTCGTCACCTCTCTCGAATGACCTGTCATCATTGTGAATTATACCTAACAATCTGCAGCAAAATGAGGGCATTCTAGCATTGTTTTAGTCAGAAGTCTTTACCTATTAGTCCTGCTCATAAGACTTTGCATGTCTACATACAAGGATCATTCATTGCACAATTCCACAGTTGTAATACTCCATACTATAAATATATATAAGTGCATTGATGTAATCTCATTGATGTTGAGGTTTTTCTTTTCTCTGCCTTTTTGTGTGTGATCGTCTATTTCTGTACAGTCTAGTGCTTTCCCAATAGTCGTCGTGTCTGTTTTCTCTGGGTGAAGTGAATGTTTGCCTCTCAGATTATGTTTCCTCCATTCAGCTAGAGTTCCGTCACTGTCAGTACTGTCAAACAATAGCATCTTTTACCAATTCACGTATCAAAATGACAGGCATTTGCATACAAGCCAATCCAATTTTCCCTGCCTTCTCTCATGCGTTACCTGAATAATATTTTCAAATGGAGCTTCCAACAAAGCACATCAATGTTATTTGTGCATATTTACATGCCAATCTGTGCCTTTGTCTTATCATATATGGATGAGTGCTATGCAGGACTTAACATTAATTTCACGTCATAATACAATAAATAACTTTCCCTTTGACTTTCTGCTTTGAAGATGATTTCCATATTCAATTCAAGCATTCTTCTGTTTCTAGAGGAAAGTCCCGGTTCTTCAGCTTCACAAAGTTATAAGTACATAGATGTCTGTTTGGTTAGAATATTATGAATTTTAACTAATGCATCTTACACCTCTCTCCGAAATAATATTTTGACATATAGACACAAATTTCCTAGTTTTCTCAGTATCTGCTCTATCTCCAGAAGTACTCCTGAAAGGAAAACAAAATGAGTACACTTAATGAACCATGAATACCATCTTGTTTAGATCCATGCCTTCGCAAAGGTTCAATAAAAATTAAACATATATGCATGCCTTTGAAATAGAGTTTAAAAAGTTTGATGGACCCTGGCTAACTACCGTGAATTCTTCACGAATACCATGTTAAGCTGGGTGCATTGAATTAAAACAAATCCAGTTCAGGCTAATGCGTTTCAATGTGTTTCTTTCACTGCATAAACCTGTGACAAAGCAAGTCCTAGACAGCAGGCCAACAATCCCTACTGAACTTCACAGCACGCAAACAGCTGAGTTTCTACAGTAATGAAAAATGTTAATTGAACACCAAAAGCCTTATTTCTTCTTTCCAGCTTTACCCTCTTTTAACCTTACACGCTCATCAGCATACCTGATACCCTTTCCCTTGTATGGCTCTGGTGGTCGCCATTTTCTTATCTTAGCTGCAAAGTCCCCAATAATAGATTTATCTATTCCCATCACAGTAATCTTTGTACTCTCTTCAACATTGATTTTGATGTCACCTGGAATTTCCACACGCACTTGATGTGAAAACCCAAGATTCATGACCAATTCATTTCCTTCTAAAGCAGCACGGTAACCAACACCAACCAACTGAAGTTTCTTCTCAAAGCCTTTTGATACTCCAACCACTATGTTGTCAGTAAGAGTGCTGTGGCAACAGTCAACCAAGCATATTAGTAATGAAATCTGGGCATACTTATCGAGAAACATGCACAAGTTTAAAAAAAAGAGAAAAAAAGGTTATAGTCAGAGCAAAATGAAAAGGGGAAACAAAACTTTAATTATTTGTGAGCATTTATACTCAATAAGGAGGTAAAATCCAGTTTGGTCTACACAAGAAGTGGTTGATTACCCTAGGGAAGCATCCATTTAGAAGTAGATCTGAAATATCTTCATGATGCATGACAACATGAACTGATAAAAACAAAGCAATGTTACAGTGAAACGAGCACCTACAAAAGGTGATAAAATGAATGGAATGATCACAGGCATTACTAAAGATAAACCAGTAAGATACTAGAAGGTCACCATCTACGGGATAAGCATGTATCATCATGGCAGAACTGACTTAAACCACTTCTGGGCCATTGTTTAAAGCCCATTTGCATCAAGATGGATATAAATACATAACGTGGCCTTCCTTCACATTGATCGTAATCTATTGCACATCATTATTCATTACTCTTCTTTTGGTAGATGTTTTATTAGTGTTACATATCCGCTACAGGCCACTACAGCCAGGGTGAATTAATCAATCTATAAGATAGCAGCTCATTTCAGGAAGCATTTTTTACCCTTCTAAATGCCATAGGAAGGCGGCAGCTTGTATTGGGAGATAGAATTACGTTGTTTAAGATGTCATCCTGTATATTACCAGTAGCTCAAGTTCCAGGCCATTTCATGCTAGCAGTGCTCAGGATATGGTGGACAAAAGAGGAAATTTAATTGTCAAAGGATGAGGAAAGGTCTAGACGCTAAAGTAAGTGGTGTCTATTCTAAGCACCTTCCCAATGAATAAAGCTAAACATCTCTAATCACATCTAAAGAAGACTGATACACAGATTTTAAGCTTCCACAGCCATTATAATTGGACTAAAAAAATTGGGTTCTGGATGATAACTGTGTTACAAATTTTGAGTCTAATATCGGTAATATAGCTCTATAGTCCTTGAAATTTGAAAACATGATACATCTCCTACTGATCTCGTAACAAATCAAGAAACTGAAGATGAATTGCTCCTCAATTTCTGTCTTGGAAAGAGAAAAGAATAGAGAGAACACTAATGGAAAAAACTGTGTACGAGGATTTTTATTTTGTAACAAATCAAAAAACAACCCAGTATTGTAGTTCTTCAATGATGACATCCTTTAAAGGGAACCTAAGTCTGCAATCAATGCTCACACTGTTCTCATCCTGATGATAGATCACAGAGTGTGATCCAAAACATCGTCAAAAAACTCTTACACAGTTTTTTCCAGACATACTCTCTCTAATCATATGGACTGTGAAAACATTAAAAATCTTAAGAGAAAAGATAAGAATCCTAGGTGGTGTAATCCACAAGATCCGAACGAAGATCCTTTACATCTCATCCCTGATACTCACATTAATCTTCTTCAAGGGGACAAGATGAGGGGAGGTGTAGAAATATTACAAGGAGAGAGGCAATCAATAGAAATACCATCTGGAAGACTGAGGAGACCTTAGAAACTCAACAGTCTCTAACCTAACTGGTCCAAGGGTGGTAGTTTCTTGTAGAAGCATTGAGCTACAAAAGGGTATCTATCGTGTACAGAAGTAGTATCCACCATCTCACAATCAGTCTCAAGACGGACACAGCGAGTCCCAAAATTCTGCATGTGCAATACTCTCAGGAATAGTCTGCTTTCCCTGGATAATCCACTGAATCATAAAGGTTTGGTTTGTCTCAAGATAAAACCACGTCATGTGTCCAAGACTACATCTCCAAATCTCTAAAGCTGTAAAGAACTGCAGGTTTTACGGATAAATCATAAATTTTCACTTTAGTTGAAGTGTCCTATATTTGAGTTTAAAGCACAAGCTTTAGAGAACAGTCGAAGAGGCATACCCCTTACATGCATGAAACAAGTTAGAGAGATGCAGGCTCTAAAACTAAAATAAAGTGTGGACAAGTTCTCCAAAGTGCAAATCGAAGTAAACTCTGTCCATCCGCTGAAGTGACAATAAAAGCTAGAGAGGGAACTCTGTCCAGCCGTCACCTGAGATTATCAGGTTTCCACAAGCAGTCTAAAGTCACAGAACTAGTCAAATGCATCAAGCTACCTTCGCAGCCCCTTGGGATGAGATGGCATGTATGTGCACCCCAACTATTGCACAGGGTAGTGGTACTCAGAAAATATCAAAAGCAATGCAATGGGAGCAAATAATTACTCGACACTAAAACTTAAAAAGAAAAGATACATATACCATGCGTTTACATCAAACATTCATTTGCTAGTGGAATCTATTGACCAGTGCTTTATTCATGCCCCCCAATCTACAAATACTGAAGCAAATCCAGGAAAAATCCACCAACGCTCTCTAAGATTCACCTCCAAGCAACACAAAACCCGCTCCCCTATGGTAGTTTTTAGGTCATTGCCAATCACAGTTACCATGTTTGGAAATCTAGATTCGTACAGGAGGGGAACAAAATCTGAAAATCCAGAATTCCAGGAAACAAATCAGAAAGTACAGTTCCAAAAAATATATTTAAATATATATATATATATATATATATATTATAATAATATAGCATAAACATAAACAAAATTTGAATTGCTGTGCGGAGCAAGGCAGCTGGGCTCGTAGAGAAATAAAATTTAATTTTTATAATATAAAAAATGTCCAAATCCGATTGGGACTGATTCAGTATGTCTGAAAAACCGTGATCCGGCAGGATTTGATAAGTATGTTGCCAACCGAGACACCAATTTGGTGTATGAGATCCCTTTTGTACAGGCCCACAAGGAGATGTTTTTTTCATTTACCATATTGTTCAAATTTGTATCTCTTTAGGTTTCCACCCTAAGCCTTGCCAATTCATCCAAGCCAAAGCTACTAAAGAAATATATCTTTTTTTTAAATTGTAGAATAAGCATCCCGTTGGCATCGGATGCATGGATAATTGATCTGCTTCAGCTTAAGTGCCAAGGACTGAGATATATCCATCCTGCCAAATTCATCCAAGATTTGAACCCAGCCTCGTCCCTTATCTGGTGTCAGTCCTTTGCATTATGCTAGGATCACGATATGACAAGAAAAGGACATGAAAAAGGACCAATGCATAAATATGTACTCTCTGCACGACAAAATGCACTGCCACAAAACTTGAAATGAAATGGGCTCTTCCCTCCAGCTCTCACTGAAAACGCTCTACCCTCCAAGTTCCTTGGAATGCCTCTTCTTAGTGCATCAAGCCTAGTAGTCCAATAAATCTTGCAAAACATTAATCCATACCCAGGATTCACGGGTTGCAAAAATTCAGATTGCAGATCTCTCTTGAGCTCCACACTCTGGAGGAGCCAGAAACATAAGATGCTAATGTAAGGAATTTCACCACACATTCAAGTTAAAATGGGGGCTGATGTAACAAACTTGGATGGCAGTTTCTTTTTAATGGAGCAAGTGGGTTATCATAAACTTGACATGTAGCATTCACAAGGAAACGAGTGGCTAAATCATATTCCCCAACTTAACATATCATGATCCTCTTTATTTGCCTTTTTGAATTTATAATTATATACAACATGTACATCAAACCCTTAGCCTTATGATCAGTTTTTACCGTAGATCTTGAACTGTATATAAAGCTTATAACAATCAGCATCATCGTCCTAGTCTAATTAACATGACCTATGCACAATTTCACCTAGATCATAACACATTGGCCTAGCAAAACATTATTCCAGATACAAGGGACCCATAATAATTTATAGCAACCAACAGTACTAAATAATCTGCAGAAAATAACGAGATTATGAACTAGTGGAAAAGACGGCCATCACCACCATGCATAAATTATCATTTTCATGCTCATTTATGTAGGTCTCAAAAAGGCTTGGAGAAAGAAGACATCCCTGCTTGATCGCAGTAGTAAGTTCTAATCAATGTTACTGTAATCGAAATGGAAAAAAATTGGCAAACTCCCCAAAAACTATTAGTAGGGAAAATTTGGTAAAAAAAAAAAAAAAAAAAAAAAAAGAAAAAAAGGAACTAGCAAAGTGATTAAAATTCATCAAGATGATATTTTGATCTTCTAGATGTTTGGATACTTCTTTGAAAGTTTTTTTTGGGGGGGGAATTTCAATCTTTTGAGTCGATAATCAGCAGATATTTTCAAAAATTGCCATTAGACCAGCATGTCTAAAGACGTGTTGGGAATCTATTAGATATGGAAACATGGGGAGCTATTAAATGCATGCCCTTATCAAGCTCATCCCAAAAGGTGCCAAAAGGGACTTGATTGGGAGGATGGCGCCCTATCACCCTTCCTCAACGTTTCTTACAAGATTTTAGTAGAAGTGTTGGCCAAGAAGATCAAATTGCTTGTGGCCAGAAGTACCAAAAAGAAGCAATCTGGCTTTGTTAAAGGCAAATTTGTTCTTGATAATCTTAGAACAGTTTGGGAAAGTCTTGACTGGCTCGTCAGTCTGGCCAAAAGGCTCTATTCATGAAAATAGATTTTGATAAAGCTTATGACAGAATTGAATGGAATTTCAATTTGAATGTGTTGGATTGGATGGGATTTGGTTCTTTTACTCATAGATCAGTAGAGACTCTTTTCTCTAAAGCCTCTACAAGGGTTAGTGTGATAATAGTTTTTTTGGACTCTTCATCTACAAAAATTTATTCAACAGGGGCATCCGTTAGAACCTTTTCTCTATTTGAATGCATCCAATGCTCTTGGCTATTTTTTGGGCGCAGCTAGACTGCAAAGACAAAACAGAGTAATCTCATTACCAAAGGGTAGCCAACTATTTAACATGCATTTTGTTAATGATCCAGCCTTAATTCTTGAAGTGAATCAACATTCTATAGAGGACGTTGTTTGTCGTTAAAGAGCAGTAGTTAGTGAGGAAAAAACAAAGGTTTACCTAATTGGTCAAGATAAGCCTCCAAACTGGTTGAACTGAAGATGGAAGCTTATAAAATTAGGGGTTTGGAGTAGCCTCCATCTGCATCTTGCCAGGAAAGGTTACAATTGCAGATAAAATCTTAGTATCAGAACACATCTATTATTCCTCTTGCCTTTCCCTGTCGCAGTTAGCATATAAAATGTCAGAAAAGGTGCTTAGAATCTTTCCTTGGGGCAATCAAGGTGGGGCAAAAGGTATTCCTTTGATGGCCTGGGATATCTGCACATTGCCAAGGTATCAAGGAGGTTATTAATCACCGACATGAGGGCTTAAGGGACTTTTGTTGCTGGAAAATGTATTGTGAGAGTAGTAGAAGTTGACGCACTATGCCAGATTCTTTTCCCTCATCAAATTGTTGCTCAACACATTCAAGCTATCAAGGGCCCTTTCAAGCTTCATGGCATAACTGATAATGCTAGGCAGGTTGTCTATGTTTTTATTCGTTGGAAATTTAAGAGGCCTCAGATGATTGGGATCTAGCTTCAAGACCTATTTGGGTATTCTATTTCCCAAAGAGAGCAAAATGGTCTCTTGCCTATTTTCTCCAGCAAAATACTAGTGATCTGTAAGGATCCATGAAATTCATCAGGAACACCATTAGAATCCAAGGACATGTCACGATCAACGAAACAGAGTAAAGCTAACAAGTCACAATGTTGTGCATTGTTACTCATGAAAAAAACAGTCTATTTCATCAAGGTGAAACAGTTAGTAGACTTCATCAAAATCTAAATCCGATTGCATACACGGATTCCTCTCAAAATGTTATACACTTTCACAACAAACAGCACCTCATTTCGAATTTGTATGCAAAAATTATGGCCTCCACAAGTTGCAGGATTTTTTCTTGTAATAAAATTGCCGGCTAAAGCAGGTGGTGGTTACAGAAGGGCTGGTCTGAAATTGGCAGCAGTTTTGCAGCCCTTTGGGGAAGTTTTGTAATCCCCAAGCCGGTTTCGTAACCATCGGTTTGTCTAAAGGGGTGGTTTTGCAACTGCGAGTCTATCTAAAGTGGTGGTTTCACCTGCATCAGCCAAACAGTCAAGGTAACAATAGGAAATGATTGACCTTCTCTCATTTTGGGACTTTCAAGAACTTTTGGCCTTTAAAGAGACATCTCGAGAATGCATAAAAAGGGTCACAGAAGAAGGAATTGGCATCAAGGATCATGGATCAATGATCAATCGAATGCAGGAGTGAATTGGTGAATGTATGAGAGTAGCAGTGAGTATTCAATTGTTCAAGGTTGTAACTACTGTATTTCCATAGCAATAATAGGAAGTTATGAGGCATCAAAGAGAATAAGATGTATGAGCTATTTGTATTGCCCCATTACTCATTTGAAAGGCAGATGTGCAATTCCCACACTGGGGTTTCCAAGTTAAAATCCCTTTGTGTTGAGTGGTTTGTTTCCATTCCTTTCTAGTTATTTATCGTTTGCAAATACATTAATTTGTCTAATGCACATTCTATCACTCTAACACTATATCTACTGCCATTTGAGAGATTCAAGTAGTTGCAATATGGATAGAAACAAACCTACATTTTATTTCCAACAAGGTCATTTCTTGGTGAAATTACAAATCAATCCAAATTGGTATCAGAGAGGCAATTTCCTTGTTGCTTATGGAGATTTTTGTTAGCACATACAAGTTTGTGTGTATAACAAGCTTATATACAAAGTTCTTTAATACGGTGTGCAGAATTTTGTGGCTGAATAAAACAGCCATGACCAAATCCTGGAGGATAATACTTGAGGAGCTCCAGGCTTGCCATATGCAAGTACAAGCAGAAAATAGAGTACCGAGAATGCTAGTGAATCACTTGGAAAAAAAGAATGAGAAGTTGTACGTGACACGGGCCAATCATGGAGAATTCCTCATTGGTATTCTAGAGGAATTGTAAGAAGACTTGTCGGAAAAATAAGAATTGCTAGAAAACCTCCAACATGATGATGGAGAAGAAAGAAGAGAAGAGTCTACCAAGAATGTCCATCCTCTACTAAAGATGCTCAAACCATGACAAAGGCATGGTAAGCACTCCATCGCATGTTGTTTCTTCCAATGTAACTGTTGTCAATCAGACTTGCACCCCTGTGAAAGTAGTTTCAGGCTTTCACAGTCTGCTTACACATGAAAACAATCATAGGTTGTGGGTGACCTAATCAATGGATTGAGTCTCTAGGTTGTAAGGACCAGCTCCCTTTGATCTATCAATTAGGATCTCTGCTACAAACTGCCTGGAAAAAGAGAGAAAGAGAACTTGAAAAAAAAATCGTACCTAATGATGGTGATACCCCTAAATGTAGATTGATCCACTCAATTTAAGCTCTTAAAAACACTGATTCAAATAAGAAAAAGGGCTAAACTTTCAACTTCAATTAATCAATATGCATAAGTATTTCACAAAAAAGTTCTATCTTGCGACCTAAACTTGAGGGAAATGTTAACATAGACCTGAATGAAGGCACTAACAGTCACTAACTTCCACTGTAGACTCATCGAAAAAGATGTTTAAACACAGAACATGACCTGCATAACATGACCAACTAATAACTAGGTAAGGATCAAAACTTGGCAAGGAAGAAAAATTCTACCACTTGTGCAAATCAATGACAAAATACACTATACAGCTTGCTGAAAATTAAAAAAAAAGTCTTCTATTACTCTGAAAAAGGTTACAGCACAAACTTTGGCAGAAGATTGTCTTGCCAAAAGAGAGGATAAAAAAATCTAATGCTGAAAAGCCATAAATATAAAAAATTACAAAAGCCAAGAGATTTGCGTTCGAAATTAGGAGAGGCCAAATCAGTCCAACTCAGCCTTTACAAAAAGTCTATTTTGTCTTCTTCCTCTTTGTATGAAAGCTCTTTGGTGCTAGAATTAGATGGTGAATTCATACATTTGACATTGCTTGTGCATGTTCAACTGAGCCATGTCTAAAATTAGAAAGTTCACTAGATCCTTGGCGTTTGAGAATGGATGGTGGGTGTGTTGAAAGTCAAACCTCTCTTTGCATGGAAGAATACACCAAGTTTCCAAAATAGACTCCCCTTGAGCTGCTCGCGTTTGCATGAAGGACAAAGAAATGTAATGAATGTGTCCAGTCAACTCCACTTGGACTGCCATATCGTTGAGAGCCTTGCAACGTGGAAGGAACGCCCAAATTTAGAAGTCAATCTTGAACTAAGTTGGAACATTTGGACGCATGTGGTTGACTAGTCAAACTACGGAGAAGCGTGACTTTAATAGCCAGTCAACTCAAGATTTGACCAATCAGCGAAAAATAGTCTTTGCTTGCATGTATTTTCTCTTATTTTGCTCTGCCTATGTCTTGTCTATTTTTGGCGGGATTCTATTTTTTGTCTTCAACTTCCCGTTGGATTATCTATTTTCAACCCTTTTGCATAGTCAAATTTCCCTTAGACTTTCCTTGGATACTCTGTTTCAACCTAGTCCATCCCTTCCATTACTTGTATTTGATTCGGATCATCTTGCTTGTCCCTTTGTTTCATTTCCTGCGGCTTTTTTGTTGACTTTACCTTGGTCTTGGATTTTCTTCGGATCTTTTGTTTATCCCCTTAGTCTTCCCTTCGGATTTTTCTTACCCTTCGCTTTGGATTTCCTACAGACTTTTGTTTTTCTGCAGATTTCTTGTTTGCCAATTTTTTCGAAGGAATCCTTCGGACAAAAAGTTCGAAGGAATTCCTTTGGACTTTTTGTCTGAAGGATATCTTTCCTTCTTTCTTTGCTTATTTATATTCTCTCGGGTTTTTTTTTTCAACTTCTCGCAGACAAAAAGTCTGTGGGAATTGTCCCTTGGCTTTCCAAAAAGAACAGCTCTTCAGGCTTTCTGTCATGGTCCTTTCTCGAAGCGTAATTGCCCTTCGAGTTTTTGTAAAGCCCTTAAATTTGAGAGATGGCCTGCCCGTAGGGCACATGCCCTTCAAGTTTTTTGCAAACGACTTTCCCGAAGTTGAAGTGTACCTTCTCGAAGGGTATGTACCCTTCGGGATTTTTGAAAAAGACGCTTCCGAAGGGTACCTTGCCCTTTGAGTTTCTTGTTTTGTCATTTTCCGCCTTTCGGAAAACATGGAAGTGTCCTCTCTTAGCTCTTTTCCGTGGAAAAACTGTCAAGCCCCTCAAATTTTTTGCGAAGAACTTTTTCCGAAGGGTAACATACCCTTCAAACTTCTTGAGTGTCACAAATTTTGCAACAGTCATTTGATCTTTTCCTAAGTAATGTAAAATCAAACCTTCTTTGATGAACCATTCCTTCGGGCAAATTTGTACTAAGGAAATCCTGACATGAACTTTCCAAATGGCGAGAGACAATCTAACCTGTGGAAGAATTGTCAACATTTCTAACGACTCAGTTGGTCCAGCATGCCAGATATGGTCGAGAACTCAAACCATATATATGCTATTTGAACTCCTAAAACAATGATAAACCTAATTTCTGACTGAAAATCTAGTCTTGACCTGGCTGAAATAACCTCCTTCCTTCAAAATAAGAAGGGAAACACACGAACGCAGGAAAACTAAGAAGCAAATGTGCAAACAAGCACTTATTTGAACAAAATTGAATGAAACTACTGTGCTTGAACAACACTTGGAGGAAAGCAAAACAAATTAACTATGTACATGGTGCTTTGTTCTTCAATAGCAATGTTTCAGATGTATCCCATTGACTGGGATTGGAAGCTCATGGCCATCCATCTTTGCAAGTTGGAAGGCATTGTGGGATTTGCAACTGGAGATCGTGTATGGGCCACTTCAAAAGAAATCAAACTTTGTGTGCCTTCCTGGTTTGGCTCGATCCTCATCCCACTTGAGGACCAAATCTCCTTCTTTGAAGCTTCGTGAGGAAGCTCCTTTGTCAAAGGCTCTCTTCACCTATGCTTAATGACTTTCCATGACTAGCATGGACTGATTTCTTGTCTCTTCCAGCTCCATAAGCTTTGCATACTTAATTTCCATAGGCTCATTCTCCAACAGTTCACGCTGATGCATTAGTTCCAAAGCTGAAAATTCAAGAAAGATAGGTAATCGTGCTTTTTTACCATATACGAGCTTGTATGGAGAGTTGGCTATTGACTTTTTATAGGTGATCCTATCAGCCCATAGAGCTGACTTCAGCTTGAGATGCCATGACCTCTGATTGTCTTCAATAGTCCTCTTTATGATCCTTAAGAGGTTCTTGTTTGTAGATTCAATAAGGCCATTGCCTTGTGGATAATAGTTCGATGAAGTGCTGAGATAAACTCCATGTTGGACAGCCCATTGACTGATTTTGGATCCCACAAAAGCCATTGCATTATCAAAAATAATCATTGAAGGAACTCCAAATCTAGTAAGCAAACATTCATAGAAATCAAGAACATTGGTTTCGTTTGCTTTCTTCAATGCTATTGCCTCTGTCCAACATGTGAAATAATCCGTAGCTGTTAGAATCCATTTATGCCCTGAACTTGAAGGAGGATTTATGAGACCAATAAAATCCAATCCCCATTGGACAAAACGCTGATCCACCGCAATTGGTTGAAGGGGGCAAGGCTGCAAGTTTAACCTATCCTACAAACATAACACATTGCTTGCACTTCCTAACCCATGCATGGCAATCACCAAATATAGTAGGCCAATAGTACCCACCTCTCATGATTTTCAGTGTTGTAGTTTTTGCGAAAAAGTGTCCACCATGTCCATCATGGAATTCTTCAAGTAATCTTTGAGTTTGGCTTGGTTCTACACACCTTAGTAGCATTCCATTAATATCATTTTTTAACAAAACACCATCAACGAGCAAGAATGGAATTGATTGCAATCTGAAATACCTTCTTTTTGAAGCACTTAGATGAGAAGGATAAATACCATCTTGGAGATACCTTACCAAATCATGAAACCAACTAGAAGGTGAGGTGTGAACAACAATCTCTTCATCATTTGACACTAAAACAGCTTCATGAGTTTCTTGCAAGCCCTGAGCTAGATGCTCACAAAGTCCTTTGCCTCTAACCAACTTTGTAACCTTAATTTTCACGTCATATTCCATTACCTTGGTTATCCAACCAGCTCTCTTCTCATTTATATCCTTGTTCAAAAGAAATTCTTTGATGCTTGGATGGGGAACCATTAGATGTATCTTATTATTAGACAAGTGTCTAAACTTCTTAAAAGATCCGATAACTGAAAGGACATGCTTTTCAACAAAAGAATACCTTGTTTCGTACTCTTCCAAGCCTTCGCTATAGAAAGCTATTGGCTGTTCTAAATCTTCATGATTCTGTTGCATAAGAATCCCTAAAATAGTGTCCACGTTAACATATGTATACAGAATGAAATCTTTTATAAAATTTGGATTTAAAAGCGTAGGAGCACTTGTTATGGCTTTCTTAACATCTTCAAACCCTTTTACTCATTCCTTGGACCAGCTGAAGTTCTAATTTTTCTTTAGCATGGCTGTAAATGGTGTAGCTACAGTAGCGAAATCTGAAATGTATCTCCTTATAAAGTTGATTTTTTCGATGAAGCTGTGCATAGCCTTTTTGTGCTTAGGCAAAGAGAGTGCAAGGATAGAATCTACTCTTTCAGGATCAATGTTTAAACCATGCTTTGAAACAACATGTCCAAGAAGCTTACCTTCATCAACCGAAAAGACGCATTTTTTGAATTTAGAGATATCCCAAATTGTCTACACCTTTCGAACACTTGCTTGAGATGAGCTATGTGATCATCTGTATTTTTTGAGAACACGGTTATATCATCTAAATAAACAAGCACAAATTTATTCCGAAGGCCTTGAAATGCCATATCCATTTCTCTTTGAAAAGTCGCTCCAGTGTTAGATAAACCGAACGGCATCTTTCTGTATGCAAAGGTTCCCCACTTGGTTGTGAACGTTGTCTTAAATTGGTCGTCCTTCTTAACCAAAATCTGATTGTAACCACTATATCCATCCAACAAGGAAAACCTCTTTAAACCTGCAATAAGCTGTAAAATTTGTTCAATTGATGGCAATGGATAGTGGTCTTTAAATGAAGCCTTGTTTAAATCACAAAAATCAACACACAAATGAATCTCACCATTCTTCCGTACCGAAACAAGGTTCGCCACCCAAGTTGAGTGCTTGATTGGAAATATAATAGTTGATTCTATGAGCTTGTGAAGCTCAGCTCTCATCAAAGGCTCAAGCTTTGGATTGATTGGCCTTTGTCTTTGTCTCACTAGTTTAGTTTCCTCCTCTAACTCAATGGTGTGTTGAGCCAAAATTGGATCAAAACCTTTGAGATCACTATACTGCCATGCAAATATATCATCAAAACTTGTGAATAACTCAATGAAAGCTTTCTTTTGTGAAGGAGTGCATACCTTGCCCGATTTCAAAATCTTACTAGCTGCAATCTCTACATTGGCATAGTGTTCTTCCTTTGTTGACAAGGATGATTTCTCTTTCCTTAGCTCATCATCTCCATTGAAAATATTCTCAAGAGTGACCAATCCCTTGGACAGTGTATTTGTTTTAAATTGTACAATCTGATCACTATACTGTTGTAACTGTTTTGACTGAATTCTTGTAGAAAACTCAGCCTCTTCCTGCAAAAAACTCGCAATTTGATTGTCATCTTCAAACACCTGCCAATTCTCATGATTATCCAGAACATAAGGCCTTACAACCACCTTTATATGTGACTGAATTTTTTCATTTTTTACACCAGTTGGGATACTAAATTGTGCTCCAACAACAGCCAACCTATCAGCATGTTTATTTTTATCCCTTGGTATTCCCTAAATGTTAAAAACCTGAAAATCTTCAAGTAAATCCCAAATTCTATGCTTGTAAGATTTAAGCAACAAATTTTTGCATACATTCAAACCTCTTACAAGCTCACTATCTCCAAACACTTGCAAACAATTGACTTTCATCTTCCTAGCCCACTGCAAACCGTGAACTAATGTTTCATATTCAGCAACATTGTTTGAACAACCAAACTAAAATTTAATGGAAGAGAAATACCTTTGCTCTGTTGAAAAAACCAACATCATCCAAGTTCCAATTTCATGCTTATTCCTTGATCTATCAAAGTACAATTGCCACAAACCTTCATTAGACTCATCTTCTTTGACCATGGCTGGAATTGGTGCATCATTCTCATGAAGGCAATACACACCAAGACCCTCTTCTCCAATTAGTTTATAAGGATCATGTTCATGTAAGGTAGATGCCCACTCATCAAAAAACAAATCTGATACTCCATCCAAAGGTAATTCCTTTTCCGCTTCACTACTTTCTATTACCTCATATGTGATTATACAATTAGCATTGACAACACTTGGCATATATGGCTCCATATAAAAATGTGCAATAGGCTCTAAATAAATTGTTACTTTTGTACCATACCTAGTTCTGAACAGGTCCAATCAGCGAATAAATATCTCCCAATCTTTGAGGTGAAATCATTGGAGAGGCACATAGCAAAGTAGGGAGGCAAGTCTACCACATCCTGTTGAATAGTAACATTAGGACATGCATGTAATGTCAATTTCAAATACTCGATGATGCCTACCGTCTTTGTTGGTGACCCATCCAATTGCAATACTCCTTTAGTATTTGGCTCATAAACAAGTCCAAGCTTATCTACAATTTGTTTAGGCATGACTATACTACTAGCTCCACTATCTACCATACAATTATGAACTAAAATATCTCCTAAAATCAAAGAAAGGTAGAAAGGAGTTTTATTTGATTTTATCTCAGTTTTGTCAACCTTTGCCATCTTCTTTGTTTGATGTACCTGTTGCTTAGTTGGTTGATCTGAATTAGCTAAGACAACCCCTTCTTTCTCAACCGGTTTTGGAGACAATTCAAGAGCCGAAAGCTCTTGGATAAATTTATCTTTTTGTCCTGGAATTGAAGGAGAATCCCACATGCTAATGTTGATGTTAGACTTTTTTATCTGATCTATTATACTAAAATGAGATCCACTAACCTTTCACTGTACTTTCTGGATCACTCGTTCATGAACTAGAGGTAGTTGATGAACCTTACTAACCTCTATATTCTAATTTTTGAGTTGTAGGGGTAGCAAGTTGCTCTTTTTTACTTTTAACAACAATACTAGGAGTACTTGAAGTATTTGTTACCGCTTGAGCCTCGTCAATAACTCTTCTTTTAACTCTCTGATAGGTTATAACTACAACTTGACCACTTGTATCGTTAGTTTTAACGCCCTGAGTAAAAGCAACACGATCATCTACTTACCAATTTACATTAATAGCATCAGGTTGCCCTTGAACTTGATGAGTCTCTCCTTGTGATGCCAAACCTGCATCTTGATACTGACCTCCTTGAAAAGAAAACTCTTCTTGTGTCATTTGTGGCATGGTGATGTTTTGTGATACCAAGGCTTGGTTTTGAACATCACTGAGATTTGAGGGCTACCAACTTGAATCCTACACCAAATCATTTTGAGGTGGGGTTGGAACAGTGGCTTTTGAAGTGAAAGGAGCATTCGAATCAAGAGGAGCATATGGCTTAGCTAGAGTTATAACTCTTTGTGCTTGATAAGGTGGTCTATTTTCTCTAAAACAATGATAACGAAGCTTTTGATCTTTGAAAGACTAATAGGTGTTTTAATTTTGCTGTTGATAGGGCCTATTCGACTAAAATTGTTGCCTTTTGAGCTGTACTATTTTATTTCCAAATGATTGTAGCAAACTTTTCAACTCCCCTGTCTCACAACTTAACTAGTGGGGGCTGCAATAAGAACTTAAAGGGTTGGTATAGAACTTATTTTCGAAAATATGGGCATTGGAGGTCTTGGAGAAAGCTTACTAGTTTGTATCAAACTATTTTCAGTCTTAATTGCAACCTCATAAGCAGCGGACAAAGTAGTACCATCCATTGACTATATCATCACACTAATATCAGAATTAAGAACTTTTAAATAGTACATAAATGCATATTGAGACGATGGTATAATCAACGCAAGTATCCTAGTCCATGTTTTTTGGAATCTGAGGTTAAAATCAGACATGACCTCATGAGAAGTCTTTGTTATGGTGGTCAATTGCTCAACCAAAAAGAGATGATCAGATTTGTCTTCAAATTGTTTGACCAATGCTGCACCCAATTCGTCCCAAGTGGCAATGGAATTAAGTGGAAAATTTTTATACCATTGCAACGCTTTTCCTTTGAAGAAGGCAACCAACAATCTAATATCAACATTATTTTCAACAACATTATGGACTGAACAGAAATTAGCAACATCTTGGATATGCTCAATAGGGGTTTGATTTTCTCCTGAGAAGAATGGAATGCTCTTGAGGGCAGACACTGGAATATCATCCAACTAAGCTAAATTCAATGGACTTCCCCTATTGAATGGAGCAAACATTTGGTTTATGATGGCCATTTGAATAGTAGGGATTGTAGTGTTTAGAACAATAGGATGAGGAAGTAAATATTCTCTTTGAGGCTATGGATTTGCCCTCCTAGACCTTGATCTCTTATAAGTTACAAATTCAAAAGAAATACTTTTACTTGTTGATCTTGTGGTAACCTTTGGCATGAACAGATTGCCTGAATGATGCTATGAACTCTGCAACTAAATATAGATGAATATCTTTTGTTGTTGCGAAAACTCTTCAGATATGCAAAGAACTTCTTGTAGTCTCCCCAGACGTGCCAAAAACTATTGTCAATCACACTTACAACCCTGTAAAGGTAGTTTCAGGTCTTCACAGTCTGCTAAAACATGGAAACAATCTTACGTTGTGGGTGACCTAATAAGTGGATTGAGTCTCTAGGTTGTAAGGGCTAGCTCCCTTTGATGTATCAATTAGGATCTCTACTACAAACTACCTGGAAAAAAAGAAAGAAAACTTGAAATAAAATCCTACCTAATGATGGTGATACCACTGAATGTAGATTGATCCACTCAATTGAAGCTCTTAAAAACATTGATTCAGATAAGAAAAATGGCTAAACTTTCAACTCCAATTAATCAATATGCATAAGTATTTCACGAATAGGTTTTATCTTGCGACCTAAGCTTGAGAGAAATGGTAACACAGCCCTGATTGAAGGCACTAGCAGCCACTAACTTCCACTGTAGACTCAGCAAAAAGATGTTTAAACACAGAAAATGACCTGTATAACATGACCAGCTGGTAACTACATAAGAATCAAGATTTGGCAAGTAAGAAAAAATCTACCACTTGTGCAAATCAATAACAAAATACACTCTATCAGCTTGCTGGAAATTGAAAACAAATTGTCCTCTTCTATTACTCTGAAAAAGGTTACAGCACAAACATTGGCAGAAGATTGTTTTGCCAAAAAAAAGGATAAAAAAATCTAACACTGAAAAGCCATAAATATGAAAAATTACAAAAGCCAAGAGATTGGCGTTGGAAATTAGGAGAGAGGCCAAATCAGTCCAACTCAGCGTTTACAAAAAATCTATTTTGTCTTCTTGCTCTTTGCATGAAAGCTCCTTGGCGCTAGAATTAGATGGTGAATTCATCGTTTGACTTTGCTTGTGCATGTTCAACTGAGCCATGTCTAAAATTAGAAACTCACTAGCTCCTTGGCATTTGAGAATGGACGGTGGGTCTATTGAAAGTCAAACCTCTCTTTGCATGGAAGATTGCGTCAAGTTTCCAAAATAGACTCCCCTTGAGTTGCTCGCGTTTGCATGAAGGACAAAGAAGACGTGTAACGAATGTGTCCAGTCAACTCCACTTGGACTGCCAGATCGTTGAGAGCCTTGCAACGTGGAACACCCAAATTTAGAAGTCAAGCTTGAACTGAGTTGGAACGCTTGAATGCATATGGTTGACTAGTCAAACTGCGGAGAAGTGTGACTTTAACAGCCAGTCAACTCAAGATTTGACCAGTCAGCGAAAAATAGTCTTTGCTTGCATGTATTTTCTCTTATTTTGCTCTGCCTGTGTCTTGTCTATTTTTGGCGAGATTCTATTTTTGTCTTCAACTTCCCATCGGATTATCTATTTTCAACCCTTTTGCACAGTCAAATTTCCCTTAGACTTTCCTCGGATATTTTGTTTCAACCTAGTCTATCCCTTCCATTACTTGTATTTGATTTGTATTATTTTGCTTGTCCCTTTGTTTTTTCGTTGACTTTACCTTGATCTTGGATTTTCTTCAAATCTTTTGTTTATCCCCTTAGTCTTCCCTTCAGATTTTTCTGTCTTGCCCTTGGCTTTGGATTTCCTACATACTTTTGTTTTTCTGCGGATTTCTTGTTTGCCAATTTTTTCGAAGGATATCTTTCCTTCTTTCTTTGTTTATTTATATTCTCTTGGGTTTTTTTTTTTTGAACTTCTCGCAGAGAAAGTCTGCGGGAATTGTCCCTTGGCTTTCCAAAAAGAACCCTTCGGACTTTCTGTCATGGTCCTTTCCCGAAGGGCAAGTGCCCTTCGGGTTTTTGTAAAGCTCTTAAATTTGCGAGATGGACCTACCCGAAAGGCACATGCCCTTCGAGTTTTTTGCAAACGACTTTCCCGAAGTTGAAGTGTACTTTCCCGAAGGGTATGTGCCCTTCGAGATTTTGAAAATGACCCTTTCGAAGGGTACCTTGCCCTTCGGGTTTCTTGTTTTGTCCTTTTCTGCCCTTCGGAAAACATGGAAGTGTCCTCTCTTAGCTCTTTTCTGCTAGAAAAAGTGTCAAGCCCCTCGAATTTTTTGCAAACTTTTTCCGAACGGTAACATACCCTTCAAACTTCTTGAGTGTCCCTTCCAAATTTTGCAACGGTCCTTTGAACTTTTCCAAAGTTATGTAAAATCAAACCTTCTTTGATGAACCATTCCTTCGGGCAAATTGTCCGAAGGAAATCTTGACGTGAACTTTCCGAATGGCAAGAGACAATCTAACCTGTGGAAGAATTGTCAACAGTAACATTTAATGAATCTATTGGAAATTTCAAGAAGCATATTAGAGGTATTGGCTCTAAGTTGTTAAATGAGGATGAGTTATGATGGAAGAGAGTCTAGCAAGGATGATCAAGGAATCCTCAATCCAATTATGGTTGAGGAAATACCTCAATATGCAAGCCTTGGATATGGTAAAATAGAGAGTGGAGAATACTCTAACATGGCTCATGCAAGAGTAGTTTCCATGAAGGACTCCATGCCATCTACGTACCAAGAACAACCAAAGAAGGTGAAATTGTTTCTAGCATTATGTTTGTTAAGTCTCTAGATGATTGCAGGGAGTCTCCAAAGAGTGGACAGCAATCGAGACAAGAAGCATAAGTCTACCTGAAATATGCCTTTTCAAAATAAATCTGAATTCTGAAATTTTTATTTAACAATTTTGGAATTCCATTCAAATCATGAAGATCATACAAGACAGTTGAATCACAAAGCTAATTAATACAGGGATTCACTTAAATAACCCTTATTGATACCTGAAGGGTTCAAATTGCAAGAATAGGTCTAAATACCAATTATGTTTTTGAATTTCCACAAATCTTGCCCTAGTGCAGGTCTGTACTTTATTTCTGGGCTAGTATGGCAGTTTAATGGTGGCTGCGAATTCCCTTGTGCTGGGACAACATGCATGCAATGATATGTGTGACACATGTAGTTGGAACTGGAAATACACTGTGAACTGCAATGTAACTTCCGAGTAGAGCTGCCTCGAAAAACTAGCGGGTTTTTGTCCTCAAGTTAGCTGCAAGTAGGGTTTTCATCCTTTTGCAGAAGGAATCCAAAATTCGTTCGTTGATTTGATAAGTGAATAATCCATAATGAATGGAAATCACTGCCTCTTTTGCCCTTTTAATAGTTCTCTTTTCCACCATAAAAAGCAATGCTTTATCTTTTATTTTCAATTTGACATGCTTTATTTAATAAAGCCATCTTTATCAATGCTTTGGCCCAATTAATAATCATTACTTTATGGCCCACTTTAATAATAATAATTATATGTCCTTTTTTCCATATTATTAAATAAAATTACTTTTGGACATTTAAAACATTAATATTAAATTATTTTTTTCTTTTTCCCTCTTGGCCTTTTAATTAATTAACTTTGGCCTCAATTAATAATAATGACTGTCCCCTTTTAAGTTGTAATTATAAAGTGACGTTGGGTAACAACTTAAAACATTATTATTGAATTATTTTTTCTTTATTTTAAAAGGGAACATAACAGTCCGTCCTTCTCAAAGATTGTTTGCCTTCAAGCAATACTTGAACTGTCCTACAAATCCCAGGGTCTTAAACCAATCATTCTGTCTCTTCTATTCCTCCTTGTGATGTGGTTAGCTTATGTTGCGCTACTCTGATATTCATCTAAACTTCTCCTTTCAATGCCTTAGAGACATTTTCATCTACTCTGTTAAAATGAACACTCAAAAAATTTGTCATTAACTAGAAAATCCTCTTCAAATTCTTGCAAAACCACTGATTGTTCTGGCATACCTTTTTGTGAATCCCATGCATGGACCAAACCTTGTTGATATTGAATGCTTTGTTGTTGCAACCAATGCCCTGTGGCTTACAATTGAGATATTTGACCCCTTCATGGCTTGTTAACAACTATGAACTCTAAGTTTCTGTCAAATAGTTCATGCCTCTTTGCTTGGGAGCATAATGGAGTTTTACTAATCTAGAGAAGTGTTTCGTGGATATCCTTAGAAATTACTAGAACATCTTTTACAATTTTGCATTCAACAAGCGATGTTTGTTCCTCCTTGACTTCATTAAGACAAACTTTTTGCTGATAGTCAATTTTAGAAGTCTATGAAATATCATTTTTTTATAAAAGATCCTTACCTTCAACTTGCATGGTGGATTCCTCTATGGGCTACTCACTAACCGCTTTCAAATCTGAGTTCTCTTGTGTTCTGATTTCTTCCTTGGAATTCTTTTGAGGGTGTGACTTTCCCTCTTTCTTTTTTAATCTTCTATTTCTATTTTCTATGTATATCTCCAAGAATTCTTCAAAGGTGTTGTAGGATGTATATATATCAGAGTTCTTATCATACTCATCAAAGACTAAAAGTTTGACCTCATCTCTATCACACTGCTCTTCCAACCATGCCTCCTAGTTATGATCTTTCTTTTGCGTTCTTCTAAATGAATCTAGAGTTTCATAGCTGATAGCAAATTAATTCAAAAGTTGGTTCACAAAATCTTGGCTCTTTGTCTGTACTTGACTTGTTTTTCTATTGATTTCTTCAAAGACGATCCCTAGCTTTTTGCTTCGCTTTTTGTATTCGCATCAACACCTCTTGGATAGGATCTATGGCTTCTTCCTTTGGTAATAACTTAGGTCATCAATCCATGTTCTCTCTCCTAAGTTCCCTTTCACTCCCTTGCATGAAGACTCAGCTACAAATTAATACCACTGAACCAAGATATCCAGTTGAAATGTTTCTACTGAATCTTAACTCTTACATGCAAGTGTTCATCACTAATATGCAACTGAAAAGTTGATCTCAACTTTGACATGCAAGTGTTGATCACTAACATGCAACTGAAAATCTAGTCTCAACTCTGCCATGCAAGTGTCGTTCATTAACATGCACTGTGAAAATTTGCAACAAGGGTTAGCTTTCCAATAGGCTGGCAAGAAGACCAGCTTTGATACCATTGAAATATACCTTTTCAAAATAAATCTGAATTCTTAATTTTTTATTTAACAATTTTGGAATTATATTCAAATCATGAAGATCATACAACATAGCGGAATCACAAGGCAAATTAATATAGGAAATCACTTAAAATAACCCCTATTGATACTTTAAGGGTTTAAATTGCAAGAATAGATCTAAATACCGATTATGTTTCTGAATTTCCACAAATCTTGCCCTAGTGCAGGGCTGTACTTTATTTATGGGTTGGTACGACAGTTTAATGGTGCTTGCAAATTCCCTTGTGGTAGAACAACATGCATGCAATGATATGTGTAACACCTGCAACTGGAACTGTAAATAACCTATGAATTACAATGTAACTCCCAAGTAAAGCTACCTCAAAAAACTAGAGGGTTTTCATCCTCAAGTTAGTTGTAAGTAGGGTTTTCGTCCTTTTGCAGAAGAAGGAATCCAAGATTGGTTCATTAATTTGATAAGTGAATAATCCATAATGAATGAAAATCATCGCCCCTCTTGTCCTTTTAATAATTCTCTTTTCCACCTTAAAAAAAATGCTTTATCTTCTATTTTGAAGTTGACATGCTTTATTTAATAAAGCCATATTTATCATTGTTTTTGGCCCAATTAATAATCATTACTTTATAGCCCACTTTAATAATAATGATTAAATATCCTTTTTTCCATATTATTAAATAAAATTATTTTTGGACATTTAAAACATTAATATTAAATTATTTTTTTATTTTTCCCTCTTGGCCTTTTAATGACTAAGTGTCCCCTTTTAAATTGTAATTATAAAGTGACGTTGGGTAACAACTTAAAACATTATTGTTGAATTGTTTTTTCTTTATTTGAAAAGGGGACATGACACTACCTCAAGAGGACAAGGGAGCACTTTCAAAGAGGGCAATTTTCAAGTCATGAAAGAGATGAAAGCGCATTATTATTCCATCCACATGATGCAAATACAAAGAGGAAGGGGGAGATTACACTCCACCAACTTCACCACTTGCAAGTTCAAGAAGGGAAGGGAACAAGCATGGGGGCATCCCAAGAAGACATGCCAAAGAGGAGTCGCCCATCTTTTGTTTCAATTGTAAGAAGGAAGGTCATGTAGCACAAGAATGTTGGTATCTTGTTCCTTGCACTTATTGTGGGAAGAGTAACCATTGTATGGCTATGTGCAAACAATCCACCATTAAGGAGCCCAAGCTCTTTAGGAGAGATGGTAAAGAAATTCACTCTTCAAGTGAAAAAGAAAAGGATTGTCAAAACACACTCCAATGAGGTAAGAAGCCACTTGATATGAGTATGTGCAAGTCTAACATTTTATGCATTCATTGCAAGGTTAGTGGGCATTGGAATGGGAATTGTTGGAAACTCCATCCACATCTTCACCCAAAGAATGGCAAATGCAAGAATGAACAGCCACAAACAAGAGGGGAAAAAGAGCCTACCAAAGCACAAGATTCAAGAAGGAGAGAATAGTTATCACATGTTTCTCCGTCACCATTGCAAGATAGTAGTAAGGAAATTTCATTTGATTCTTGGATTGAGTATTTACAATTGAATAGCCCTCCAAATGTATCTTCAAAGCATTGTATATTTCCATTTGTTGGTAAAGAAAATATGGAGATAACTCCACTTGTATGGGCAAGCATTTGAAGCCTAGTACTCATCATAGGTGAGCATGAGACAGCAAATCCACTTGGGAATAACAAGTCAGAGAAGCCAAATGGCATGTTTTCATTCTTATCACTCACCAATTGTTGTGTATAGCAAGCAAGGGAAAAGAGGAAGAAAGAGGCACTCCAAAATAGGAAGCATCCAAAACATAAAGTTGGCCTACAGCTTCTAAGAATAAAAGCATCACAATAATGGATAATAAGTTGATTTGTGTTTCTCCATTATTTTACAATGTACAATCTCCCCTCACAATTGTTGTAAATGCAAATGAGCAAATCACTATAGCATGAAGAAGTTTCATTTCATCATCAATCAGTTGTTGTATCATGAATTTGGGCACTTCAATAATTGAAACATTAATGTAGAAGTCTGATTTTACCATCATACAATTGTTGTAGTATGTATATGGGCATCACAATGATTGTAGATGGCTTTTTTCAGCCATTATTTAGCATGCATAGTACACACATAAGGAGCTGAAGTAGATATGGCTAGATGGTTGTATGCACATTGGATATGGTTGCAATAGGTTTCAAATCTGATATCGATACAGAAGTACTATGGTATAGACACATTGATAACATTGACAATGACAATGTATGTTTCCTCTATTGCAATGTGTTGTAGTAGGAAGAATGGATGCAAATTGAACAATCACAAGGAGGTTGTAACATGTGTGTTTCAGCTAACAAATGATTTGTAGCAGCATCACACTTGGCTTACCCTTCATGGGTAAACCATAAGAGGAAAGGTACAAAATGAAAAGCATCACTCTTTCATTGAAACGGAGGAAGATGCACAATGAGCTCCAACATTATGGGGGAAACATTGGGGAAACAAATCCACTAGTAATAAATCATCATGATATAGCCATGAGTGGACACCTTTGATGAAGAATCATAGTGGAATAACAAAACCAATTAGATTGCAGCAGAAAAAGAGGTTGGAACAGCCAGCTCTATTAGAGGCAAACCAATTCATTCTTCCATGTTTCATGAGGAACAATTGGCCACTGCGCTTTCACAAGAAGAGGAAGATGGTGAAATTGCAGGTTTTTTGTCATGTTTCTGAAGGATCTACATATCCTTCGGAACCTTCCTTGTTGTATGAGGAGGAAGATTGCAATACTACTTTCTGACTTGGATTCATTTCCTTGGGATGAACAAGTAGAATGGGAAATATCACCTCGGGATGAACAAAGGAGGTGTGTGGAAGATGTTTTGAAAGAAAAATGCAAAGGAACCGAAGCAAACACTAAAGTAAATTGGCAGGTTGGGGTCAAGGCCAAACACCAACAACCACACAAAAGCTCCATAGAGGTATTGGGGGTGATCTTTCTATATCTCATAAAAAAGTAAGCTTTGTAGGACCAAAAGCCACCCAAAAAGGGGAAGTATGATTCGTAAGGATCCATGAAATTAATCAAGTACTCCATTAGAATCCAAAGACATGTCAAGATCGACGAAAAAGAGGAAAGTTGAAGAGTCTCAATGTTGTGCAAATTTACTTCTAACAAAAAAATTGTCTACTTCATCAAGGTGAAACAATTGGTATATCTCATTAAAATTCAAATCTAATTGCATATACGGATTCCTATCAAAACGTTATACACTTAAAAAAGCAACCCCTGAATTCAAGTTCGTATGCAAAAGTTATGGCCTCTACAAGTTGCAAGACTTTTTGTTGTTACGTAACTGCCGGTTAAAGTAGGCTGTATTTACATACCAGCGATCTGCAATAACTGGGAGTTTTGCAACCCTTGTGGCCAGTTTTGAAACAGTCAGAGTGGTTTCGCAACTGCCAAGGCAGTTTTGTAATCACTGGTGTTTAAAAAGCAGCGGTTCTGCCCGCATCAGCTAAACAGTCAAGGTAACGGAATGAAACGCTTGATCTTCTCATTCCAATACCGGTTTTCGAAGAGACATCTCTAGAATGCATAAGCGTCATAGAAGAAGGAATTAGCTTCAAGGATCATAGATCAATGATCAACAGTGTAGAAGTGAATCGGTGAATGTATGAGAGAGTGGCAGTGGGTAGTCAATTGTTCATAGCTATAACTACTCTATGCTCCTTGTAATTCTTTCCATGGCAGCATTAGGAAGATAGTAGACATCATAGAGCATGAGATGCAAGAGCACTTTGTATTGTGCGGTTTGTTTCCATTCCTTTCTAGTTGTTTATGGTTTGCAAGTAATGTGCTCTTTCTAATGCACATTCTACCACTCTAACACACTCTAAACGCACTGCCATTTGAGAGATTCAAGGAGTTGTAGTATATGGATAGAAACAAATCTGCATTTAATTTCCAACAAGGCAATTTCTTGGAGAAATTACAGGTCAGCTGGCTAGAAAAGGATTATTTTGTGAAGGAGACCTTTAAGATCATAAGCTTCAACAATGGCACACTTGTTAAGCTTTCAACAAAGCTCGACAATTTAATAAAGTAGGCAAGGTTGCATACCAAGAAATTTGTAGCTTGGTACCTGAAAGTCCTCTTTTTTTAAATGCACCTTCAACACTCAAGTCCTTATGGAAGAGATTGGAGATAAGAGTGTTGGGTAGGCCTTCTACAATTATGTCTCGAAGGATCTCCATGAATTAGATAATTTTATCTAAATAATACTACACTATGGAAGCCCTTAGTTACTTACAATCTCTACAATGTTGTGGGACACAAATCTGAACTTGCCCTACAATTGAATATAAGATGGGGGTGAGGGATCCTCAGATCCAATGGCACATATGATAATTTCACAGTTCCAAAAGCTCGTACTAAGCAATTACTCGGTAGCCCAAAATTTTGACTTGGGCCACAGGATTCGGAAACTTTATCAACTTAAAAAATAACAATTTCATAAAGTAAACTTAAATAGCATGTAAAGCAATGTTGAATGACATGAGAAATGAATGTAGATACTGCATAACTATATTTTCTATCAGTTTTCAACCAAAAAACAGCAGAAAATTGCGACAATATGCAAAAAATGACGTTTTTTAATCCACGGGAGGTTATTAGCAAGTCGTAACCAAGTAGCAGGAATTAATCATCAAGGACTCGGCATTTGCTCACAAGTATGAACCTACTACTCAGCTCATGAGAAGTTCACTGATTGCTCAGCAGGTCAAAAAAATAAGGTTACTCGTGGTTTATCAAAGGTTTCTCTCAAGTTTTAAAACAGAGGATAATGTCTCTGAAACTCTTGAACTTTATTTAAGCACAAGGGGTTGGGATGGTTAATGCTCAACTAAGGATTGGTGGTTAAGGCAAGGCTTCATAAATATGGTGTTACAGATTCTTTATGTAGATTTTGTGGTAGAGAGGGAACCAAAGATATCGTTCTTTGGAAATGTCCTTCTACTAAGACATTTTGGATTTCGTTTAGAGTGGAGTATAATTATTTATTTAGTGCACCTTCGGCTTGACAAGGGCTTCTCCTCATAGACACTTGGATGATTAGGAAAAGCTGCAAATTTTTATGGCACACAATTCAGATGACAGCTTTTGTATTCTTGATGAAGTCAAGGCACAAAGCTACATTTTATGACGACCCCTCACCTCTTGGCTTAGGGGAGCTAGGAGTTTTTAGGCAAAAGCTAGGTTTGCTTATTAAAGTTAAATTCATGTCTTTGCAAAGATGTCAAGTTATTGTCTCTTGAGGCCCAGGCTCAAAGGTTATCTTTTTTGGATTACTTAGGGAGAGACTTTCCTTGCAAGCCTGTTGTTAGGTTGATGTAAAAAAATTTGTTCCATGGAGTAATATAAAATGCATTTCTCCAAAAGGAGAAATTGACATAACTTCCATATTCTGGTAATAAAGCTTTAAATATCCTCTAGCACTCCATGTGCTCTAAAAACCCAAGTGTTTCTCAGACACAAACAAGGGGAAGTTGCTAGGCGAAATGTTTTCAGTTCAAGAAGAGATTGCAATCAGACCACTATATTATGCAGATGAGAGGTAAGCCTTTTAGGCCTTGTAGGACACTAAGATACATTCAATAAGAATTCTTCTCGAAACAAATGTCCATTGAAGGAGTTACGAGAAAGAAAGACCCTTTAAGTTGAAAGGAGGACAAAAAGAAGCATTTGATGCACTTAAATCTCCACTTTTACAGGAACACTGAATGTTTCGCAAAATTAGTCAAAGGCATAAAGCAGGCAACGGGATTGGAGCAGTAGAGGTATATCCATTGTAGGCTGCTCAAAGTGAAACAGGAGGGGAGTGCCCACCCCCGTCCATGTAAGCCTGAAACCCCTCGATGTGAGAATTGCTGAAATCATTCTTTTAAGAATGCAGAAAAGGAATGGTACAAGGGAAGTGAATTTGTCAAATAAAACATGTGCTTACTTTTGCAGGAGTAATGAAACCTCATCAAAGACAATGTACTACAAACAAAGGAATGCTAAACCTACCAAGGTAATATCAGACTGTTATGTATCAAGAAGGTGCCAATTCCACATTTGGGAAGAGAATAATCCGATAAACTGTAGTGCAAGTGCAACAGTAATTCACCAGCTTTGATCTGGTTCAATTGGGGACCAATATTGTACCTATGCCCATGATATTATGATGTATACTAACCGCATAACCAACAGTGGCACGTTTTAATTTTGGATCAAGTGGGTATCATAACACCATAACACAAAATACCCGCATAGTGGCTCAATACTATGCAGAGCTTAGAAACTATACTCAACATTGTAAAAAAATATCTACACAATTTGGTGTATGCGTTTATACCACTTAACTGCCTAAACCTATCTTAACTGACCTTAAATTACACGAGCAGATAAACATCCAATACCCTCCTTTATGCAAGCCTACATTGTGATTGAACTCTACACAGTGCTTCAAAAACTACTAACCATCAGCAACACTTATCCAAGAGATGCACCTCATCAGCACATACTTGGCAACTACATTATACCCAATAGTGGAGAACCCTTGGCACTGAAGACAACCTCTATAACAGAAGAACTCGTCCTCAACAAATGTTGTTGGAGAATTCCCTCAACCCATAGCAGCTGCTGAAGAGTTTGGATTCAAAACTCAGTGTATTTGTCTTCTTTGTCATCTGAGAACTTTGTAAATTCTTTTGGCTCGATTGTCTTCAAATCTGGTGTTGAGAAGGAAACTTGAGAGTATGATAATCCTCATGTGAAGCAGGTTACCATCAATTTTAAATCGTTTTAATAGACTTCACCAAATATTTAGATGCCATGATCATGGGTATGTAGAATATTGATATCATATAGTCCTATGTCCAACCCCATCCCAACAAAATTGGCACTCACCACATAATCTCTACCTAAATCTCAACATGGTTTTTATTATGCCAATCAGACCATTTTTTTTCAAAGAGCCTCTTACACTCTGCATTCACATAAAGTGCATATATTGTAAGATTTGCAAATGCATGATGTTTATTGTGTCACTACATTCACTCGAAATTTACATGCAGCGATGAAGAGAAAGTACCTGCATGCGTCTTGAAAACAGAAATGAACTAATTTGAATGCTACATGCCATTCTTAATTTGACTTGTGTCTTGTGTGTCACCTAATTATTTCAGCATCTCATCTTCAACTCAAATATTCTGTTGGCAACACTTAATGGAATGCTAAAAAATTACAGAGACTGACACCTCATGATGGATATGTAGCTTCTAGCCACTACCCGTGTCTGCCAGCTTTATTAACTCTGACATATCCTCTAATGGATGCTTTCTTTTTCTTCATTGTTTATGCACCAAGTAAACCAAACCGTATCTTTCAATGCCTGCATTATTCCTTTGATTTCAGCCAGATTATGAATTCAGAACCCATTAAAATGCAAGGTCCAAACAGGTCTTCCTATTGAAAAGAAGTAATGGCTGCAATTTTTCCTAATGAAACATTATATAGGTGTGAGAACATCTTGTCGATTTTGGCTAGTGCGCTTATAATTGTTCTTGTATTAAAACCTGACTAAAAGAAATGTTCGTTATAACTTTTCCAATAGGCTTGTTTTACATTTTAGAGAAAGTTATACCATTTTCATTACTGTTTCCTTAAAAGCTACAAAATTTAAAATTTACAGCTTGCCTTCTTTTCTTTTTATTTTAAATTCACCATTGCTGCTAATGATTTTTTGACGTAAGTTTCTTGTGCAAAACATCAAAATCAAAGAATTCCTTATAAAGAATAAACATGAAATATCACTACAAGATTGTAGCTCATACCATATACATTGAAAATTAGGACCGCCAATGCTATCCAAACTTCAAAACTTTGAGAATTCTGTAAATTTTTCCTCACATCCATCCATTATTTTTCTTCTCCTTTTAGCACCACCAAACACACATTTCTTCACTGCCATAAGAACTTTTTACAGCTCTGATATCATAATGGAAAACATCCACATGAAGGCTCATTACAACGCAAAACTGAGAAATTGTATTCAACAGTTTAAATGATATTTAAACACTTTGGTGTAAGCAGCTATACCACTTAATCACCTATACCTGTCCTACACGTGTGGATGATCTTCCAACAAATATTTTGTGGCCAGGGGTTTATCCTATGCTAGTGTTATTGGCTATAGTCTATAGGCTATATATGTGGAGCTCATATCATCTCATTATCATGTGTGAGATGTTGCTTTGTATTGTGCTCTCGTATTGAAGGATCTTTTGGAGTTTCTCCTTCCTTAAGAATAATTGTATGATGACAACCATAAGGGTATTATACTAATATTTCTTGGGTACATCAGTAACCTTGGGCCTCCATATATCATGTGTGTGTGTTTTGTTATACTAGAAATGGCTTTGATGCCATATTAGAAATAAAAACATAGCCCATGGATCTCCAGCATAGACACCATCAACATAAAGTATCCAGACAAAAGAGAGATTCACCAATAAAGACGCACTATATTAACTATATGCAACCAACAATGGTTGCACTATAACAGGATTGTCTAAAAAACTACATCTCCACTAGCTTAGGAGATGACTCTAAGCTCTATTACTTTCCACAACAACACAAAGGGTTCTTATATAGGAAAAGCAAGATGTAAGTGAGATTATTATTGGTAAACTAAAAGATGGGATCATTACCCAAGTTACACCTAACCCTTCTCACACATGAGGATAACAATGATATTAATTATGCATGTAATAATTGTGTGCACATAATAAATCACACCTTGGTAACACATCTACCTAAGGTGGACTTCATATCAAGTGTGAATATGACACCCTCCAACATCCCCCCTGAAGGTCAGCTTAGGTGATGTGGTAAAAAAGAAGTCTTATATTCATAAATATGGGTCCCAACAATTTAGCCCTCATGAGGTACCCATGTACAATGAAAGAGCAAAAAGAATAATGAAATTGTTAAGTAAATGCTTGTCTAATCTGATGAATTCTCCAATGGAATGAATCAAAAATAGCTTCCATGAATCTAACTGTGTGAACAAGAGTAACTATTGGTACGTGTTTTATCTGAACAGAATGCATGGTTAAATGATTGCAAATGGAATATGCTATGGAGCTCCTCTAAGAAACAACCAGATTGCAAATTGTGTGCTATGAAACTCCTCCAAGAAACAACCAGCCTCTACATCTGATACAAACAATCATCAGGTACATAGCATACTCGAACAACCAAGGAAGCATTAGCAGTACACAATACCCCCCTCTTAATGCTAACTAGGGAGTGAAGACAAAGCAGCTCAATATCTCCAAAAGTGTCAATGCATAGGCGTGCAAAAAAAACACCACAAAACCCTCAAGTGAAAAAAATGAAGAAAAAATGCAAGGTGAAAAAAAACACCCTCCAGATGGACCTAGATCCAATTTGTAGCCAAACATAAGAGCTAACAACTCATATGATGTACCATAAAAACTCAAAATTTAGTTCTGACAACATGTCAGATGCGCTGACAAGGCCATTTTCCTTCCTATTGGATCATTCTTACCCCCTACAAATTCTCCATATCTACACAAAACGCAATCTACATGGCTTGACAAATGAGCTCACATCTCAGATTCAAGTGAAACAAAAGTCAAAATTGACTTTATCTGAGACTCTGAATACAATGGGGGGAATGTTTGATTCTCACCAAAAAAACACTCAAACGAAAATTGGCTAAAATCTCTTCAACGGAGCTCCTCCATATGTAGAATTGCAACTAGTACATGAATCCAACTGAATGAATGCACCGGATCTAAACAAAAGAGATGGGACATGCGAAGAAATACTCATCGAAGCTGACAAAGAGAGAAAAATTTATCTTCGCCACTTGAAGCTTGCTAAGGATTAAAGCTTTGGAATACCTGAGGCTCCTCCTCTACTCTTTCTCCTTTTGATCTTCCCAGCATCTGAGCTTTGAGAGTGATATGGATCTCATTTAAAAGCTCATGTTGATCTTCTCAAGTAAGCCTGTTTATCAGTTACAAGTGGGTCTTTAAGACCAAGAACAAAGCAGATGGCAACATTAATAAGTACAAAAAAAGACTTTTAGTAAAGGGCTATGCACAAAAAGAAGACATTGACTATGAGAAGTCTTTTGCTCCCACAGCTAAGATAAAGACTATCATAATGGTTTTTGCTATGGTTGCTTAGTTCGGATGGAAAGCCCATCAAAGGGACATAAAAAGTGCCTTCCCAAGTGGAGATCTACAAGAATAAGTCTGCATGACCCAACCAAAGGGTTTTGTCACACCTGATCAAGAACAAAAGGTATGTAGACTCATCAAGTGATTGTATGGTCTCAAGCAGGCTCCCCGAGCTTGGTATATAAAGATTGACAAGCATCTCATTCAACATTGATTTTGATATAGGCATTAGCCCTGTAAACATTTCGCATTTTGATAGCAATAATGAAGATGAGGGCAATGATGATGGTCAGCTACGTCCTCCAGCTCCACCACGCACTACTATTGTTCAACATATGGCCAAGTGGTATACAAGTACAATTCAAGATGCAAAATTGGATGGAGTCCCAAACATTTCCACTTCAGAACCAAGGACTCATAGCATGACTCGTGAAGAGGTGAATTTGGCCCTTATGAGCACAGTTTCAAAATCATTTGTGCCCTCAACAGTTCGTTAAGCCCAAGAGTCACAACCTTGTCAGCTTGTTGATCTTCTGATAGGGAAGAAGCCTATTAGTTACAAGTGGGTCTTTAAGACCAAGTACAAAAAAGATGGTAGCATTGACAAGTACAAGGCAAGACTTGTAGCAAAGGGCTACGCGCAAAAAGTATTCAAGATCCTTCCCTTGCTTAAGAAATGATCTTAAAAAGACCAGTCATGGTGAGAGGCCTGCCCTTACTTAAGAAGACCATTGAATTGTGCTCTGATACCATATTAGAAATGGCTCTGATACCATGTTAGAAATGAAAACATAGCCCAAGGATCTCCAACATAGACACCATCAACATAAAGTATTTAAACGAGAAAGAGATTCACTAATAAAGACACTGTATTAACTATGTGTAATATACAATGTATGTGTGCAATCAACAATGGTTGCACCATAACAAGACTCTCTAAAAGACTACATCTCCACTAGCTCAAGGGATGACTCTAAGCTCCATTACTTTCCACAAGAACACAAAAGAAAAGTAAGATGCAAGTGAGAGATTATTACTAGTGGAGTAAAAAGTGGGATCATTCCCCAAGTTATGCCTAACCCTTCTCGCACAATGTGAGGATAACTACCACATTAATTGTACATTTAATAATTATATGCACATAATAAATCACACCTTGGTAACACATCTACCTAAGGTGGACTTCACATCAAGTGTGAATATGACACACTCCAACATATTATTCTCAGTACATTTACTTTGAGTTTGGATCATTACACAATCCGTCTTTGGTTGAAGGGAGAAACTGTATGTTGGCAACAAAAAGAGTCGATCTAATCTAGGGCAAGTATGCTCTTGATATTTGAGTGAATTTCACCCATTATGGAATTTCCCAAAATAACTTGTGGACATGCAGAAAGTTTTGGTGGAAGTTGCTTTATCTATGTCAAAAAACTCTTAAGGGCTTCAGACTGCACAGTAGCTACAATGGAACACGTACTAGGAAACAAGTGTTATATGGATACAAAGTTGACTAAACAAGACAAAATCATGAAAATAGGAAATCGACTACACAACAAGCACTCGCAAAAAACTTTTAAATTTGTAACCCACAATGTATATGCTTATAAACATATTTTCGCCTCTAAGAAGGAGTCATTTGGTGACTGATGGAGTGGTCTTCAAGGCAAAAATCCACTAAAAGCAAAGAGATATTGTACTTCACACACTTCCTGGATATGTAAATAGAATGACTTGATCCCTTAGAACCAAGCCAAAGGCATGAAAACCTAAAGGGTTCTTTGCTGAAGATAACTCAAAAACATAGAATTTCATTTTGAAATGAACATAAAATATAAATCTTAGGAACTAAGAACTTAATACAAGAAGCAACATCACTTCCTCTTTCAATCTTTCTCCTCCATTGTAGAAATAAGAATATTCTTTTTTGAGCTTTACCAAACACATATATGTGCTTTATTTGAGTTTGACTTCTCTCTTTAACGCTATCCTGCTAAGAAATGTACTCAGCGATAAATTGGTCATAGTTACCTAAGTCTTGGGGACAGGGGGATAGGGTTTCTAGGACAGCAAAAAAATTCCCAGATTTGGAGACGACGAGGGGACAACTATTAAAATAATACATAAAAATTAATATTTAAATATTTTAACTTTATTCAATGAAATTAAGGGGTTTGCCCCAGGAGTTCGACAAAGTAGTTGGGATAAGGATGTTAAAGTGCACCCCCCCTCGCCACCCCCCGCACCAAGTAATCCTTGGTTCAAATCCGCATATTAACCCACTCTGCAAGTATGGAGGATTTCCATGGAGCCTAGGGTTCATTGTGACGGTCAGTCAGATTTGACCCTACATTCGCAAGGGTGCGACTCTACCTAGTTATTGATTCCCCTAGTCATCAAAGAAAAATGAAATTGAAAAGTCGAAACTTTATTTAATGTTTTTCATGGTGCTTTCGGGATCGGGGTTCAATGTTTTTGTAAAATTAACAAACTTTTTTTTTTGGGAGGGGCGAGGGGGCGGCGGGGTTGCGAGTGGTTCACTTTTAATGTAAAAGCTTTCGAAAAATTTTAAAAATATAAATGTTGAAAAAAAAATCAGGGACGTCAACCAATTTCTCATGGGTTCATGGCAGTCCTTTGCCTACTGCTACTCTCTTTAACTCCACTGTTTCGTGCATTGTAGTTGTACCTCACCTTCTATATCAAAATTTTGTGCTTTCTGAGCATATTCTCCTTGTGTTGAACTTGGAATGATGTCAGTTTAGTGTACAGTTCAGTTTAGGATTAGTTTATGATAAAGTAGCTTCAGTAGGAATTCACCAGATTTTATTTTATCTTTTACCTTGACATTTTTTGTTTTGTAAGAAGTTTCCCTTCATTGTTCATTTGCAGTTTTCTCGAATTTATTTTGGAATTTTAACAAGTTTCATATATGCATTCATCGTTTGTCAAGGTTTAAATAAAAAAATTTGTGTTTCATGAGGGGTTTTATGTAATGTCCCCTTTTTCGAATTAATTAAATCGAGCGCCCAAAGCTTATTTTTATTTCCTGCAGGCTAAGGGGAATAACCTATTATTAATTTAGTAAGTTGTCCAAAAGGTACTTTAAGTTATAACTTTGGAAAAGACCACTTAATTTATTATTATTAAATGGGGCCAAAAATAAATATTGAACGCATGGCCAAAAAGTAATTAATATTCATAAGTTGGAAAAAGATGAATATTCAATTAAAAGAAATATTAATTTCTTTTTAGGGTTGGAATGGAAAAGTGAATGTTAAAAGAATTGGGTAAAGAAGAGATTAGGATTGAAAACACCCGAACAAAACCAAACCCTTATTCTAAAGGAAAAGCTTGTAGCTTCTGGAATTCATCAGAGGACGAAAACCCTCAGATTTACATGCAAGAGGATGAAATCCCTCGAATCCAGTTGAGGATTCCACCAGGGAATTGCATATTTGTTACCAGTTTCAAGAGAAATCAACTTTAGAGGCATATTCTACCAGGGTGCCACATACCCAAGTTTGGCATGAGGGTTTCAGGGTAGAACATAACCACCAGGGGGTCATCCATGGGTGGGCGATCCTTCCATTGTTTCATAAATAGCCCTAACAACAGGGCATCACACATTTTGAGGGAAACATGGCCCCTCAAGTGCAGTTCGCAGCCATTGGGGACAGCTAGCAGGTCCAGAGATACATCCAACTGCCATACATCACACTTGCAAGCTAGACGTACAGTATAATCATTCCAACACAGCAAATAAGTACAAAAAGTGGTATTTATTATTTGTAATCATTGATATTTGTGTAATTTCAAAAGGTTTTGATCCAATTAATTGTAATCAACAGTGGAGCACTTTCCATAAGAATTTTTAGAAGGGTTTTTACGTATGCAATTGATTGAAATAAAGAAGGGCACTTGTATGTGGTTGAAAATCCTATTGCATGTATTGTTCTATTCATTCGATTATTTGATTATCTTGGTGAAAGACATATATCTTGTGCCCCAACTATTACTTTGTGATATTAATGAACAGATTAAAGAAGATTTTGAATTTATTTCTTCTAAAGGAAATCTGAGTACCCTTTCCCAGAATAAATCAGCATACTTATTTTATCCCAAAAAAAAGAATATTTCAGTGGTATCAGAGTTGTGATTCTATTAGCCTGTGAAACTAGCGTTATTGTCAGAGAAGAGAACTATGGTGGATGATGTTATTGCCAGCGATGTTGAATATAGGGCTCTTCCAACAGAGATGCTAAAAGAAATATATTTTTCAAACTTTATGAAATTGATGAAGACAAGAAATGAACAAGTGCACTATGAAGACGTGTTGTCAGATGAAGACTCAAAAGAGCCAAAAAAGAAGACCATAGAACGAGGCAAAGTGTTAGATACATCAGAGCCTTGAGGAAGAAATTGTCAAGGAGGAGCATGAAAAAGTAAAAAAATAGAGTTGCATGAAATGGGAAAAAAATAAATCTTGGAAGAATCTGCCATGTAGGTGGAAGATATGAAATTTAATGTGAGAAAAGATGCACAAATAAAGGTCACCACTTTTATCAAAGAAATACCTAAATCCTTAATATGATGCTATAGCAACTCCTTTCCAAGAAGTAGAAATGGTAGAAGTTACCACTCTCGATAAAGAGTACATAAATCCCTTATATGAAGCAGACATTGAAGATCAACAAGCAAAACAACTTGAGAATGTCACAATTGGATGGGAATCATAAATAATGGTTACAACAAGACATAATTTTTCGGGTAAGAAGGTTTCAACTAGGACTAATTTATCAATCAACAACATAGTTGAAAATGAATCTACTTTAGAAAGAATACCCAGGGTCAGGGCTGATTTTCGCAAAAGTACTATAAATACAGCAGTGAAAAGATCAGAACTTGGGACTACAATTAGAACTATGGGATCCAATTTCATGTTGGGAAGGACAGCACTTGAAGTGGCAAAGTGGTCTAGTCAAGAAACTAATTTCCAAGTTGAAGACGAGGATGGTTCTCAAACTATTTCTATGTCCCAATTGATTCAGGGTGCAACTATCATGGAGAAAAATTTTGATGATTCACTTACTGAGACAATTGGAGAAGCATCACTTGGTACAAGGCTTCCAATTCCTAATTATATCAGAGTAGCACAACAGAAACCAGTTACATCACCAGAAAGAATGGAAGAGACCAAAAAATTGGTTTGGGATCCAGGTATTTGCAGGTCAGTTCAGGCATTGCTTGAGGGCAAACAATTTTGAGGACGGACTGTAATGTCCCCTTTTTCGAATTAATTAAATCAAAGACCCAAAGCTTATTTTTATTTCCCGTAGGCTAAGGGAAATAATCTATTAATAATTTATTAAGTTGTCCAAATGGTACTTCAAATTATAACTTTGAAAAAAGACAATTTATTATTATTGAATGAAACCAAAAGTAAATGTTGGATACATGGCCAAAAAGTAATTAATATTCATAAGTTGGAAAAAGGTGAATATTCAATTAAAAGAAATATTAATTTTTTTTAGGGTTGGAATGGAAAAGTGAATATTAAATAAATTGGGTAAAGAAGAGATTAGGATTGAAAAAAACCATGTTGGCCCAGGGGCAATAGAGAAATAACTGTAAACTTACACTACTAATAAAATATTTGACAATAATATAAAATTGTATTATGTTGAGTCGTTTTTTACAAGGTAAAAGCTTATATAAAACTTTTACAGGTGGTTCCACTACAGGACTCAACTAACTATCCCGTGAACCAACTAACATTTATTACTAACATTAAATTAAGCAAACAAAACATAATGCTAAATAATAATATGGATCATTAAAATAATACAACAAACTCCCCCTTGATCCAAAGGGGTATAGCAGATGAATGAATTGGAGAAATGACTCTGAAGTCATCAAAGAAACTATGTCGCAACTATAAGTGGTGTATTGTACCGCTAGCACTAACCAAAAACTATGCCGCTCCATAAAGAAACCCGCCCTTGAAGTTGTGGCAAAAAATGACTGATGAATACAATCAAGGCTTGCTCGTCCCCGATGATCATCGTACTGTACTATAGTAGAACACGATCTAGCATGTCCAACTACATTGACCCACATAAGGTCCCACACAAGAACCCCTCCAAGCGACAAACCCATACTCTATATGACACATCTTCATGATGCCCAATAAACGTTGATGACCTTTGCTCAACACTGCTATTACTAGCAACCCCTATCAACTCGTATTGTCACCGACGAGTGATTGAAGTCCAACCAATGCCTAAATCTTCTCCCCCTATCAGACGAAAAGTGAGAAGTTGTGCATCGAGAGAAACAAAAACAACTATGCCCACTCCGTGTCATGAATATCAGATATAGAAAGCCAAAAATGAAACTAAAAGCAAGAAAACAAGCCAAAATTTGTCATTCAAGCATTGAACCCATACTTCCAGTGAATAGCTAACTGGAGAGGGTAATTGTCCTCCAGCCTCCAACGTATCCTCCAACCTCCAATAAGACGCTCAATTTGTCAATCAAGAGGATCCTAAGGGCCCTGTAAAGGACGATGGGTTCGTCGACAACACAAGCAAGAAGTGACAGTGTGAAAATTGTCATTTGGAAGGTGTCGGTTTCAACCAAAAATGCACCTTTATACATTAATTTCATTATATTGGTTGCAAAAATCATATAAGGACATTTCAAATTACAAAATTGACTATTCTGTTGGTTGCAAAAATCATATGACACTTCAACTTACAAAATTGGCCATTTCGTTGTGTCTAGAATGTCCGAAAACCTATATTTTGACTGGTCACATGACCGCCTTTGCATAAAAAAGCGATTAGTCAAAAATTTATCTCAATAAGCCATAACTATGCCCTTATATCGCCGATTTGACCCTTATTACTCCATTACAAAATGATGTCAAAAAATAATAATTTTGACCAAAATAATATCAATGGTTTTTGAACCCTGATCTCTTTGTTAAGAAGAGAGTAACAAAAGTTATGCTATCCAACTCTCCCTTAATTAATTTAGATATATAAATGGATAATATCTTATTTATCTCTAAATTTTAGGATGTGAAAGCAAAACCAAAGATAAAATCTCATGCATAGAAATGTTTACCTAATCTTTTACTTATAAAAGAACAACGCTTTACCATGGTGGATCCCACAAAATATGAAAAGATAGTCAAATGAAAGACCTTTTTTTTTGTTTTGTTTTACTAGACTTGCTATGCGATATTTCCTTGATGTGACGCCTTGTGGAGGCTATATGACTTCAAACTTGCAGCAAAAGGATCAGATTTGTATCAAGATGCTTTTATGTGATCTTTTTGTCTCTCAGTGGTTACCTAACAAATCAAACAAAAAAAAATTGAATGCTCTTTATATATCAGAATTCTTCTTTTATGTGCCGTGCAACACTGTTTGAGAATTCAGGGGGGGCAAACATGATGCAGACCCCAACAATAACAATGACAGCTCCCAAAACATCCCACCGATCTAGCTGCTGAGAATTGAACTTTCAACCTTACAACTGTGTTGCAGGGATACGCCCCCCAGCCCCACGCCTCCTGTTCGGAGACGCCTCCGGCACGGGGACGTCCCGGGTACTCCCGGAGGCGTCCCGGAGGCACCCGCCGGCGTACCGGAAACGTCCGGCAAGCCGACGGGCGCCTCCGGGAGTACCCGGGACGTTTTCGACGCGTACTCGAGGGATTCCGACAGAAAAATGGCGAATTGTTTTTTAAAAAAATCCAGAAAATCCTTAAAAAAAAAAAACCCTAAAAACTAAGCAACCCTAAATGTAAATCCAGTCCGAACCCAACGTATAGAAATAAAATAAACATATGGACATCTAGTTTCTTATACTTTAAGTTATATTTTATTTATATACTTTCAGGGTGTTTGAGAGGGGTTTCGGACTACTAGGAGCTATAATGCAAATTCTAGGTTTTGGAGGATCCTGTCATATTTCAGAGTTAGTCAGATTCCAGGGTTTCAGGATTTCAAACTTAGCCATATTTCAGGGTTTCAAGATTTCAAGGAGACATCATAGGAGGTATGAAGGCTGCATGAAGGGATGTATGCGTGATAGAATAGTTTGAGAATATCTCTGGCAAAGTGCCACAAGCCGATCCCACCCCATTCCCTGTGCACCCCTTAAGGCATGCACTCGTGAGATTCAATGCACCGTGAGCCCTTGTGAGAGAAAGTGTCAGTAAATGATAAAGTTGAAAAATAATGGGAGTGGCATTCATGATTTTGTGGACAATCGAGATGATTTATTCTAGATTTGAATGTACATCTTGTCTTTGAAGTAATGAATGAATGAATATTATATATTTTTAAGTGTTTTATCATTTATAGACAAATATTTTCACACTATGTAGTTTCAAGTGTTTTACTAAAAAAATGAGTAATATATATATATATATATACACAGACGTACCCACGACGTATCCAAATCAAGGTTTTTGAAAAATGACGTACCCGCGTACCCGAGACGTCCCCGTATCTGTACCCGTACCCGTACCCAAACAACATAGCCTTACAACAAAGAAAGTCTAATGAGAATCAAATCTTTGTATGTAGAGACCAAAATCTTGTACCACTGATCTAGCTGCTGAGAATTGAACTTTCAACCTTACAACAAAGAAGGTCTAATGAGAATCAAACCTTCGTATGCAAAGACCAAAATCTTGTAGCGCAGTACAAATGGCACGCAGGTCTTCACAAATTTGTCTTTCCTTCGCTGAGCTTCCTCTTGCAAAATTTTCTCCTTCAATCGGGCTATTATTTACCTATGCCTTGTATCTGGATGCATCAAGATTTACTTATCGCTGTACAGGTATGAGCATTGGCAAAAAAATAATTGCTGAAGATGCTCTTATTTTGTGGACAGGAGAATAATATTTGATTTCTTCAGAAAACCAATAGCTAGTTGGTGATTTGATTCCCAAGAGTAGCCACAAAATAGATTGAGACAAATAATGGCCTATTGTGTCTCCTTTGCCTCTGTCACAGATGAATAAAGCCGTACAAATCTGAACAGTCAAAAAATGCTTATTGTTTTGGATGCTTTCTTTCTCCTCCTTTACCAATTGCTTTGATATCACTGTTGACCCAGAGGCAATAGAGAAATCACTGTAAACTTACATTGCTAATAAAATATTTGGCAATAATATAAAATTCTATTATATCAAGTCATTTTTAACAAAGAAGGTAAAAGCTTATATAAAGCTTTTACAAGTGGTTCCACTATGGGACTCAACTATTCCGTCAACCAACTAATATTTATTACTAACATTAAATTAATCTAACAAAACATAAAGCTAAATAATACTTTGGATCATTAAAATAATTCAACAAACCAAACCCTTTTTTCAGAGGAAAAGCTTACAGCTTCTGCAATTCATCAAAGAACAGAAACCCTCAAATTTAGAAGCAAGAGGATGAAATCCCTCGACCCAGTTGAGGATTCCACCAAGGAATTGCATATTTGTTACCAGTTTCAAGAGAAATCAACTTTGGAGGCATAATCTACCAGGGCGCCACATATCCAAGGTTGGCGTGAGGGTTTCATGACAGAGCATAACCCCCAAGGGGTCATCCAAAGGTGGGTGATCCTTCCATTGTTTCATATGCAGCCCTAGCAGTACGGCATCACACATTTTGAGGGAAACATGGCCCTTCAAGGGCAGTTCACAGTCATTGGGGACAGCTAGCAGGTCTAGACATACATCCAGCTGTCATACATCACACTTGCAGGCCAGCCATACAGCATAATCATTCCAGTGCAGCAAATAAGGACAAAAAGTGGTATTTATTAGTTGTAATCATTGATATTTGTGTAATTTCAAAAGGGTTCGATCCAGTTAATTGTAATCAGCAGTGGGGCATTTTCCATAAGTATTTTTAAAAGGGGTTTTACGTATGCAATTAACTGAAATAAAGAAGGGCACTCGCATGTGGTTGAAAATCCTATTGCATGTATTGTTCTATTCATTCGATTATTTGATTATCTTGGTGAAAGACATATATCTTATGCCCCAGCTATTACTCTGTGATATTAACAAACAAATTCAAGAGGGTTTTGAATTTATTTATTTCAAGAGAAATCTGAGTACCCTTTCCCAAAATTAAACAACATTCTTATTTTATCCCTTTCCCAAAATTAAACAACATTCTTATTTTATCCCAAAAAAAAGGAATATTTCATTTTAGAAGACAAACCTGTACCAACACTGAATACTCCAGTCTGAGCACCTCAGACAGATTTATAAAACTGCAAACACTGCTCACTCAAAATGGTATTGAAAGTGTTTGTATTTCATGATTGATTGAGTATTCATCGGCATTTATTTCATAATTAGGATTATATGCTGATAGGGCCTCTCCTCTAAATCCAGGAATGCTACTTTGGGCTACATTTATGAAGCGTCCTATGGTCCCCCGTGTAACCATTCCTCTCTAGTTGCTGTCCCTTCCTTTATTACTGCCAATGGTTCAATGTTGCAGATCCACGTTACAAGCAGGTCTAATACTTGATACTCCAATGATGTTTGTGAGCCCCTCTGATCACTTATAACATAGGTGATTTTCTTGGACTCTTTGAAGGAAATCCACATAATATGCCATATTGTTTAATTATTCCATCTGAACTTGTTTTCTAATTATGCTATATTCCATATGCATGTGTCAAGTAATAAATAAGAGCTTCAATGAAAATTGATATCGCACATACTCAATAAAATGCCTGCACTAAAACTATTGATAATTACATGACTAAAAAGGGGAGCAGATAAATTCTTACACAAAGATATTCCTTGCTATGGCAGCCTTTGCAGACAAGCAAATGTCTCTGCTTTTTGAAGACCATTTTCTTTATGAATACGCATGCCTAGATAGTTGCTAGAGGAGAGTTGGATCACTATTAAAAGGGTTGTCGCCCCTGAGATTCAAGGTCCACATCCACTATCAAAGGTGATAACGATCAATAGAATGTTTACTAATGCCAGTACCATGGCTTGATGAACTTATATGTATTATCTAGTTCAACTGCAGAAACAGTAATCTGTTTTCCTTTACCTAAAAATTCACACCGATGCATATGCTTAAATCACACCTTTCCTTCATGACGAGTATCCTGGTTAGGTGGAAAAAATAAGAGTCCAAAGCAAATCCCATCATCATAGAAAGTAAAATGAGCTCCCAGTAAACTGTGGGGCTTTCTAATCAATCTGAAGAAGTGTGCTACATAACTATTATTGCAGTCCTTACATTTCACCATTTTCTTTCTATTTCCTCTTAATGGCTATCCTCTTCATGTTTTGTATGTTAGTGTAGGTAGACTACAGGATTTTCCTACCAAATTTATCTTGTAAAAAGATCCAAATTAAATTTACCCTACAAATTGAGTTCATTTTTCGCACACTTTTTGACATAAACGGGTTACATATTGAAGCAAGTGAACTTATGGCCTATCAATTCCTAATGCTCTCTTTTCAAAGCATGGAAATTATTGGAAATTTCTTGTATACTTCTCATGATTTACACTCTACACAATTTACGCTTGTCTAGACTTTACATGCAGAATGGGGGGACCACCTTCTATTGCCCTAGGCCGATAGGCCCTCTGTCTGAGGCTTTGGAATTGGGGCCACCAACAGGGTTATGGCCAGCGCTCTGAAAAGTTTTAGAAACATATGGATGTGTTTTGGGTTGTTTTGGCCCATGGTTTTGGTACCCATTGTATTGTGATAATCGCACATGAATTAGGATAAAAAAGAACTTGGAAGTATGTTATTGTATTATAAACGATTGAGTTAATGCAACAAGAAGTTGTTGCGCTGGGTTTTTTCTGGAAAGGATTTTCCAGGTGAAAACCTTGTGTATCGTGTGTGTGCCATTTATCTCTTTTATAGTTTTAATTGAAGTTGTTGCGCTGGGTTTTTTCTGGAAAGGGTTTTCCAGGTGAAAACCTTGTGTATCGTGTGTGTGCCATTTATCTCTTTTATAGTTTTAATTGAAGTTGTTGCGCTGGGTTTTTTCTGGAAAGGGTTTTCCAGGTGAAAACCTTGTGTATCGTGTGTGTGCCATTTATCTCTTTTATAATTTTAATTTTGTTAGCATTGCTTCTCTTGTGTTAGTTTATCAGTTCATTTCTCTTCAGAGAATCTCACAAGTTCTGGATTTCATAGACTCTCCTCCCAAGATATATTTAATTTCATCATGCTAATATCAGCTGAACCATGTTAAAAGATTAATTCTATGCTTTGGCCATCTATAAAGCTTCAATTTGGTGCCACATTGTTGTTCAACAACTTTTAGCAAAGACTGATAAGTGCAAGGGTTGTATCTACAATATTTTCGGAGAATTGATAATTTGGAAGGTAGATCTTTCTGCAGCCAATTTATAGTCTTTCTACCACTTTGAATATTCTCACATCACTTCTTCATGTGATTTGTACCCTGCTTAGCCTCGTTATTGATGTTGCTACCACATCTGGTCCTGCCATCCCATGTTTACTGAGCTATAATAAATATCTTCTGGAGAGGCAGCTCTGATCTCTCTCATCATATCCTATTTTGCTTTACTATCAAATCCTTGGCATATGCCTTATTGCATCTAAAAATACTGACTTCTGAAAGTATACTCTTCTTCATCTTCATTTTTGGTGGTCCTTGCATCCCTCGTAAAGTCTCGCTGCATAATTTGTCACACGATGCTACTTTTCTCCATTAGACTTGGGGCATTTTCCTTTGTCTGATACAAGCAGATATATACAGAGAAACAAGGAACTAACAAATTAGCAAACTGACATTATGGAGTCAGTAGATGAAAACAAATACATGCAGACGAAATTGCATAAAAATTGGCATGGCAAAAAGATTTTGGTAACAGCTTTCCATGCTCTTTGTTCCTGGCCTTCATGATCCATTCCTCTGGGAAGTAACCCAATCAAGGAGGCCAAGATGGATATTATTGGAGGGTTTAGAACATCAGTGTTCTTTTATTTATTCTTTTTCTTTTAAGAAATCCATCTCATGTTACAGCATAGTACATGAAAGTTATATCAGCTGGACAACAGAGATACGTGGCAAATCTTGGCCTAAAAATGCTTGAAAGACAGACCTCTACCTTGTCCCAAGAAACAGAGAACGTAAATATTTGTGAAAACAAAAAAAAATGGCTTTAATATGCTTAGCCAAAATCCTTATTTAAAATCTGCAACTCTCCTAATCTGAATGGATAATCATCCTCATTAAAGGTTGTTGCCTTGCATCTTTTATTCCAGAGGAAATCAATGGCATACAACCCGCATTGTATACTATCTCTGATTGTCATGTGTCCCCTAAACAAGGACCTTGCCAACAAAAGAGGGACAATAAATAAATAATTCTGTTCTACCTGCAATAGTGCCCAAAAATATGTGGCATATGTACATTCCAGAATACATGTCCAACTTCTCCCTCACTCCCACATAATATGTATAAAGAATCTGAAATACCAGCCTTGTTGAGTTTTGATTTGGCCACCATGCCTTGGTGAAGATCTACCCATCCCAAGACTTTGTGTTTGAAAGAAGTTAATGATTTCCAAATTGTTTCCAGACTCCAAAGTAAAACAGAAAAAGCAGATATGCATGAATCATCCACATGGTGACTAGCAAGACACAGTCTAATGATAAGACAGCAATTGCCATGATGATAATATGGGTTCAAGTGCCACTAGGCATGCTCGTGGTGTACAAAGCAGCTGTGTTAATGCTGGCCACATGCAGACAAGGTGGCATGCAAGTGCCAGACCAGTTTTGGCGGGACAGAAACCCCTCAGACATGGCTTCTAAGCCATATGTTGTTCTAAATGATACTATGGGTTCAAGTGCCACTAGGCATGCTCCTGGTGTACAAAGCAGCTGTGTTAATGCTGGCCACATGCAGACGAGGCAGCATGCAAGTGCCAGATCAGTTTTGCCAGGATAGAAACCCCTCAGACATGGCTTCCAAGCCAAACATTGTTCTGAGCTTGATGATTCATTCCCCAATGTTTAGTTTTTTTATAAGTAAAAGAATATATTTATAGAAAGGAGCTCCCAGTACAAACTAATACAATAATCCAACATAGACTCGAGGATTGCTACAATAAAATAGTCCTAATGAAGGAGCAAACCCACAGAACAAGACAACCATCTTGACCAGTATTCTCAGCTGGTTTATTTAGCATATAAGACACGACGACCAGAATTAAATGATTAATCCTCAGGATCATCTTCAGATTCAACAGAAGCATCCTCAGAGGCATGATTGAATTTTACTCCTTGGTTGTTGTCAGCAGGCTCAGCTTGACTGATGGCATCAGTGAAGTTGTTTCCATCGAGGATATGCTGGCCCACTTGTCATAGCTACTCACTTTGGTTCTCGATACCAGCTTGTAAGCCAGTACGAGTATCGATTATAGCACCCTCCGATCCTTCCCTGCTGAAATGAAGGCTGTGCATGACACAAGTGACAGCCTGAAGTTCTGCCACTAGGATCTGCCTAGCGTGGACCACATACACTTGGAGTATGGCCCCTCAAACTTGCAATAGTTTGAGAAAGATATGGCTCAGTATGTGAAGCTTGAGGAGATTTGGACAGAAGCAGTTCAGAAGGTTCCTCCACATCCTTCAGATCTTCCTGCAGGCTCCTGTGAAATTTCTGGATATGCTGGCTGGGTGTTTGGCTCTCAGTAACCTTGGCATCATGCTTGGCAGGGACGTCTTTTCTGGGAAAAGTCGCTGCTTGTGTTGATTGTTGTGCAAATTAACATGGGACCGCTTAGAGGGTCATTATTCCTCACCCCGGACCTTTTGTTTTTCGGGAAGAACGGAAGGATTAAATCTTTTAGGCGCATCACTTGTTCAACCATTTCCTTTCGGATCTTGATTGGAGTGGACATGACTGCTGAAACTTCTTGGAACATAGACTCTACGGAACATGGAGTTTAAAATGGCAGGAAAACCCAGGAAAAGAGAATTAGCTTTCGGATGGGCATTAGGATGATGACAAGCAGGGAATTGGAAACCAAATCTACCTCTTCTGCCACCCCCACGGTCCACCTCTTCCCCCTCTGCAATCACAGTGACATTGAGGGTTGAAGTGGATCAAGGCAACACTAACACAGTGACAGAGATGGGAATTGTCATGGTACAAATATGGCTGTCAGAAGGAACAGAAATGAGGGAAAAAGGATTTCTGATGTGCAGAGTCATCCTCCTAGAAACCATGGTATAGAGGGAGTCAAAGAGGATAAAGAGGAGAAGAAGGAAGATCACATTGCGGACAACAGATGCATGACATCCATGAACAGGCTACTGTGCATAAATGAAAAGCAGAAGCTCACAAAAGAACCAAGTATGGAGGAGGAAGAGCAGATGGAAGCCTCTAAATAGAAGACAGCAGCCGAAGACAGGAAGCGATACGACAACAAAAGGATAAGAAACAAGGCCTTCCTAATAATAACTAGATGCTTGGAAAAAAATCCCGGGCAAGGATTATGTTGGCTTCAGAAAACAGCATGATTTTGCCAAAAAAGGAGACTGGTAAGATATGGAAAAAGCAGGCAAGTGCACTTGGTATGTTTGAAAGGATTCCGACTGAGCTGATTTTTCCTTAAAGAAGAAGAAAAAATCAGCAAAGAGAAAATAAAAAGGATGAAGCAAGAATAAGCAATCATGAAAGAGGTGTGGATAACCAATGATATTTCAGCAAACCTTAGGAACCAACTGATAAATCCTTTGCAGCTATGCCAACTCAGCCCTAACTTAGCCCATTTGCTACGAACGCGACTGCCATGACAGTGACAAAAAAACTCTAGAAGCTAACTTGTCTGAATGCTGTATTGAAAAAATTCTTTCAAATCCGAAACTCATATGTCTGCTGACAGGAAGCCGAATCCAAAATAAGCTAAAAATAACTCACCCAAAGGAGTTCACATATGAGCTCTTTAAAAGCTGCATAGAGGTAGAATCGAGAAACAAAATAGGAAATAACTATGAATATATAAAAGACCAGTTGAGACGGCTAAGATTTTGCAGACAATCTGGCTAACCATGAGAGCAATAAGTAACAATGTTGAAATCTGTTCCAGGTTAAAGGAGGCCGGTGTGTAGGCAGGCAGATCAAAATAAATACTGTGAGCCTTAAAGAAAGTAGCACCGCCACCTTTGAAATTCTTGATAGAGATGGTGCTGAGAGAAAAGCTTAACATAACATGCCTGGTAACTTGGTGATAATAAAGAAATTTCCAATTCCAAAAGTACTTCCATGAGAACTTGCTCCAATAACCTTACAGGTTATTACCTGTGCAATTAATCATTTTGAATTTTGCCAATGCTAATTTCCCTTATTGAAGTCGTATGATTCAATAGCAGATGATCTTTTTTAACAATTTGCTCTAATTCAGCATAGTCCCTCATGTTGGAATTACTCCCTTTAATTGGTCTTTCCATATAATTGATACCCAAATTGAAGACCCAATCTGCCACCAAAATCATTTTTCTATAGCAGTGAATAAACTTGATGTCAACAAACTTGATCTTGAGGGATGAGATTTCTTTGATTAGGCTTTCCAGCCGCCAGTGTAGACATTATTTCTTGTGCAAAGCATCTATGATCATTCAGAAGTCTCCTTCCACAATGAGTTTATTCCCAGAAATTATAAGAGCCAAGTACAAACCTAGGAGGAGGCCTTCCACTTCCGTACATTATAAGAATTAGTACCAGTAAATAGGGCTGCGAAGGCATTAACCTGCCCCTTGCCATCAAGCAGAATGCAACCAGCTCCAGATGTGCCAGCGCTGCCTTGGGAGGCACCATTAAAGTGGACTTTGATCCAACCTGATGGAGGTGGCTTCCATTTCTCCTTTCTTCCTGTAGTTTTCATTTTGCAGGGATCTTCATAAATCTGGCCAATTTCTAAGAATGTGCATAGGCTAATTTTTTTTTCCTTCTTGTGTTGAATGACTCGAAGAATGTCTTTGAGGGATCTTTCAATGCCTTCCCATATTTTTCTGGTGGGCAACAATGCTCCTTGGAAAATACACCAGTTACACTTCAGCCAAAGAACCCAGCAAAGCATGGCTGGGGCCATGTTCCAAAGCACTTTCAAGGAGGTACGGAATCTGTTGAAATTCCAGCCCAGGAAATGATCTAGAAGTAAAGATTGGAAGAACGAAGATAGGTTGAAGCCTCCAATGAAGTAAGTCTATATTTCATCGGCATAAGGGCATTGGAGAAGTAGGTGATTAACATATTCATCACTTTAAGGCATATCACACACCTCAAAGACCCTTGCTAACCTATTCAATGTAGTAGTTTGCCAATTAGGATTTTTCTTTGTGCAGCAATCCATAGGAAGATTTTTTTAGAAAAAGCTTTTGTATGCCATATCTTTGCATATATTTCCAAATGGTGGGCACATTGCAAAGTTTTGGCAAGCATCTTGTAACATGTTATGACCGAATATTCTCCATAACCTTTCTGATTAAATATATTCTCCATAACCTTTCTGATTAAATCTAATAGTATAATTATTTTTTTTCCAGGGAAGTCTAAATCCTCCCAAGGAGTATTTGAGATTTAAAATATATGAGCTTCTAGTAATATCCAAAGAGTTTATGTGCTTACAAACTCTTCTTTTTAGTCGTCTTTCCTACGCATTAACCCAATAATATATTATTGCATTCCCGTTGGCCTTTTGTAAGGTCACAAAGATGGCTGAGCTCCTCATCATTATGCAGGGGGTAGTCTTTGATCCAACATGCTCCCAAAAGTCATTTTTTTCGCCATCACTGATTTTCTAGAATAAGAAGTGTTAAAGAGTGTTCATGAGTGACAGAGATTGTTCAATATAGCCAAGCCCTTAGGAAGATTATTGATCATAAAGAGCCTATGTAGGTCCTCCTTGTCCATGTATTTCCTATAATAAACCTAGCTCCATTCCCTACCTTTTTCTTTGTAGATTCTCCAAATGGGTTTTGCACTTAGTACCTTGTTGGACATTTCTATGTTCCTAATATTTGTTCCACCCACGTCGGTTGGATGACAAACCCTATTCCAAGCAACAAGCAGAAATTTCTCATGTTCATAGATCCCATGCCATAGAAAAGGCGCATGATCTTTTCCATTTCTTTTAGAATCTTTCTATGGGACTGACAACTGATATACCATAATAGATTGAGGCGCTGATTTAAGAACAACAATCCTTCCAGCTAAAGGATAACCATCTTCACCTCCAACTAGAGACCCTATTTCTAAGCCTATAGATTAATTTTTCCAAACCTTACTTCTTGCCAAACCTTTAAAGAGAGGAATTCAAAGATATAAATCTGGCAAGAAGGCCTTCTCAAAGCCAAAAATTCTTGTGAAGAAAGAATGTTCATTAGGTTTTACATTAAGAAAATAAAATTTTAACTTACCTCTATTGATGGCTTATCCAAAGATCATTCATAGGTTCTTCGAAGCTCCTTTATGTGTTTGCACTCTTGAATTGATGGATTGGCTGCCAGCACACTGTCATTGACAAACTGGAGATGTGTGATTTCCTATCTGAGCAGATATGTTTAGCCCTTTCAGTTTTTCCCTTCTGTTCTCTTCTTTTAAGCAGTCTTCCAGGGCTTCTGCCATGATAATGTAAAGATACAAGGAATAGGGGTCTCCCAATCTAAGGCCTCTTGTTCAATTGAAAAATCCTTAGGAAGTTCCGTTGACAAGGGCAGTGAACCTAGGTGTGGAGTAGCAAGCTCTTACGTAATCACACCAACGATTTGAGAAACCAAATCTCCTAAGCACTTGATCTAGGAAGTTCCAATTAACCCTGTCATATGCCTTTGAAATATCTATTTAAAGTAGCATACTCCTTCGCTTGCTTTGGTCAAGAGAGTAAATTGATTAATATGTGATAGTTATGCTATTCAAAATTTGTCTTCCCTTGACATACCCTCTATTCCTAGGATACTATTTTTCAGAGAATAGTTTTCAGTCTAGTGGACATAACTTTCGAAATTATCTTGCAAGTCATGTTGCACAAGATATTGGCATTTATATGACGAGAGATCTAGCTTCCTTCATCTTAGGAAATAGTGCAATGAAAGCTGAGTTCACGGCTTTTAGAACATTTTGTGACAACATAGATTCCTCCACAGCTTGTGTGACATCCTCCCCACAACTTCCCAGAAGTGATGAAAGAAGAGCCTTATCCCCCCGCATGCTGAAAACAACATTTTTGACTACTTCCTTCAGGATTGGAGCACCAAGGGAAATTTCGTTAGCTTCACCGACAAGATTAGGGACTTGTTCCAATAGAGTGATGTCAGCCTCCTCCCTATCAGTGTCATCTTCTAAAATAATGGAACTGAAATATTGAATGACTTCTCCATTTATTTCTGCATGATGATCCAACACCCTACCATCTTCGATTTCAAGTCTCTTGATTTTATTAACTTGTCTACTCGTGATAGTAAATTGGCGAACGAACTAAGAGTTTCTATCACCCTCCTGAAGCCTGCGAATATGGGACTTCTGCTTCAAGCAGGTTTTGTTGATTTTCTAAATTTCCTCAAGTTGGCCCCAGGCATCTTCTTTTTCCTTCTGAGGCCCACTGAAAAACTGTCCTTCTAATTGAATCCTAAATTGCTCCTCTTATCTTCTAAGAATGCTTTGTGAGCGAAGATATTTTCGAATGTGCTACTATTCCAAACTTTGAGTTAAGACTCAAGAAAAGTTAGCTTTTTAGCGAGGATAAACATCTTTGATGCTTTTATATCAGAGGCATTTTGCCACCACTCCTAGATCATCTCATCAAAACCCTTGCATGCTAACCACACCTTTTTCAAATATGAAGGGACAATTGTGTGGGGTAGTGTCCTCATCTGTCCACAAACAAATTGAGTACTGATCTGAACCTCCATCTTGTAGGACTACAGCTTTCAAGACCTAGTCTTGTTCAATCCACCCAGTGATGCCTAAAAATCTGTCTAATCGCTCCATGATGTGGTCCTTTCCTTGGTGTTTTTTACTCCAAGTGAGCCAACCATAGTTAGGCTTGATGTCCTAGAGTTCCATGTTGTGGATGAGATTCTGCAGAACAACCCCATCCTGACTTCTGAACACAGAAACTCCTTACTTGTCTACTCCCTCCAAAATGGTGTTAAAGTCCCCAACTAAAATACATTTGTCCAAACTTCTGATAGCATCACAATGGATTATTTGGTCAAAATATGAGTTTCGTTGAATGCTTATCAGTTGCTCATAGCAGTTCCTTAGAGAAAATTCAAGATTGGAATTAAGTCTTTGAATTAAACGTACACACAAATCTTTGGATTTGTCCATAGTGGTACAAAACACCACGAATGGATTCCATATGAGAGCTAATCCACCAAAGTGTTCGTCTGTCTACACTCCTTCAATCTTAACCCGCTTCCATGCTCCTAGGCTAACCTTACATAATGCCTCAGACTCCATTTTTGTCGCTTGTAGTATCACTATATCTGGTTTTTCTTGTTGAATCGTGCTTTTCAATATTCTTTGCTTGGAAAGGGCTTGCATTCCGCTTATATTCCAAGAGATGATCTTCGTTACTTTGATTTTCACTTAATGGTTCTCACCAGCATGTCACCAAGCTAGGATTGAGAATGTGATTCCACTTCTGTCATAGTCTCATTTTCATGTATGGAATCTCTTCGTCTTTTTTATTAGCATATGTCCACGGATTTCTTTTCACCCAAAGGTAGCTTGATTTTGTTTGTTCTTCTTGCACTACTACATGGTCTTTGCCATCTTCAATGATTGGTGCTTGTTGTTCATGTTTTTGCTGAGAATCTCCTTTCTCTGATTGATTTTCCTTAGTGTTGCTTTTTCCTTTTCTCCTGCAGATTCATTTAGAAAGTCTTCTATGTTGCTTTTAAAAGCATATCCTTCCAAGATAGAATCCTCGTTGCTTTTCTTTTTTTTTCGTAGTTTCCTTCACTTGGTCTTTTTCTAAAGATGTTTCCTTCCCCACAGGAGTTGCCTTTTCTGTTCAGGTTGCTTTTCCTTATCTTTCTTTTTCCTTACCTTCTATTCCCCTCCCTTTGCTTTTTACCACATATTTCCTTCTTGGTTTTTGGAAACCTTCTTTGTCCACTTAATTTTTCCCTTCTTGTTTTTGCAGCCCCTGCTTTTTCGTTTCCACGGGGATCTCCTGAAATTTGGAAACAATTGGACGATCACCAACCAAATGCCCATATTCATGCCAAGCTCTATATCGAAAGGGGATTCACTCATAATCAATTGGTTGCAGCTATTCTATTCCTTTAAATTTCAATGTATTGTTTTATGAAAGCAGTCAATCCAAATCCAATTCTACACATTCTTGCATAGTTTGCTGCTCCTCTGCCTCTGGTGACCTTTGAAATACACATAAATTTTCCGATGGAGTTGTGTGCGCTCTCGATGACATAATCCTTCCAAAACTTATGTGCAAGAATATGCAATATTATAACCTGATCCATACCAGTGCCCTAGTTGGCATTGTCTCATGAACAATCCTGCAGTACAAAAGAATCATGGTTCTCCTTAGAAAATGCTTTATATATCACCTTCGTTAGCAAAGACCACCATAAAGTACCCCCAGGGACAAGAACAGATTTCATACTCCCCCTGAGTTTTCCAATTTTACTTTGCTCATTTGTAGAAGTATCGGGGGATGATTGTGCACCTAGAAACCTGCATATTAGACCTTTGTTTGCAAGCTTCATGGCGATATCTCCCAACTTGATGCAATCAAGTACTAAGACTGGATTTTTCCTTATGACCTCTAAGCTCCTACTTCTGGCTTTCTGTTCTGCCTCCATACTTTGTTTCTTTGTATCTGCAATGATATCATCCAAACCTTTTCTGGTTGCCATTGATTTCCCTCCTGAGTGAGCTTGTCAAAAAGAAGGGACCGGGGGTAGCACAGGAGTCCCCCCTTGAATCTCTGCATTATGGAATCTTCTTCTTGAATCCAATTGGGATGAGTGATCTGTACTAAATCTATCAAGTTTTCTGGAAGAATAAATCTTCAGAGATTTCCTATGCATTAAACCCTAGCTGAAAATGATATTTCTTACCTCGCATCTACACTAGCTTCATGTATACTAAAATAGGTTCCCTTACCCACTGTTATATGACCATGGGATGAGTGTTCCAATTTACCTCTCAACAAAAAATGAATCACCCACAAGGTGAAAATTGTAAGTCTTCCCAGCCCATCTTCCACCAAGGCTAGTGCATAAGTCCTAGCAATTGAGGCTGCTTGTTGGTTAAGGGTGCTTTTCAAAAGGCAATCCACTGGCCTAATTGTGAACAATTCTAGAATAACACAGCCATATGAACTTGGGTTTGGTGTGTGCTGGTAAGCACTACAACCAATGTTTTCGCACCTATTGTGATGGCCATTGTAAGGCCCTTCTTCTGAGACAATGTTATGGGTGGTTTGTGCGAGAATGTAAATGTACACAATGTTATGGGTGGTTTGTGCGAGAAAGTAAATGTGTCCATAGGAACAAATTCACAGAAGCCTCTAGAACCAAATGCTGCCAAAGAACGCAAAGCACATGAATTCATTTTCCCTATTTTTTTTAAATTCAGATAGGGAAGGAAATTTTGCATTATCTAAAAGATTGTATGAAATGCGGGTGCTTTATTGGTTGAGTGTTTGTTGCTGACGATATTAGTCAAAAGCCAAGCTGCTGGCCTAATTGAAAATTCTAGAATAGAACACTCGTTGAACTTGGGACATGTGTCACTCGGTATGTTTACAAACCCATGATGATGGTATTCTTCTAGCATTTCACTGTCCCTTTTTCCGACACAATGTAATGGATAATTATCGCAAATGTTGAAGTGTCTACCAGAAAAAATAAAAGAAGCCTCTCGAACCCAAAACAGAGGATAAAGCAAAGAACTTAATTGCCCCTAAATATTTCAAATTTATATGGTCAATCACATTTTACATTAATTATGAAAATTCCTTTAACAGAAGGCAATCAAAACTGAAAAAATCTAATGCATTGACCTTTTTTCAACAAAATTGAAAGAAAACAGTACCGAAAGAGTCCATGCATTTGATGGGCTCTCTTATTGTCCACGGCCTTAGAAATTCTGAGAAACCCAGAGGGCTCTTTCTCTGCCTTAATTTCTTCTGGGTAGGTGAGGGAGAGCTCTCCAAGAGGACCTTTGGTTCTAATAATTTGGCCATCCAATAAAATATCCACATTGGATGGCACTTCCACTGGTTTTTTTCCAATCCTGGACTCTTTGCATTCAATTACTAGCCTTCTAAAAGGTACGGAGACTTTTTTGGGCCTATTTATGGAGGCTCTCAGGCCATTATCTTCACCCAGGAATGCGCTTTTCAGAGCACTGCATTAACACCCATCAAATATATAAGCATATATGCAAAACTGCATCGAGATCCATTAAATATATTAAGCATATATACACAACTACATTTGAGATCAAAAGTATTAAGCATATATACACAATAGCATTGAAACCTATCATGCATAATTGGATAGAGACCCACCAAATATATTGAATATTTTATACAAATATGCATGGAAACCCATCAAATGTGAATTCTAAAGAGAATGTATGCTTACCAGGTATAGGAGGGCAGTGTGCAGGTTAGGGAGGCCATGTTTGCCTTTAGCTCCTGTTTTGACGTTCTGCTTTACGTAGCTAGACTTTCATTCATAGTGGATAAGATGAGTTTGCGATAGTGCAGGCCAAATGTCCAATGTCTATGTGTTCACCTGCAGGTTTATATATATGGTCACGTTCAAAGGTAGTTTCTTAAAAATGAATTTTTGTTTCTCTTCTTTCGTTCGTTTTTCATTTTTCGTTTTATAGAATTATGTATTAGCATTTGTATCTCAAGCGCTTGTTGAGGTAAATAGTATAGATATCTCAAATATATTTATTCAAAATATGTTGAGAGATATTAATCTCGAGACTTTTTCATTATGATGTAGGTTGGATAAGTATCTCGATATTGATATTTTTCGACGTATTTTAAATAAATGTATTTAAAATATTTATGTTAGTAGTATTTACAAATATGGCATATACATTTAACAAGAAATATTGATTAATGCATTATTTCATATTCATTTAAATAAGAAATATATTACATTTAATAATAATTAAAGAAAATAATTTCATATACATCGAAATGTGAAAATAAGTGTAATATATGTAATATTAAACATGTAACATTATTGTAATTCTAAGGACTTAAGTCTTTATTACTCAGCTTTCCGTTTAGAAAGTTGTTTCCTTGTTTTCAACTTCTCATATCTATCGTATGAAAATGTAGACCAAATTATGAGTCCTTCCAGAGATTTTACACGCAAGATGGCCACAAATGTTAACCCTGGGCTTTTTGTATGCCCTATATCAATTGTTGTTTTATAAAGAGTCAATCCTTATGATTTATGTATGGATAATCCCCAAGCTAGTCTTAAAGGTAGTTATCGTGTATGTCCCATTTGTATTGGTGTAATTAGAGTTATATGTGGAGTTATTGTTGACGTTGTGGATTGCACCCTCTGAAAGGATACTCAGCTCCCTTCCTCCACGCGGCACAATGGAAACATTCCTATTGTTGTGGGTGGCAAACTTGAGGGATGAATCTCTAGATTAGGGGCTAGCTCCCCTTGATGCACCTTGAGGCCCTGGATTTCCTACTGCTAACAATGGGGGGGTCGGGGCGGGGGGTTAGGGGGTGAAAAGAGAGAGAGATACTAAAAAACAAAACCTAACTAATGTGGTGATGCACCAAACTGGTTGGTTTACTCAGTTTTTACCTGCACTTTACACTAAGGAGAAGCAAACAGACACTTCATTCAAATGAGAAACTGATTGCATCAGTGTTTCAACAGGGGATCCTATGGAGGTATAGGGAGGAAGAAATTACCAGAGGTGTTCTAAAGACACACTGTTGGATAGTCTGTTCACCTGCGTTTGTACTTTGAGCTGGACACTTCTTGTTGATTTGCAGAGAAGAATTCACAATACACTATATGTTGGTATAAATTTATGAAAGCATTAAAGGAAATGATTGAACATAAGATAAGACTATAGACATATGCAAAAGTACAAGCTCAAATGGAGGTAAAATGCTTATTTTGATTCAAGGTAAATTTTTTCAGGGCTTCACCATACAATGCTAGAGATCTCCTTCTCAAAATGAGAAGTTACAATTATATAAAGAGCTTGGAAATCATATCATTGACCAGTCAAGGGAATGAAACCCATGCTGTATTAAACACTCCTGCAGCGACCACAAGCCCATGCTGCTACCATCTCTTCTTAATTATGTATGGGAAAGCCATGTTGTAGGTGCTTAAGTCACTGCCCTTGTTGTCTGGGCCTGCAAGAGCATGGGTTACTTCTCCTAGCAACCAACAAGGCCATCACCAAGATATGTTGATTAGGTCAAGCTTTCTTCAATGCTGAGCGCAACTAGCTATTTATTAATGGCAAAACAAGAAACACGGGTCGCTCCCTTCAATGTTCGCAACTAATCCTAAAAATGGTTTTTGGTGGAGACTATTTCACCTAAGTGCATTAACTTCTCCTGTTGAGGACCCCTGTTGCACCTACCTTGGTCTGGTTCATCCTTGGGTCTGTGCTTTGATTTGCTACACCACTTGGAGCATTTTGAGCTTTTGTCTTATTTGTGTGTGGTCACGTTTTGGGTTACCTACCTTGTTTTCTCCTGCTTTGCCTAGCAATTCGGGCTCTCGACGTTTATTATTTCCTTGGGCTCCCTTCTTCACTTGCTTGCTCATTCCTTCTTCGAGCTCTGAGGGTTTGAATTTTTTAGGACAAAATGTTTGAAGGAATTCCTTCAAACATTTTGTCTGAAAGAATTCTCCTTTGGGCTTGCTACTTTCTGACCTTCCTTTAATGAGCCTTCAAGTTTTCATTCTGAGTTCCTTCGGATAAAATGTTTGAAGGAATTCTTTCAGACATTTTATCCAAAGGAATTCTCCTTTGATTACTTCCTAACGACAAGCTTATCACCTTGAATTTGATATTTATGAGCCTGTCATCAGACATTTGAATCCAATGGCTAGCTTACCTCCCTGAATTTGACATTCGTGAGCCCGTCACTCACTAGGATAATTCCTTCAGCATTTTGCAAATGAACTTTTTTGAAGGGAAAGTGACCCTTCAAAAAAATTGAAAAGGTCATCTTTCAAAGCCAAGTGCCCCCCGCAAGGACACCTACCCTTTGGACTTTTAGTCTTTTAAATTTTTTTGGACTTTTTGTGACTGTCATATTTTTTCAGACAAAATGTCCAAAGGAATTTCTTCAGACATTTTGTCCGAAAGAATTCTTCCTTGAGTTTTCTTCCTTGGATTTCTCTTTTGGCCTGTCACTTTTTTCGAAGGGCAAGTTCCTTTTAGGCTTTCTATCTTGCCCCTTTGCTCCAGCCAATTGCCCTCTGCAAAGGTAATTTGAGCCCAAAGTTACCCTTCAGACTTTTGAAAATGTCCACTTTGCTCATCACCTGCCCCCCGTAAAGGCTCCTTGGCCTCCAAAGTTGCCTTTCGAAAGAATTGTAAAGGTCCTGCTTACCACTTAAGTGCCCTCCACAAGGGCACCTACCCTTCAAACTTCTTACAAATGACCCTTTGGCCTTTTCACTTGGTTCACTTTGCTGACAAAAAGCCCTCAGAAGTAATTTACTTGCCTTTTGAAGCATCCGAGACCAAATTGAGTTTCACGTCGACTCTTGCTTATAAGACAAAAGAGTAAAGCCATTTAGAAGGCCCGATTTGATCTACCAAGACCAAATCGAGGTTTGTAAGTAGCTTCTCTTATGAATTTTTACAAGTAAAGTCACCTGTCAAACCTAAAAAGCACTTGGCAAGCAAAAGAGGAAAACACTTGGTTTTTTCATGGACAATAGCTTGACAGAGAAAATTTTGCATGAGGCAGCTGAGGGATGAACTAGACAAAACTTGGATGAATGACTCTTGCAATAAAAAGAAGTGGGGTGCCCAATTTTTGGCCTGCAAGACCAAAAATTGGTCCACACATTTGGTGATTCACAGGGGAAGCATGCCTGCTGTGCTTGAGAAGACTGGTGGCCTAAAATTCCCTTGGGCATGGAGTTAGGATGCAACTTGAAAAGTTGGCAACAACCTTGTAAAGACCTAAGAAGCAACAAATAGTTTACCCCAAATGATAAATAATGCACACACAAAGGCTAAAAACACTACACACATGCATAACAACACTTAAAGAAAATGAGGAAAAATAAGGAAATTATGTACATGATAAAAAAAAGCTAGTGACAATGCTTAAGATATATCCCATTAACTGGGATATGTAGCTCTTCACCATCCAACTTGGAAAGTTGAAAAGCATTATGTTGCTTGCATTAGGTGATGACATATGGGCCACTCCACAAGGTGTCAAACTGTGTATGCTTCCTAGGCTTGGCTCGGCCCTCATCTCACTTCAAGACAATGTCACCTTCTAAAAAGCTCCTTGGAGTAGACCTCTTATCAAAATGCTTCTTTGTTTGGTGTTGGTGGCTGGTCATTGCATCCATGGCTTGGTCTCTTGCTTCTTGAAGCTCCATTAGCTCACAATACCTGACTTCCACGATGTTGTTCTCCACCAATTGCAACTGATGGGCAAGATCCAAGGCTGGCAATTCAAGTGAAATAGGAAGTCTAGCTTCCCTTCCATACACAAGTGTGTATGGTGAATTCTCAATTGCTCTCTTTGGAGTGATCCTATCTGCCCAAAGAGTTGTCTTCAACTTGGCATGCCAAGTCCTTTTATTTTCTTCCTTTGTCCTTTTAATGAGCCTAATCAGATTCTTATTTATGGACTCAGGCAGCCCATTCCCTTGTGGGTAATAGTTGGAAGAAGTGCTGAGATAGATGTCATACTTTAATGCCCACTCACTTGTCTTTATTCCCAAGAAAGCCAATGCATTGTCTGAAATGATTGTGGTTGGGACCCCAAATCTCGTCACTATGCCTTCATAGAAGTCTAGGACTACACTCTCATTAGCCTCTTTCAAAGTTACAACCTTTATCCATCTTGTGAAATAATCTGTGGCAGTCATAACCCACTTGTGGCCAACACTAGAAGGAGGATTGATCAACCCTATGAAGTCCAATCCCCATTACATGAATGGTTGTTCCACTTGAATTGGGTGAAGAGGCATGGTAGCCAGCCATTACTTCCCATCAAAGAAGGCACATTTTTGACATTTCCTCACCCAAGCATGAGTGTCTCTAAACAAACTAGGCCAAAATTAGACAACCCTCATAATCCTTATAGATGTGGCCTTGGGAGCAAAGTGACCACCAGCTGGTCCATCATGGAACTCGGCCAGTACCCTGTCAACTTGGTTTGAATCAATGCATCTCAAGAGTGCCTTGAAAAGTCTTTTCTGAACAATACTCCATCAACTAAGACACAAGGAAGAGATTGTAGTCTAAAATACCTCCTCTTGGTCCTATCAAGACCTTGTGGACACTCACTAGTTTGAAGGAAATGAACCATGTCTTGTGCCCAGCTCTTCATGATTGTAGGTATTTCTATTGCAGCTTCATTATGGAGTACCAAAACATCCTCCTTTGGCTCTTTGTAGTCTGTAGCGAGGTGCACATATCCCTCTTCCCCTTATCAACTTGGTGGTCTTAATCTCTACGTCATACTCCATTACTTTGATGATCCACCCTGCCCTTTTCTCATTCAAGTCTCAACTCAACAAAAAGTTTTTTACACTAGGATGTGGCACCATGATGTGAATCTTGCTATTAGACAATGTATGTCTGAACTTCTTCAGATTTTGTATGATTACAAGTGCCTGCTTCTCAACATACATGTATCTAACCTCGTATCCCTCTAAACCTTAGCTAAAAAAGGTGAGAGGTTGTTCTAAATTCTCATCATTTGCTTGAGTGAGCATAGCAGAGATTACCTCTTCATTTCCAAAGGTGTAGAGATTGAAGTCCTTGGAGAAGTCTAGACTAGTCAGGGTAGGAGCTTGGGCAATAGCTTGCTTGATGCCTTCAAAGCTCTCTCTTTTCATTGCTATCCATGTGAACATCTCATCCTTCCTCAACATAGAAGTTAGTTGATCCGTAAAGTCCACTGATAAAACTCTAAGTGAAATTTTAAAAGTACAGATTCTAAATTTCTCAACTTATAAGATGTTGGGATGATTAAAAATTGATAAAAATCTGATCTAAATCAAGTTTCAAAACTGAAATAAAGGTGAATTGATAGATCACATCAATTTTCCATTGAAACCGTCAAATTTTTCAAATTCTCGATTTTATCCAATTTCCCGTAAATGATCAATTCATTAAATTTTGCATTCTGATTTAAATCTGAATTATAATCTACAATTTAACTAAAACTAAAATGCAAAAATGAATCCAAAGATCAAAACACAAAAATTGTTTATGGGGTTCAGAATTCTGACATCCCTGGGTTCTTACCAAATCGATCCATTAATGTTGCTAAAATTTGTAAGCTAAAATAATACTTACAAACAAAAAATGATCATATCTCTCTGTAAAAATAGTGATCAGACCTTTGAAAGAACTTGGTTGACTCAACACTCCTTCACCTTCTTGAATCACATGCAAAGGCTTCTCCAAATCAAAATTAGAAACTTCTATAACTCAAATTGGCATCACCAATTCTCCAAAATGGGAAAATGAATATACTACATAGAACATATCAAAATTCTAAACAACTTTTTAGTTTACTCCGAGCTCTGGTTCAGCTTCTAAGGGCTCCAAAATGACCAAATACTGTAAGTAGGTCTATATCCTTCAATACACAGTTGGCCAGAAGCTTGCCTTTAAATACAAATTTGTGCCTTAAATAGCACTTCGACCCCCACAGCTCAAGTAGTCAAGGCCTATCCCTTTTGGATGGTAGGTCATGAGTTCAAAACTACTGCCCTCCTTTTTAGGCACTTGGACTTATTCTTTATCCCACATGTGTGGGTCGAGCAGTCAAACAAGGCTTAAAATAGCCTTTGAGTGCTATTTATTCCGTGGGTTTATCCCACATGCTGCACTTTGGAGATGGAGAAGGTTTTAAAAAGTCCTTTAGCTACCCACCTATCACGTGGCTTTAGCCATACGGCTCCTTAAGACTCTGGCAAGCCTATGGATTCACCAAAAGCCTCGGCTCCCATGTGACTCGATTCTAGTTCTTTCCTGCTCCCTTGGCTCGCCACCTTGCTTGGTCTTGGCACCTTTGCTCAACGAACTTATCTCACACTTGACTCCACGTGGCATGTTGATGATGTGGAATGTCATCGAACCATTTTTTGCAAACCTTTCATTTTGCCAAGTGTCGACCTCGGATAGGTCTAAATGTCGAAACAACCTCGAAACATGTGCCAAATGCCGTAAGTGACATTTTTTTAACCAATCTTCAAATGGCCATAACAAGAGCTCCCGAACATGGATTTATGTTTTTAAAAATGCATCAAAAAGCTCTCAAAGAGATCTACAATGTGCCACCACTAAAACTCTGAATTAGAACCATTATCAGAACCAATTTTTGAGCTTTGACTTGGCATGTCTATTCACGTTCCCCCAAACTTCTCATATTCTAGGACGTGACAAATGGATCACGAGCTATATGGCTCGATAAAGTAGTTGGTTTCTCCCATGTGGTCGGGGCATAGTAAGTATGATATTACCAAACAATTATCCCTCTTTTTGTGGGAAATCTACGAACTTGTAATTCCAAATCTACAAACTTTGATTTCAAATCTACAGACTCCCAATTTTTTATCACACCTCTCTAATGGAGGGCTTTTGGTCTCCAAAAGTCCAATATCCCCTGAAACTACAAACTGGTCTACTGCATCCATGAAAATAGAACCCAATCATAGCAAGAGGTATAAATAATTGTATTAAAATGATTCACAATCAAACTGCAAAAATGCCTAATCCAAAGGCACGAGTAAGTGAATCTGCAACTGCCAAAGTGATTACAACATACCAAAACTGCCTGCCCAAATGTCACATCCTGTAAAGCGGTGAATTGCCAAAAATTGAAGCAACTCCCAATGTAACTGCAAAACAAGTTTATAATGTTAACAACATACAATAAATTTGTGGACATGTTGCAATAAAATGCCCTAGTATGGGACTTATATGCTAAGCAAATGCAAACAACCAAAAGTGTATGTTGCCTAACATCTTAACATGCCCAAAGGGTCTTTCAATGCATCTATACATCCATGTGCCAAAAATAGATACATTCAAAATAGCAGTCAAATAAGTGTTGTAAGGAATTAACTCAACCTACAACATGCATTCTGCTATTATCTCCAACTGATCAAATGAGTTAATGTCTTATCCATTATTAGACTACCCATACAGTATATTCTAGAGATCAAAAACTTAGAGTTATCAAAAAGTGAGAATTGAAAAACTTCATATGGTAAACCTATCTTGAAGTGTTTCCACCAACTCTAATCTACATCTATCAAAGCTTGTTCATTCCCTTAGGTGAATTCTTAACCGTGCTTTTCAAAAAGAATGTAGTGATAATCCACTTAACCATTTCTTTCTTCCTAGTGAAATTGATTATCTCTGTGGATTCATTATCAATTGCATATTGTTGACTTAACCTCTTAAATGGATTTTCACTTGTAGGTTTTACCTTATCTTGGGTTGTATTGTCAACTACATTATGGACTGAATTAGCTTCATTAACCTTAGTGAGAGGTTTGTAAATCATCTTAGTTTTAACATTACTTGAATGTGAAGATGCATGAAGCTTAAAACATCTATCGATCCTATGTCCACTCACTTTACAATGAGTGCAAACATCCTTCTTAGGTGAGGGTCCCCTTTTTCCAATTCCCATTTTATCATGAGAATGGTCTTTCAAACATGCAATCTGCTTAAACAAAGCTTTTTGTTTCCAATAAGTCTTAGCACTATGGTTATTCATCCCACAAAAAGTGCATGGAAATGATTGCATTATCTTTTGTACGTTATATCCAAACTTCTTAAAAGTATTAATTGGATCAGAAGATTTAGTGTAAGAATCAAGAGGTGGAATCTCAATACCTCTTTTACCTTTACACCTTTGAACTAGTGGCCTAGAACCTTCGCTATTGAAAGCTCGTCTTCTTGTAGCCATGGAAGTGACTTCTCCATCATCCACCTGCACACTAGTATAACCCAAACCTGCACAAAGAGGTCTATGCTCAACCTGAATTGGGTTAGATATACCTTGGTTATCTCTACCAAGTCCTCCTCCATTATAACCCATTTTAAACAACAATTTAGATCCTATGCCCTTAGTTATCTTTCAAAATCACCAAAAACAATATTACTAGAATCTAAATCTGAAATGGTAGAAGAAGATGAAGATTCCTATGGTGAAAAACTTACACTGCACTCAGTCATAGTCTCTGCATTTGAAGTTGAAGGCTTTACCTTTTTACACTCACCACATTGTAATCTAATCGAGAGCTCATCCTTGGATTCAAGCTCTGATTTTAACATTGCCACTTGCAATTCAAGTGCAAATTTCTGGCATCTCAAGATTGTGTTTTCATCTTTGATGACCTCAATTTGTGACAACTTGCCCATGGTTTCTTACAAATAACTAATTTCACACTGCACACTACAATATAATCAATCTGCAAACCAATAATCCAACTATTCTAGAAGCAACTGTCAATACACAACTAGAAGCAATCCTTGCATTCTAACCACTCTGATACCAACTTGATCCATAAAATCCACTGATAAACCTCTAAGTGAAATTTTAAAAGTATGGATTTTAAATTTCTCAACTTATAAGATGTTGGAATGATTAAAAATTGATAAAAATCTGATCCAAATCAAGTTTCAAAACTGAAATAAAGGTGAATTGATATATCACATCAATTTTTCATTGAAACCGTCAGATTTTTCAAATTCTCGATTTTATCTAATTTTTCGTAAATGATCAATTCATTAAATTTTGCATTATGATTTAAATCTAAATTATAATCTGCAATTTAACTAAAACTAAAATGCAAAAATGAATCCAAAGATCAAAACACATAAATTGTTTACGGGGTTTGGAATTCCTACGTCCCCAGGTTCTTATCGAACCGATCCATTAATGTTGCTAAAATTTTCAAGCTAAAATAATACTTACAAATAACAAAAGATCATATCTCTCTGTAAAAATAGTGATCAGACCTTTGAAAGACCTTGGTTGACTCAACACGTCCTTCACCTTCCTGAATCACACGTAGAGGCTTCTCCAAATCAAAATTGGCAACTTCTATAGCTCAAAATGGCATAACCAATTCTCCAAAATGAGAAAATTAATATAGTTCATAGAGCGTATCAAAATTATAAACAACTTTGTAGTTTACTCTGAGCTTTGGTTCAGCCTCTAAAGGCTCCAAAATGACCAAATACTGTAAGCGGGTCTATATCCTTCAATACACAGTCGGCCAGAAGCTTGCCTTTAAATACAAATTCGTGCCTTAAATAGCACTTCGACCCCCAAAGCTCAAGGGGTCAAGGCCTATCCCTTTTGGATGATAGGTCATGAGTTCAAAACTATCGCCCTCCTTTTTAGGCGCTTGGACTTATTATTTATCCCACATGTGTGGGTCGAGCGGTCAAACAAGGCTTAAAATAGCCTTTGAGAACTATTTATTCTGTGGGTTTATCCCACATGCTGCGCTTTGGAGATGGAGAAGGTTTGAAAAATTCCTTTGGCCACCCACTTATCATGTGGCTTCAGCCACATGGATCCTTAAGACTCGGGCAGGCCTATGGATTCACCAAAAGCCTTGGCTCCCATGTGACTCGGTCGTAGTTCTCTCCTGCTCCCTTGGCTCGCCACCTTTGCTCAACGAACTTATCTCACACTTGACTCCACATGGCATGTTGATGATGTGGCATGTCATCGAACCATTTTTTCAAACCTTTCATTTTGCCAAGTGTCGACCTCTAATAGGTCCAAATGTGGAAACAACCTCGAAACATGTGCCAAATGTCACAAGTGACATTTTTTTACCAATCTTCAAATGGCCATAACAAGAGCTCTAAAACTCAAATTTATGTTAAAAAAATGCGTCAAAAATCTCTCAAAGAGCTCTACAGTGTGCCACCACTGAAACTCTGAATTAGAACCATTATCAGAACCAAATTTTGAGCTTTGACTTGGCATGTCTATTCTCACGTTCCCCCAAACTTATCATATTTTAGGACGTGGTAGATGGATCATGAGCTATGTGGCTCAGTAAAGTAGCTGGTTTCTCCCATGTGGCTGGGGCATAGTAAGTATGATATTACCAAACAATTGTCCCTCTTTTTATGGGAAATCTACGGACTTATAATTCCAAATCTACGGACTTTGATTTCAAATCTACGGACTCCCAATTTCTTATCATTAGTGGCTTGACTAGCTCAACAAATTTAGAAATGATCTCTTAATGAAATTTATTTTTCCAAAAAAAATTTGCAGGCCTTTCTTGTGTTTAGGCAAGGACAATGTTAAGATTGCATACACTCTTTCTAGATTAACGGACAAGCCTTCTTTTGAAATGGTATGGCCCAAGAGTTTGCCTTTGTGGATGATAAACACATATTTTTTGGGGTTGAGAGAGTTGCCAAACTCTCTACACCTCTCAAATATTTGCCTCGGGTGCTTCAAATGTTCACTTGCCTCCTTGGAGAAGACTATCACATCATCCAGATAAACCAACACAATGTCATTGATCAAACCTTGGAAAGCCATATCCATAGCACATTGGAAAGTAGCTCCAACATTTGATAATCGAAATGGAATCTTCTTATATGTGTATGTTCCCCAATTGGTTGTGAAGGTTATCTTATATTGGTCACATTCTTGCACCAAGATCTAATTGTACCTAAAGTATCCATCCAAGAGGGAGAATCTTTCACTGCCTCTCACCATCTGAAGAATCTACTCCATACTTGGGAGGGGATAGTGATCTCTTAATGAGACTCTATTCAGGTCTCTAAAATCTACACACAATCTGATCTCTCTATTCTTCTTCCTAATGGGGACCAAATTGGTCGGCCAAGAAGAGTGTTTGATAGGGAAGATGATCTTGGACTCGATCAGTTTGGTGAGTTCCTTCCTCATGAGAGGCTCAATCTTTAGATTGATTGGCCTTTACTTTTTCTTGATGGGTTTGGCACCTTCTTCTAGCTTAATGGTATGTTGGGCCAAGGTTTGGTCAAAGCCCTTTAAATTGCCATACTCCCAAGCAAAGACATTGGTAAATTTTTGGCATAACATAATGAAAGCATGTTTTTTTCATTGGTACATACATTCCCAAGTGCAAGCAGCTTATCCTTGTATATCTCTACCCTTTCATAATTTTTTTTCTTGGTTGACATGCTTGCTTTGTCTTTCTTAAGTTGTTCATCTTCGTTGAAGATGCTCTCAAGAGTTACCAAACCTTTGGGAAGCCTATTGGTCTTTAGCTAAACAATCTGTCCATCATATTGTTACTGCAGCTTGGACTAATTTTTAGAAGCAAACTCAGCTTCCTCCTGTAAGAAAAGTGTTATTTGCTGGTCACTTTTGAACACCTGCCAATTGGTGACATTGTTTGGTATGGAGGGTCTCACTATCACCTTTAAATGGTGTTGATTCTTGCCTTGTCTCACCCCCTTTGAGATATCAAACTAAGCACCAACTACTGCTAGTTTATTTGTATGTTTGTTCTCTTCATTTGGAATGGAAGTGATGTTGAAATCAGTGAAGCTCTCTATTAGGTCCCATGCTCTATGCTTGTAAGACTTGAGTAGGGAGTTCTTGGTTAAGCTTTGACCCCTTACCTGGTTCACAATCAACTCACTGTCTCCAAACACTTGTAATTCTTTGATTCCTCTCTTCCTTGCCCATTCTAGACCATGAACAAGGGCTTCATACTCTACTACGTTGTAAGTGCAAGAGAATTGGAACCTAAAAGTTGAGAAGTATTTCTCCTTTGAAGGTGAAACTATCATTGCTCCACCACCAACTCCCATCTTGATTCTAGAACCATCAAAGAATAGTTGCCATAAACCACAATCCTCTTGGTCTGCCTTCATCAAATTTAGCATGAAAGCATCTTTCTCATGCATGCAGTAGACTCCAAGGCTAGCTTCTTCGAATAACTTGTAAGGATCATGCTCAAAATTGTCATTTCCCCATTCGTTTAGGAGTAAGTCAACAACTCCTACAAGGGAAGATGATGGAGATTGGTCTACCTAGAGCTCTTCTTCATCAATGATGGTATAGTTGACATTTGTTATTTAGGGTGAGTATGAATCCAGGCAATCTTTGTGGATGGGATCTAACTCAATCTTCACCTTAGTTCCATACTTTGTCCTAAAAACCATGTAAGACCAATTGGCTTCCAAGTATCCACCTATCTTAGATGTGAAATCCCTGGATAAGCAAAGAGCAAAGTAAAGAGGAACATCTACCACTACCACATCATGGGGAGTTGAGAAGGTCAAACAGGCATGGAGAGTTAGATTCAAGCCTCTTATCACTCCCAAGGTCTTGGTTGGTGATCCATCCAACTGCAAAACTCCTTTGGTCATTTCCTCATATTTGAGGCCTAGCCTATCAGCTATGCATTTTGGCATAATTGAGGTGCTTGCTCCACTATCAATAATGCAATTGTGGACCAAGAAATCACCAATAATTAGGGACAAATAAAAGGGAAGGACCTTCTTATATTTCTTTGCTTGACCTCCCATGGGAGGAGCCCCATTCACTATCAACACATCATTTCTAGTTGGGACAGCTTGCTCACCTAGCCCGTGTAATTCCTTTTGGAGTATATCTATTTGCCCTGGTAGTGTCAAAGAATCCCACAATGATATGTTCATGTGCAACTTCTTCATTTGGTCTACCACATTGATTAAAGGATTTCCCCCTTTAGATCTCTCCTTGGGGACATTTGTAACTTGTGGTGCAACATAAGGAGTTGAAGTTGCAACTAGCGATTTGTAATTGGGGAACTTGTGATTTACTTGTGGTGAAGGAGATGTTATAAGTGCTCAAGTGGTTGATTGAGCTTCATCTATAGCTCTCCTTTTGGACCTAGTATTGACTTCAACATAATCATTCTGGTCACTTGTGCTCCCCATATAGTTGATTACATATAACTCTCCTTCTAGGTGATTCATAAGAGTGGAATCAAATTGAGCCTGCCTGATCACCTTGTGCGGTCATGCTTTGATTTGGTAGCTCATTAGCATAAGCAACATGTTCTTGGCCATGTCCCAAAGGTGGATAATTAGGTTGCTCTTGCACCAAATTATTTTGAATGGGGACAAGAGCCTTAGAAGATGAAGGGGCATTTAGATTATAGCTCTAATAAGGCTTGACTTGTGTAATTTGACCTTGCCCTTGATTATAATTCTGGAAGGGAGGTCTATTTGTCTACCTAAATTACTAGTAGCCTTGATTTGACCTATAACTCCAAGCTTGTTGTCTCTTGAGGGAAACTAACTCATTGGTAACACTCTACAATAGGCTCTTAACTTCATGGAGGTCATTTGTAGGGGTAGTAGCCAGCCTCTCTTGATTAGGTAGAGGAGCTAGAGTGGGCATAGTAGGTTGGACTGAGGGATGTAAATTAGAAAAGAGTGGCATATGAGGTCTAAGAGCTATCTTTCCTACTTGAACAAGGCAATTTTCATCAACTTTGGCTATCTCATAAGCAACAGGTGGAATATGTCCACCCATGGATTGTATCACGATAGAAATTTTGCTATTCAGGGCCTTCAAGTAGTAAAGGAAGACATAACTTAGGGTTGGCCTCATGAGGATTGGGATTCTGTCCCAAGTTTTTTGGAACCTGGTGTTAAAATCTTGCATAAATTCATGTGGGGCTCTCTTCATGACGGTCAATTACTCAGCTAGAGACAAATGGTCACTTTTTTCCCCAAACCTATTTGTCAAGAGGGTCCTTAACTCATTCCATGAACCAACTGAGTTAATAGGAAAGGTCCATACCAGTCCTAAGCTTTTCCTTTGAAGGACAAAGCCAACAATCTGATGGCTACATTTTTCTCAATGATATTATGAATGTTGCAGAGATTAGCTATGTTTTTGATATGCTCGATAGCAATGATTGGGCCCTCTCCACTAAAGGGAGGAACACTTTTGAGAGTTGTCCTTAGAATTGGGTCATACTACATAAGGTTAAAGGGAATCTGACCATTAAAGGCCATAAAAGGGAAAGCCATGGTTGTGAAAGGATTCAATCGGGGTCTCCTTGAGTAGGTGTATTTTATGGTTGGTTTGGGAAAATGGATTGTTACTTAAGGATGAGTAGTTGCAAACCTTAGCCTTTTTGCTAATTTCAAAGGCAACTCAATAAATTCAAAAGAGACACCCTAAAATAAGATCTTGTGGTGACCTTAAGCATGGGATGCTAGGCTAATCATTAACCAAAGACTAAGTTCCTGAATGAAATTGCTAGGTGTTGGATTACAGGTCCTTCTTTTGGATTTTTTACAATAATAGGACCAACACCAATCCTAAAACTTGCAAGACACAAAGAAGGGTGAGAAGGTCCATCCCTTTTATTATCCCACTGAGCATGCCAAAAAAATTTAATGATGTGGATTGCACCCTCTGAAAGGATACTCAGCTCCCTTCCTCCACGCAGCATAATGGAAACATTCCTCTTACTGTGGGTGGCAAACTTGAGGGATGAATCTCTAAATTAGGGGCTAGCTCCCCTTGATGCACCTTGAGATCCTGTATTTCCTACTGTTAACAATGGGAGGGGTGAAAAGAGAGAGAGATACTAAAAAATAAAACCTAACTAATGTGGTGATGCATCAAATTGGTTGGTCTACTCATCTTTCACCTACACTTTACACCAAGGAGAAGCAAATATACACTTCATTTGAATGAGAAATTGACTACATCAGTGTTTCAACAAGGGATCCTATGGAGGTATAGGGAGGAAGAAACTACCAAAGGTGTTCTAAAGACACACTATTGGACAGTCTGTTCACATGCACCTACACTTTGAGCTGGACACTTCGTGTTGACCTACAAAGAAGAATTCACAATACACTAGATATGTTGGTATAAACTTATGAAAGTGCTAAAGAAAATGACTAAACATAATATTAGACCATAGACATATGTAAAAATGCAAGCTCAAATGGAGGTAAAATGCTTCTTTTGATTCAAGGTAAATTTCTTCAGGGCTTCACCATATAATGCTGAGAGATCTCCTTCTCAAAATGAGAAGTTACAATTATATAAAGAGCTTGGAAATCAGATCATTGACTAGTCAAGGGAATGAAACCCATGCTATATTAAACACTCTTGTAGTGACCACAAGCCCATGCTATTATCGTCTCTTCTTAATTGCATATGGGAAAGCCATGTTATAGGTGCTTAAGTCATTGCCATTGCTTTCCAGGCCTGCAAGAGCATGGGTTACTTCTCCTAGCAATAGACAAGACCATCCCCAAGATATGTTAACTAGGCCATGCTCTCTTTAATGTTAAGCACAACTAGCTATTCATTAATGGAAAAACAAGAAACATGAGCCACTCCCTTCAATGTTCACATCCAATCCTTTTAATGGTTTTCAGTGGAGACTATTTACCTAAGTGCATTAACTTATCCCATTGACAAATCCTGTGACACCTGCCTTGGTTTGGTTCATCCTTGGGTCTGCACTTTGACTTGTTACTCCACCTGGAGCATTTTGAGTTTTTGTCTTATGTGCTTGTGGCCGTATTTTGGGTTACCTACCTTATTTTCCCCTTCTTTGCCTGGAAATTCAGGCTTTCGGTGCTTATTAGTTCCCTGGGCTCCCTTCTTCACTTGCTTGCTCATTCCTTCTTCAGGCTCTTAGGATTTACATTTTTTAGGACAAAATGTCTGAAGGAATTCCTTCAAATATTTTGTCTAAAAGAATTCTCCTTTGGGCTTGCTACTTTCTGACCTTCCTTTAATGAGCCTTCGAGCTTTCATTCTGAGTTCCTTTGAACAAAATGTCTGAAGGAATTCCTTCAAACATTTTGTCTAAAGGAATTCTCCTTTGATTACTTCACAATGGCTAGCTTATCCCCTTGAATTTGATGTTTGTGGGCCTGTCATCAGACATTTGAATCCCAACGGCTAGCTTATATTCCTGCATTTGATGTTCATGGGCTGGTTACCCACTAGGACAATTCCTTTGGCATTTTTCAAATGAACTTTTTTGAAGGGAAAGTGACCCTTTAGAAAAATTGGAAAGGTCCTCTTTCAAAGCCAAGTGCCCCCCGCAAGGACACCTACCCTTCAAAATTTTGGTCTTCTGAATTTTTTTAGACTTTTTGTGACTATCGTATTTCTTCAGACATTTGTCCGAAAGAATTCTTCCTTGGATTTCCTTCAGACAAAAAGTTTGAAGGAATTCTCTTTTGGCCTGTCACTTTTTTTGAAGGGCAAGTTCCTTTTGGGCTTTCTGTCTTGCCCCTTTGCTCCAACCGACTGCCCTCTGCAAGGGCAATTCAAGCCCAAAGTTACCCTTTAGACTTTTGAAAAGGTCCACTTTATTCATCGCCTGCCCCCTGCAAGGGCTTATTAGCCTCCAAAGTTGCCTTTCAAAAGAATTTTAAAGGTCCTACTTATTGCCTAAGTACCCTCTGCAAGGGCACCTACCATTCAATCTTCTTGCAAATGACCCTTTGGCCTTTTCACTTGGTTTACTTTGCCAACGAAAAGCCTTCTGAAGTAATTCACTTACATTCTGAAGCATTTGAGACCAAATCAAGTTTCACGTTGACTCTTGCTTATAAGACAAAAGAGTAAAGCCATTTAGAAGACCCAATTTGATCTACCAAGACCAAATCAAGGTTTTCAAGTAGCTTCACTTACAAATTTTTACAAGTAAAGTCACCTATCAGACCCAAAAATCACTTGGCAAGCAAAAGAGGAAAACACTTGGTTTTTTATGGGAAATGGGCTGACAGAGAAAATTTTGCATGAGGCAGCTAAGGGATAAACTAGCCAGAACTTAGATGAATGACTCTTGCAATAAAAATAAGAGGGGTGCCCAATTTTTGGCCTACAGGACCAAAAATTTGTCCATAGTTACATCTGCAAATGGCATTCTAGAGTAACTATCAAATTCCACCATAACATATGTAGGTGGCTCTGGTGGGGAACTTCTAGGTTTGTATACTATACTTTGAATATATCTTAGAGATCCATTTACAAGACCTAATTTTATCCATAGGTTGGAGGTTAACATCACCCTTGCTTCCTTAGCTATTAATAACTTGACATCTAATTCATTATTTTGACCTTCTGATGGATTTGCACTACCTATTCTAGTTGTAATGCTCGGTGCAATCGGTCCTTTTAATGATTTTAATTTCATTATGTTATGATTTTTCACATTATCATTTGTTTCAAATAAATGAATACCATTATCAAAATCTTCCCTGATGCTTGGGTATAATACATTATCTATCATTGACATTAATAATTTCCAATCATCAATAGTCAGATGTGCATCTCTAAGCTTTGTGAGCAGTTGTCGAAACCTTTTCTGGTCATCACTTTTTCCTTCTTGTCTAAATACCTTATTCAGAGTAATAACTATTTTGAATTCTTTCCATAATATTTTTCCATGTCTGTTACTATTATATGGTGCTTTATCGTTCACAGGAGGTAGCTGGCCCAAATCTCCTACTAAAATGATTTATCTACCTCCAAAACTCATGTTTGCATTTTCTGAAAATGCTTGATGAAGTCGTGCACCTATGTTTTCCAACATCTTTTCCCTAATGAAACTCATTTCATCAATCAATATGTATTTTATATGCCACATTTATTTTTGAAAACTTGTGAGTCTTGTTCCTTCTAATTCAGTAAAGTCTACGATTGGGATTTGTAGTGTTAAGTGGATTGTCAAAGCACCAATATTAAATGTTTCAACTCCAGTTGATGCAAGTAATAGAAGTGGACAACATTGCATAGTTGATGATTCATTTTTAAAAGCTTCATGAATGACACCAATTAGATGTGATTTTCCTATTCTTGTTGTTCCTTAAATTATCATGCATAGTGGTGCGACATTATGAGTCTGTGGAAAATGTCTCATGATTATATAAAGTGCTTTTTTTGTTTGTCACCTAAGGTTCCATATGAAATATTATTTGTTGTATCATTTGGTATGAGTAATCTGTTGTCTTTCACTGTGCTTATGAAATTTATAGTTGAAGTTGTGTATTCTTCTCCTTTGTGTTCATGATTCCATGGTGTTTTTCTATCAAGATTTCTTCTTCCAAATATTTTACACGTGAGATGGCCACAAATGTTAACCTTGGTCTTTTTATATGCCTTGTATCAATTGTTGCTTTAGAAAGAGTCAATCCTTGTGATTTATGTATGGATAATCCCCAAGCTAGTCTCAAAGGTCATTATTGTGTCCATCCCCTTTGTATTGGTGTAAATGGAGTTATATGTGGAGTTACATCTGCAAATGGCATTCTAGAGTAACTATCAAATTCCACCATAACATATGTAGGTGGCTCTGGTGGGGAACTTCCAGGTTTGTATACTATACTTCGAATATATCCTAGAGGTTAATAACTTGACATCTAATTCATCGTTTTGACCTCTTGATGGATTAGTATTACCTGTTCTAGTTGCAATGCTCAGTGTAATCGATCCTTTTAATAATTTTAATTTCATTTTGTTATGATTTTTCACATTATCATTTGTTGTAAATAAATGAATACCATTGTCAAGATCTTCCTTGATGCTTGGGTGTAATACACTATTTGTCCTTAACATCAATAATTTCCAATCATCAATAGTCAGATGTGCATCTCTAAGATTTGTGAGTAGTTGTCAAAACCTTTTTTGGTCATCACTTTCTCTTTATTGTCTAAATAACTTATTCAAAGTAACAACTATTTTGAATTCTTCCCATAATATTTTTGTCTATTACTAATGTATAGTGCTTTATCACTCACAGGAGGTAACTGACCTAAATCTCCTACTAAAATGATTGATCTACCTCCAAAACTCATGTTTGCATTTTTTGGAAATGCTTGACAAAGTCGTGCATCTATGTTCTGCAACATTTTTTCCCCAATGAAACTCATTTCATCAAATAATATGTATTTTATATGCCTCATTTATTTTTGAAAACTTGTGAGTCTTGTTCTTTCTAATTCAGTAAAGTTTATGATTAGGATTTGTAGTGTTAAGTGTGTTGTTCCCAAAAAAATTCACTCATTTTTGGGACAACATATGAGCTATTTTGGTCTTGCAAGCCAAAATCCCCTCTTCTCTTCTCAAAAATTGTTTTGGGCTTTCAAATTCTCCATTTTTCAAGCTTTTTCAGCTAACGGACTCCACAGGCTCATTTCTATAGACTTTGCAGGCTCATTTCTACGGACTTTGTAGGCTCATTTCTATGGACTCTACAGACTCATTTCTACGGACTCTATAGGTTGATTTCTATGGACTCCACAGGCTCAGTTCTACGGACTCCACAGGCTCATTTCTACAGACTCCGCAGGTTGGTTTCTTGGTTCTACGAACTAGTTTCTATGAACTCATTTATACGGATGCCGTAGGCTCATTTATATGGACTCCACAGGAAAGGAACAAGTTTCCAACACTAAGGCAATTTCAAGACAAGTTCAACACCTTGGTTCAACAAAAAAGGTTCATCGCCAAGCTTCAAACAAAGGATTGAACCATTGAACCCCGTTTCCAAAAGGTTCAGAGGTTCAACGGGTTCAAAGGTTCAATGATGTTGGCAAGCTTAAAGAAGTTAAGTGCTTTAGCACAAGTTCAAAGTTCAATCGCTCCAACAAGTTCAACGACTTCGAAAGACTTAGAAGAAAAGAAGGCTTCAAAGAACAAAGGAATGAACTGTTGAACCATTAAACCGTTGAACCTTGAACCAAAATGGTTCAATGGGTTCAATGGGTTCGAAGAGATCAAAAGAAGGATTCAAAGAAAAAAGGAATGAACTATTGAACCATTGAACCTTGAACCAAAATGGTTTAATGGTTTCAATAGGTTCAACTAGTTTAATGGTTCAATAAGCAGTTGGTTCAACACGGTTGGTTCAAGCGGTCGAAGCACTTAGAAAAATAAAGGAAGATTGAACCGTTAAACTGCAGTTGGTTCAATCAGTCAGTTCAATTGGTCGATTCAAAGGAGTGCCCCAAAACCAAAGGCCAAGTGCCCTTGCGGAGGGCAGTGAACAAAAGTGGACAAAGAGATATCTTTCAGAAAGATTTTTCGTGGCCAAATTTTATAAAGGAAATCCTTCAAACATTTTATCTGAAGGAATAATCAAAAGCCTAACTGAAAGCTCCGAGTGAACGAAAGAAAGTGATTGAACCAAGAAAGTGATTGAACTAAGGAGCCGAGAAGGCCTCCTGAACTGCTGAAATAGTGAACTAATGACATCCCCATGGATGTCAAATTCAAGACAATGAAATATATGTTGATTTTTAAATGTGGCAAGGAACCTGAAAACAAACTCAATGACCAGCTGAAGAGAGAGCTGAAAGGCCAGTAGAAAAGGGGAAAGATAGCTCGAGAGCCCAAATTGCAACAAAAAAGAGGGAAAGACTAGAAATATTTGTGCAAAAGTTATTCCAGTAGGTAAAATAGTCCACCAAGTAGATATTTGATCTTGCAAGCATTAAAGGTGTGCCCTATTTTTCTCTATGGATTAAAGGTGAAGTGGACAGTTGTGTAGAGATTTGGAAATAGACCAAATGACTCAAGCCTAGGAGAAGACATTTGAGATGAAGTGACACACCATAGTTAAGGCAACCACCCTGTTCCAACATGGTCCCTTAACAAAGCTGAAAATACATTCAAGGCATTGAATGTAGCTATAGAGTAATTTCCTACTCTACGTTGTATTCTATTATTTTTAGTCGAGCACTACAATTTTGGCACTTTGGGTGAAGCTGCAGAGTTTTGGAGCAGAGGATGGGTTCATTTTGCCTAAGTTTCAGCACAATAGAAGCTGCCAAGTGTCATCCTCAGAGCGTGATCCCTTTTTACCTTTTGTTTCTTTTCATTTCAATTTTGGCCTAAGTATTGGATTCAAGCAGAAGTGACCACGTGTTGGCCTCCGAGAGACGAAGATGGACAGCTGGCAATTTCCAAGGACCTCTTTGTAACTTTTTAGAGAACCACAGATCGTGCCACGTACCTAGTAGCAGTTAAACGGAACGCACCACGTGTCAGCATCCGCATATCATAAGAGGCACTCGTGTTTTCTATTTTGACAAAGACTTTCGACGAGCTAAGCAACAAAGAGAGCGAAAAGCGCCAGGTGGTAGTTACAGAGGCCCTGAATTACCTTTTGAAGAAATAGTGGAAGCCACCACATGTTGACTGCCAAGAGCCTTTATTTCAATACCTAGGTCCATGCTTTCCATTCAATGCATAAAGGCGTCGTTTATTTTGCTAAGTATCAAAGTGCAGCGGAGGCTGCCAAGTGTCACCTTTCGGGTCCCTCTCTACTCCATCCCCAAAAAGTGAAAGGCACCACATACCCCCAACAAGAAAAGTGGAAGATACCACGTATCTTCCCAGGAGTAATGGAGGTCACCACGTATCAACTTCTGAGAGATCACCTTCGAGCCTAATCGCCAAATGAAGATTGTGGTGGGTCCCAGATGATATTTTAAAAAGAAAGCAGAAGCGGCCAATTGTCATCCTCCAGTGCCTTCTCAATCAAAAGGAGAGTTTTTCATAAATTGGCTAAGTATCCTCTTCCGTCCTAACAGAACAGAGTGCCCGTCTACCTGTTACAGCGAAACTGGAGGGAAATTTGGTGAGAGTTAATTCAAGTAGATGAAATAGTGCACCAGGTAGATTTTTGGGGCTTGTGAGCATTGAAGGTGCCATCTGTTTGTCCCCTAATAGCGGAGGCAGAGTAGATAGTTGAGTGGCCAAAGAGGTGAAATATGGAGAAGATTGTGCGGGAAAGAAAGTGATTAAAGGAGACACCCAAGGCTATATAAGCAGGATTGTAAAATCTAAAAAAGGAGGAATTCTCATAGTTTTAGACTTTCTGAGGTTTGTGACCAATAATATCATTTGCTCTTGTCTCAATTTTCTTGAGTTGTAAGGTTGATATAATCGTGCATGTTTTTGTGCCCTTTATGTGGCTGAATGAATTAAGGAAATTTGAGCTCCATGCCTTGGTTGGTGTTGTCTGTGTCATTTGCAAAGTAGTCTATACTATAGATTTTCTAGTGTTGTGATTGGAAATATTATTTGCTTTTGTCTTGTTTTCTAGAGTCTGAAGTTCTACATAACTGTGTGTGACTTATGTGCCTCTTATGTGATTGGAGGATTCTACTAAGAAGATAGAACACTATGCCTTTGTTGACAATTCCTATATCTCAGCAAAAGACTCCCCTATTGTGAGCCTTATGTTTCTGTTATTCTAATCTTTTACATTGATCATGCACTTGTCTGCTCTTAAATATAATAGAATCCTATAATAGTCACTCTGTGCTCAGGTTAAGATTAGGATTATGCTCAGGTGCATTACCATAGATTGGTTTTAATTCCTGCATTTTGTGTTTCTGTTAATCTCCTATCCCTTTTCCCCAACACCTATAAACAGAAGAGACCAGCTTCTTTAAAACCTGGAGGTTGTTTCAAGCCGCATCGTCCCACAGCTTGAAACTTCCCATTGTTGATTGGCTAGGATCTAGCACAATTTTACGCCATCAATAGTTTTTGGCACACTCAGTGGGATGAATCTGTCAAGGAGCTGATGAATTTTTGGTGTGTTCTTTAGCCAATTAGCCTATGGAGGTATTTGCTCTATCAACACCAATGGTGACTCCGAGTTGAATCAGCTAGTTAAGCAGCCTTGGTGCCATTAAGAAATCACTTTTTTATGTATAATCCCTCTGCATAAAATCATGGACCTTGTTGTCCTTCCTATAATTTTGATCAAGCTTAGCCTTTTTATGGCATCTCCCCAAGTAGCCCTCCTAGTTACCCTCCAACCAAAAGGGCAAATTTCATCTTTCGCCCTGATGGTAGCCGCCTGACCTGGGGGGAAATAGTGGAATCATGGGGCAGGAAAGAAGAGGAACCGTAGAAGCTCTAATCTGCAATTTTTTAGGAGGCTATCATGAGTGACCATGAAGAAGAAATCATCATTGATGCTCCTGTTTAAGACCTCATCAGTAATGGAAAAGACTCAGGGCATGCATACATGCAGAGGTTATAGCAATATGAGGAGGAACATAAGCATGATAAGCTCTCTCCCCCTTTGTTTGATGAACTTCCCTGTTGCTTCAATGAGGAGGATGACTACACTGAGGAGCCTGACTTGGAGGAAAATTAGGAGAATATCTTTGAAGATCTAGAGATCTGGACCTTTGAGGAGGAAAAGGAGAGGCTGGTCTCCCTTGAGGAAAGCCTTGAAGAAGAAAGTTTTTAACAAAGAGGTGATGTTCTGTGGGATGAGCAAGCAGTTTGTGATTCCATTTCAGACATCACAACTATCACCCTTCTTCAAGAAGGCCAGAAAGAAGCAGAGGATGAGTTTGACAGGGTCTTCAATGAAGAAGAAGGAAACAAGTCAAATCATGATGCACTACAAGGGGATTATGCACATCAAATGGCTAACGGTGATAAGTCAACAACCACTGATTTCTTGGTGAAGAACACTAGTATCAGGGACTAGCATTTAACAAGCTTCCAAGGACAAGAAAAGTATGTATATATTGGAAGCATGTTTGACTCTGATTCACTTAGATGCAGACCAATCAAGGTGGCAAGCAAGAAGAGCAAGTCACCAGAACTCCATCCCATTCAGCCATTTACCTGGCATCATAAGTTTTCTCATCATGAAGGAAACTTTAGAAATTTTCCTTTTGATCAAGGAGGGAGGCAAATATACCTAGTTAGCTATATATAGTGGTTTGCTTTCAGTTTTGTTGTTCTATTTTCCCGCTTTTTTCTTTCTTGCTCTTTCTTTTAAAATAAGTGTTCTTTGAGCACGTGGCTGCAGCTCAGAATCTTTTCAAAAATTTCAAGACTCTCGACACATTAAGTCTCTCTCAAATCTCCATAATTCCCCAGGTGTGTCTGATTCAATAAGCGATGATTATTCGACCATGAGTGGTCTATCTTCCAGACAACTCTTTTGAAGCTATAAATTTTGAAATTTTGATCAAACGGGAGTCGGGTTCTTTTTGAGTGGGCTCAAAAGCCCTGATGGTCACCAATAACTGTAGAGAAATTTCCTACTCTACGTTGTATTCAATTATTTTCAATTGAGCACTACAATTTTGGCACTTCGGGTGAAGCCACAGAGTTTTGAAGCAGAAGACGAGTTCATTTTGCCTAAGTGTTGAAGCGCAGCAGAAGCTGTCAAGTGTCATCCTCAGAGCGCGGTCCCTTTTTACCTTTTATTTCTTTTCATTTCAATTTTGACCTAAGTATTGGATTCAAGCAAAAGCGACCACGTGTTAGCCTTTGGGAGATAAAAATGGACAGCTGGCGACTTTTGAGGACCTCTTTGTAACTTTTTAGAGAACCACAGATCGTGCCACGTACCTAATAGTAGTTAAATGGAATGCACCACATGTCAGCATCTGCATATCATAAGAGGCACTCGTGTTTTCTATTTTGATAAAGACTTTTGATGAGTTGAGTGATAGAGAGAGCAAAAAGTGCCAGGTGGCAGTTGCGGAGGCCCTGAATTACCTTTTGAAGAAACAACAGAAGCCACCATGTGTTGACTGCCAAGAGCCTTTGTTTCAATACCTGGGTCCATGTTTTCCATTCAACGCATAAAGGCGTCATTCATTTTGCTAAGTATCAAAGTGTAGTGGACGCTGCCAAGTGTCACCTTCTGGGTCCCTCTCTACTCCATCCCCAAAAAGTAGAAGGCACTACATACCCCCAGCAGGAAAAGTGGAAGATGCCACGTATCTTCCCAGGAGCAACGGAGGTCGCCATGTATCAACTTTTGAGAGATCACCTTCGAGCCTAATCACTGAATGAAGATTGTGGCGGGTCCCAAATGATATTTTAAAAAGAAAGTGGAAGCAGCCAAGTGTCATCCTCCAGTGCCTTCTCGATCAAAAGGAGAGTTTTTCATAAATTGGCTAAGTATTCTCTTCCGTCCTAACAGAACAGAGTGCCCGCCTACCTGTTACAGTGAAACTGGAGGGAAATTTGGTGAGAGTTAATTTGAGTAGATGAAACAGTGCATTGGGTAGATTTTTGGGGCTTGCAAGCATAAAAGGCACCTTGTGTTTGTCCCCTAACAGCGGAGGTAGAGTAGACAGTTGAGCGGCCAAAGAGGTGAAGGATGAAGAAGATTGCGCAGGAAAGAAAGTGATGAAAGGAGACGCCCAAGGCTATATAAGCAAAATTATAAAATCTAAAAAAGAAGGGGGAATTCTCATAGTTTTAGACTTTCTGAGGTTTGTGACTAGTAATATCATTTTCTCTTGTCTCAATTTTCTTGAGTTGTAAGGTTGATATAATCATGCATGTTTCTATGCCCTTTATGTGGCTGAATGAATTAAGGAAATTTGAGCTCCATGCCTTGGTTGGTGTTGTCTGTGTCATTTGCAAAGTAGTCTATACTATAGATTTTCTAGTGTTGTGATTAGAAATATTATTTGCTTTTGTCTCATTTTTTAGAGTCTAAAGTTCTACATAACTGTGCGTGACTGCTGCGCCTCTTATGTGATTGGAGGATTCTACTAAGAAGATAGAACACTATGCCTTTGTTGACAATTCATGTATCTCAACAAAAGACTCCCCTATTGTGAGCCTTATGTTTCTATTATTCCAATCTTTTACATTGATCATGCACTTGTCTACTCTTAAATGTAATAGAATCCTATTATAGTCACTCTATGCTCAGGTTAGGATTAGGATTATGCTCAGGTGCATCACCATAGATAGATTTTAATTCTTGCATTTTGTGTTTCTGTTAATCTCCTATCCCTTTTCCCCAACACCTATAAACAGAAGAGACCAGCTTCTTTAAAACCTGGAGGTTGTTTCAAGCCGCATCGTCCCACAGCTTGAAACTTCCTATTGTTGATTGGCTAGGATCTAGCACAATTTTACGCCATCAATAGTAGCATAGGCTGTTTCATGGAATAAAGTGCCAAGCCTTTCTTGGCTACTATATATTGTAAATCTCTTCTTTTCACAAGGGAGATCTCTCTGTTATAGAAGCAAAACTCTGCCAAAATTGAAAGGCAATTACTGAGACTTTGAGCTCAGATTGTTAATCATATTTCTTTGTTTGAATGAGAAAGCAAGTTACTTTTAGACTTTATGCTATTATAGCTTGTGTCATTTTAGGAGATTGTTCTTATGTCTGTCTTTTGAATGCATTTTTGTCCAGTTAATGAAATAAGTAAAACTTGTGGAAGTAATCAGGAAGGTGTCCTGAAGCCAATTATGGGAAGACTTTGTGCTATCTACAATTGCCTTTAGTGTGTTTGTCTATTTTCTGTTCCTATGTAAAGGACCTTGGGATGACTTTGTGCCCTCATTGTCCTTCATATTTCACTCTTGAGAAGTCGAGGTGGAGACTTTGTGCTACACCTCAGTCTGTTGGTTACTATGCCCTTGTTACCAGTTACTTGTCACTACGTGAAAGAACTCTTGATGTTTCCTTCCAGACCACTTCTAAAAAAAGAGAAGTGCCTTCATTGTCTTCACCAGAATTTCTTCTTTGCTTGTGAACATCATCTTTGAAAAAGGAGAGATGGATGGTGTTATCCTACCCCTGAGTGTTATTTTCAGCTTATATATATTATATAGCTCCACATAGTTATAAGGGAACCTCCCCTTGATGAGAGGAGAGATTTGTCCCCTTTTGATGTGGTAAACCCACACATCTGGATGACCAATCTCCCTATGCTATGGTTAAAGAGACCTATTTTGCTCATCAGTTAGCTCGTGACAAAATATTCACCCAATAGTTTTTTGGCGACTCTACTGGGGAAGAACAAACAGTTTGAAGCCTCAAGCTTCAAGCTGAAGCAAGACCATTTTTTTTCATTTTTATCCTACAATCTAGCAACTCCACGCTATACCAGAAGCTAGAGAACCCAAGGTTTTGTTGACCCAATTTTTGAGTTGGTGCAGCAAAGAAATTTTGATTCATTTCCTCCACAACTTCAAGTTCAACGATCTAGGAGTGTTTCTCCTACCCATACCAGGTCACCAATACAAGGTAGAGCTTCTTTTTATGTTGTCACTAGAGCTTTACCTATACATAATCCACCCAGATTTGTTATCCCTGCTTCCCATAATCCAATCATGGTGGTTCAAGGCCCTTGGGGTAACTCTCTTGGCCCACTTAATCTAACTCCACCCCTACATGAGCTTCTACACAATTTAAGGAAGAATTTCCCCAAATTATTTAGTGATGGGAGAGTTCATCTTGATGAACATATTGCTACCTTCAACAAAGCCTATGGTGTGATAGGCATGGAGTATGAAGACGTGGCAGTCAGGTTCTTCATGGAAACATTACAAGGTGCTGTTGTAGACTGGTTCTACCATCTACAGGCCTAGACTGTGATCTACTGGAACACTCTTAAAGCTAAATTTGAAGCCAGGTTCAATTCTGTAGAAGATGCACATGCCCCTTTGGCCCAACTCACACAGATGAAGAAAGAACCTCATGAACCTATGAGGGACTTCATTGCAAAATTTGACAAGTTGAGGAACATGATTCCTATGATTGCTCAGCCAACACCTGAGAACCTTAAATGTTTCTTCATCAACTCATAGTTGCTTGAAGTGAGTTTTCTATTAAGACAGGCTGGCCATATAGACCTTGCTACTATTCAATATTTGGCCATTGAGGTGGAAGATGATCTCATCTTGGCAGGGAAGATAAGAAGAGATCCTAACAGAGGCAATCTTCTTCATCTTTTGAGAATTCATCTACAGGCACCACTAATCAAATGGTGCAAAAGCTGACAAATGAACTGCTAGCCTTGCAAAGATAAGTGGCCCAAGGTATGTCTACTCCTCCTTATCGAGATATGCCAAGGAAGACATTTTAGAACCAGTCATATCAAGGCAATGCTGCCAGAAGTCAAGGACAACCAAATCATCTATCTCCCCCATAGGGGAAACTTGCCATTGAAATAGTACCAACCAAATCAATAGTTGGATATCTAGAAATAAAACATGATTTCTCTTTTCAACTTGAGTTTGATCAAGAAAATGACATTGATCTCTTTGTATCAGACTAAGAAGAATTAGTTGGTGACTCCAACATTGGTTTCTTGAATTACCAGGATGAACCTAGAAGTGAAGGTAAAGTAGTTGATGGATCATACACTATTTTCACTCAATCCAAGAACCAGTCAGCCCAGCATGCTGATAAAGACAAAACAAGAGAAGGATCTCAACCTGTAATTTCAATTGCTAAGCGGGGAACCACTCTGCCTTTTTAAGTAAAGGACCCAGTGATCGTAAAAAAGGTAAATACATCAAGTACTCCTTCATCTTCAACTTCAATTTCGTAGCCCAGTCCTCCCCCTCTCAAAAACTAAAGGGATGAACTCCCATCCTTTATTCCTAGTTCATTTTAGACATTTGACATAATTGACCATGTCAAAAAAACCAAAATTCAAATGTCTGAATTTGAATTCCTACAGTCCAATCCAGAGTAATTAGATAAATTAGTGGAATGTGTGAAGAACCAAACCATCCCTGTAAGACCAGTTGTTCCAAAGGTGACTCCCACATCCACCCAAAATAACCTTGTCATTACTCCTCCTACTGCTCCCAGAAGGACATAACCATTTTATGTCTCCTTGCTAATAAATGGACACCAGCTGAACAATTACATCATAGACTCAGTTGCATCTAACAATGTCATGCCTGCCAAAGTAGTTAAATCTCTTGGTCTCACACTGATTAAGACATTTGAGAGATGTTTCTCCATAGAGAACAAATAAGTGCCACTACTGGGACAAATGAAGGATGACCAATTTGCATTTGTAGCATTCCCAGATGAGAGGATGAAGATGACAGTCCTGGTGGCCGACGTCCTAGCCTCATACAAAATTCTTCTTAGATGAAATTTTTGTAAGGATGTTGGTGGAGAATTAAGCATGGACATGTTTGAGGTGAGGATCCCTATCAAAGGCATCATGCAGAGGTTGCTCCTTGAAAAGGAAGCAAAATATGTGGTCACTCAAACATCGGCCCCTGAAGCTCAAATTTTGTTTGAGTCTTCAGGAATGGGTAACTTTTTCTTGACCACAGAGGATTGTCATGTTTTAGCAGATGAAAGTCCTACAAGTGGTGATCCAAAAATTGGTTTAGATAAAGTAATAGAAGGCATGAAAGAGCACAGTGTAAGCCCAAAGGAACTCTCCTCTCCAAATGAAAGAAAATATGAGAAAGGAGCAGTTTTTGATGATGTATGGATAGTAGAATTTGATGGCAGCTACTCTTCTACCAGTGCTGGAGCCAGGACTATGTTGATATCTCCTTAAAGAGATATTTTTTCTTCTTCATACAAGTTGCAGTTTAGTAATACCAACAACACTACTGAGTATGAATCTCTGTTACTCAGGTTGAAGGCTACTGAAGACAAAGGTGTTAAATTCCTTCACGCCAAAGGAGATGCTGAGCTGATAGTTTGTGGACAATCAAATCATGTGCTAGACTAAACCATAAGAGCAACAAGCTATGGTAGTGGACCATACTGCTTCATGCCAAAGTCATGAAATGAAACTCTTCGCTAAGAGAGTAAAGATTTATGGTTTTCAGATTGGAGACCACACCTTGCCATGGGGCAAGAAGAGAGAACTAAAAGGAGTGCACAAAAAATGTGATTCATGGTGGAGAGTTCCATTCACCCATCACTGATTCTATGGAGAAAATGGTTTCTTATTGATTTATCAAGATGGAACGCCATTTTCATTGTCTCACAGTGGGCGGCATCTAAAATGCTTCAATTTTTGAAGCATCAGATAAGATCATCTGTACATATGCATATTTGTATAGTCTTTAGTTATGTTTTGCACTTGTTGTTTTCATTTTTGGTGCCTTTCTTTATTGGGTAGCATGACTCTATAGCCCAATGGCACACTTCAAGGCACTAGAGATTATAGTTTCTACTTCCCTCAGCTATTCCATGTTTTTAACTAAAAGAAGTTCCCCAACTGGAGCCAGCTATTGTTTCCAAAATCTATCAATTATTTTTTGGGACAACATATGAGCTATTTTGGTCCTGCAGGCCAAAATCCTCTCTTCTTTTCTCAAAAATTGTTCTGGGCATTCAAATTCTCCATTTTTCAAGCTTTTTTAGCTAACGGACTTTGCAGGCTCAGTTCTATAGACTCTGCAGGCTCATTTCTATGGACTCTGCAGGCTCATTTCTATGGACTCCGTAGGTTGATTTCTACAGACTCTATAGGCTCATTTCTACGAACTCTATAGGTTTATTTCTATAGACTCCACGGGTTGGTTTCTTGGTTCTATGGACTCATTTTTACAGACTCCGTAGGCTCATTTCTACGTACTCCATAAGAAAGGAACAATTTTCCAACACTTAGGCAATTTCAAGACAGGTTCAATGCCTTGGTTTAACCAAAAATGTTCATTGCCTAGCTTCAAACAAAGGATTGAACCATTGAACCCAACTTCCAAAAGGTTTAAAGGTTCAACATGTTCAATGATGTCGGTAAGCTTAAAGAAGTTAAGTGCTTCGACACAAGTTCAAAGTTCAACTGCTCCAACAAGTTCAATGACTTCAAAAGACTTAGAAGAAAAGAAGGTTTCAAAGAATAAAGGAATGAACTGTTGAACTGTTGAACCTTGAACCAAATGGTTCAATGGGTTTGAAGAGATCAAAAGAAGGCTTCAAAGAACAAAGGAATGAACCGTTGAACCATTGAACTGTTCAACCTTGAACCAAAATGGTTCAATGGGTTTAAAGGTTCAACAAGCAGTTGGTTCAACACGGTTGGTTCAATCGGTCGATGCACTTATAAAAAATAAAGGAAGATTGAACCGTTGAACTGCAGTTGGTTCAATCAGCCAGTTCAAAGGAGTGCCCCAAAACCAAAAGGCCAAGTGCCCTTGCGGAGGGTAGTGAACAAAAGCAGACAAAGAGATATATTTCAAAAATATTTTTTGTGGCCAAATTTTACAAGGGAAATCATTCAGACATTTTGTCCGAAGGAATAATCAAAAGCCCGATTGAAAGCTCTGAGTGAAGGAAAGAAAGCGATTGAACGAAGAAAGTGACTGAATCAAGAAGCCGAGAAGGCCACCCGAACCGCTGAAACAGTGAACCAATGACGTCTCTGTGGACGTCAAATTCAAGACAATGAAATATCCATTGATTTTCAAATGTGGCGAGGAACCTGAAAACAAACTCAGTGACTATCTGAAGAGGGAGCTGAAAGACCATTAGAAAAGGGGAAAGATAGCCAGAGAGCCCAAATTACAATAAGAAAGAGGGTAAGACTAGAAATATCTATGCAGAAGTTATTCCAGTAGGTGGAATAGTCCACCAAGTAGATATTTGATCTTGCAAGCATTAAAGGCATGGCCTATTTTTCTCCATGGATTAAAGGCAAAGTGGACTGCTGCGTAGAGATCTGGAGACAGACCAGATGACTCAGGCCCAGGAGAAGACATTTGAGATGAAGTGATATGCCACAGTTAAGGCAGCCACCCTGTTCCAGCATGGTCCCTTGACAAAGCTAAAAATGCATTCAAGGCATTGAATGCAGCATAGGCCGTTCCATAGAACAAAGTGCCAAGCCTTTCTTAGCTACTATATATTGTAAATCTCTTTTTTTCACAAGGGAGATCTCTCTGTTATAGAAGCAAAACTCTGCCAAAATTGAAAGGCGATTACTGAGACTTTGAGCTCAAATTGTTAATCACATTTCTTTATTTGAATGAGAAAGCAAGTTACTTTCAAACTTTGTGCTGTTATAGCTTGTGTCATTTTAGGAGATTGTTCTTATGTCTATTTTCTGAATGTGTTCTTGTCCAGTTAATGAAATAAGCAAAACTTGTGGAAGTAATCAGGAAGGTGTCCTAAAGCTAATTGTGAGAAGACTTTGTGCTGTCTACAATTGCCTTTAGTGTGTTTGTCTATTTTTTGTTCTTGTGTAAAGGATCTTGGGATGACTTTGTGCCCTCATTGTCCTTCATATTTCACTCTTGGGCAGTCGAGGTGGAGAATTTTTGCTACACTTCAGTCTGCTGGTTACTACGCCCCTGTTACCAGTTACTTGTCACTACCTGAAAGAACTCCTGCTGTGAGGTTCAATTTAATGTTAGTTTAAATGGATTTGGCATATTTTTTTGACTTCAGCTAAAAAGGGAAATATATTTTCAAGGTTCAATCTTGGTGTAGAGACTCAAGAAGGGACGCGATATAGGTATTTAATATTTTTGCAGCAGAATTATAAATAAAATTATATTATTATGCAACAATAAAATTAGATTACAAATAATTTAATGTATTCAATTTAATTTTTAGTTTTAGATTTATAATGATTATTTAATATATTTAAGTAACTTTTTAGCAGAATATAAGATATTTTTAAAAATATACTTTTTCCTTTCGATGAAGTAAAAACAACACTCTGGATGGAGTGACGGGACTGTACAAATCCAAATGTAAAATTCGTGATGTAAAAATCTTTGGTTAGAGCGATAATTTTTTTTTATTACAATGCAATGTGTTTATATATTTTTTGAAATGTTTTATCTTAAAAACAAAAATAAAAAGTACTTGAAAAGTTATTAATTTGAATAAAAATAACCTTCCAAAACTGTCCTTCAAATTATTACGTCGAGAGGCATAACCTACAATTGCAGTCAGGAGTGTAATGGCATGAGTGGATAACTTTTATTTTTTGTGAGCCGACATATAAAAATAAATTATAAAAAAATATATAACCAACCGACAGTTACTATGAAAAGATGTAATAAAGGGACGCATTGTTTAAAAACATATATACCTTTAAATTATTACATCAAGAGGCGTAACCTACAGTGGCAGTCAGGGGTATAATGGTGTGAGTGGATAACTTTTATTTTTTGTGAGCCGACATATAAAAATAAATTATAAAAAAAATATAACCAATGGACAGTTACTATGAAAAGATGTAATAAAGGTATATACACACACATATATACACACACACATATACACACAATTTGTGTGTGTGTGTGTGTTTTAAACAACACATCCCTTTATTACATCTTTTCATAGTAACTATCAGCTGGTTATATATATTTTTTATTTTTTGTGAGCCAACATATAAAAATAAATTATAAAAAAATATATAACCAGCCGATAGTTACTATGAAAAGATGTAATTAAGGGACGCGTTGTTTAAACACACACACACACACACACACACACACATATACGTTTTTAAACAACGCATCCCTTTATTACACACACACACACATATACATTTTTAAACAATGCATCCCTTTATTACATATAAAAATGTGTGTGTGTGTGTGTGTGTGTGTGTGTGTGTGTGTGTGTGTGTTTAAACAACGCGTCCCTTTATTACATCTTTTCATAGTAACTATCATCTAGTTATATAATAAATTATAAAAAAATATATAACTAGCTAATAGTTACTATGAAAAGATGTAATAAAGGGACACATTATTTAAAAATATATATGTTTTTAAATAATGCGCCCCTTTATTAAATCTTTTCATAGTAATTGTCGACTGGGTATATATTTTTTTATACTTTTTTTAAACAACGCACCCCTTTATTACATCTTTTCATAGTAACTGTCGACTGGTTATATATATTTTTATAATTTATTTTTATATGTTGGCTCACAAAAAATAAAAGTTATCCACTCACGCCATTACACTCATATATATGTATGTATGTATATGCTTTTAAACAATGCGCTACTTTATTACATAGTTTCATAGTAATTGTCTAGCTGGTTATATATTTTTTTATAATTTATTTTTATATGTTGGCTCACAAAAAATAATAGTTATCCACTCACACCATTACACTCCTCACTACCACTGTAGGTTACGCCTCTCAACGTAATAATTTGAAAGACGGTTTTGGAAGGTTATATATATGTGTGTGTGTTTTTAAACAATGTGTCCCTGTATTACATCTTTTCATAGTAATTGTTGGCTAGTTATATATTTTTTTATAATTTATTTTTATATGTCGGCTCACAAAAAATAAAAGTTATCCACTCATGCCATTACACTCCTGACTACCATTGTAGGTTTTGCCTTTCGACATAATAATTTGAAAGATGGTTTTGGAAGGTTATTTTTCTTTTATTAATTTGAGTTAGTAACTTCTCAAGTACTTTTATTTTCATTTTTACAAATAATACTTACATGGTACCAATTCTCACTATTTTGTATAATTGACGCATAAATCATTATAGTTGTGCATTTTAAGATTAAGTGTAATTTTATCTTTGTTATTCCAATAGTGCAAAATAATATGTCATATACTTATCTACTCCCATTTTCCATTAGAGGTCATCCATATACATACATTGCATGTAAGTATGTGAAAACTTGTTCTTATATGAGTTATGACTATCTTCTCCCTCTATTTGATTTCAGCGTTTATATGTGTTCTCACGATGTTCATAGATTAGGTTGAATTTTGTACAATAGTGATATTATTACTCGTTTGCCTTCTTTCTCTACATGATTATTGTACACTTCTTATTCACATAACTTTTTACTTATATGTTAAGGTTTATAAATTTTTTATGTCGATATCCCATCTACTCATCCATTTGTGGTTTTGCTTCATCCATGTGCCATTTGTCCTATATAACTCTTCTTTTTTTATTGCTTTAGGCAATTTGTCATTTTCCATGTTTTACATTTTTTTCATGTAGTATAATAAGTAGATCATAGTTGTTACCTCTAAAAAGAAAGTGCCTATTTATGCAAGTAAAAAGTATAACTCTTATATATATATATATATATATATATATATATATATATATATATATATATATATATATATATATATAATTAATTTAAATTAAATTATGATTGGAATCTTATAAATATAAAAATTGTATGAAATATAATTGAAATATAATTTTGAACATATTAATTTTTTAATTTGTATTTATTTAAATCATAATGCGTAGGATTTGGAGGGGGTGAGATTGTATATTGTAGACACTTAAATACAGCCCTAAAGAATTTATTAATTATTAGCATGCTTATCTATTTGTCTATTATTGGTCCAAGTTAAATATTACTAGTACATTTTTTAACTTTTGGTGGTCCACATTCTCCTGCTTAGCTTTATTTTCTCCTCGACCCTCCCTCCTCTCTCATTTGTGTCACAAGCCTTATGTCAAAAGTATTTATACATTTTTTGTCCTGCTTTTCCTAGCCTCAATAAATTAGATTGCACTCACTCTCTTTTTCGCTTGTCGGTTGTTAGATGTCAGTTTGCACACCATTAAGGGTTCAAATTTTAATTCAATTATATGTAAATAAACAAACATTGTAGTTCATTTACAACTAAGAGATACATTGGACATTCATAGGGAATTATTGAGCACTCACAAACATTTTATAGAGATCAAATAATCATTACAAAATTGATCATTTTCTGAAGCTAGTATTTCCCATGGTGCACAACATAGGTTTTTGTATATCATTGATTTTTTTTTCAATCCTAAAATTTACTATTATTTGACATACTTTTATTCAAGTAGTTCTCACTATTTAGGTCCCTTATAAATAAAAGGTGCTTAAAAATGTCATGCCCAAAAAATTAAATAATAAAACTTAACTAAAACCAAGGAAGACATGGAATTTTATATTTTTATTTATTTTTAACTAAATATGCTCATAAGATCAATAATAACCTATGTTACACATAATATGACACACACACAAGTATTTTGACTAGCTTGTCTTATCATAATTAAATTTATCATGAGACTATTTAGAAGGGCAATAATCGAATAACGTCACTAAAGGGGTTTTAAACAAGGAAAGTTGAAACATTAATCTTATCTCACGATTAGAGAATAACTATTTGAAGCCTTGCATTAACAAAACTCTATATGCCTTTGTTGGGTGAATATTTTGTCGTCAACTAACTGTTGACAAAATGGAGATATCAGCCACAACATAGAGAGATTTACGCCATGAAAAGTACGGGTTTACCAGATCTGGACAAAGTAAATTTCTCCTCTCATCAAGGGGAGGTTCCCTATAGATATTTATGCGCCAGATATATGTATATAATTAAGCAAAAAATAACACATGGGGTGGTATCACAACATCTACTTCTCTTTTTTCAGAAGTAATGTATAAAGAACAAAAGAGAGAAATCCTAGTCCGCAGCTAACAACATTCCTCTTCTTTCAGGAATGGTATCAAATGTGGAGTAGAAAATCACCTGAAGTGATGAAGTTTACAAGAACACTCACGTAAGCACAAAGTCTTTCGTAGTCTCCTTCACCGATTCGAAACAAGTACAATTGTAGAGTGAAGTGAAGCACAAAGTCTTCACCTGAAACTACAAAAGATAACAGAATCTCAAAGATAAAAGCAGCAAAAAGTCTATCTTCTACCTTCCAAAAATGCCCTCAGATAATACTAACACACCCACTTTGCTTATTAAATTAGATAAAGAAGATATTACTAGGCAAAAGGACATAAGAACTATTTCCTAAATAACACAGACAATTTCAACACAAAGTCTGAAATAACCTGCTTCTCATTCATTCAACAAAATATGATTTACAAATTCGATCACAAAGTCTCAAAAGTTGCTTCAATTTCAGCAGAGTGTTTGCTATTAATTTTTCCAAGATCATTTACAAAATGAGGTCTCCACTATATATAGGGAGAAAATCCTCAAAAAGAGAAAATAATAAAATATATAAAATATCTTGGTCAAAGATGACTCATCTTTGATTTTTAGATATTTTTCTGAAATATTTACATGTAATTACATTTTTCAAAATTGCATGCACTTTGCACAAAACAGAAGTGCGTAAGGAGAGAAGAAGAAAGAATAAGAGAGATTCAGTTCTTGCTGCCAGATTTCTTCATATGTGCATCGAACATTGTGATGGATGCCTGAATTCTGATGCTGTCTGGCACAACTGTGTTCTTAAAGACGATTTTGGCTCTGATCAATGTGTCCTTTAATGTTGTGATGGCTTTAGCGTGGCCAGTTAACCTGAATTTTAGATTCTCCAAAGTTAACTGAGCATCTAGAATGCTGTCCACAGTAGACATTGAGAATGATTTTTCTTCAAAATCTCTCCGAACCATCTCCTTGAAATTTTGAATCATTTCTTCTGCCGGAAGGAACTGATTGTCCTTAGAGGTCAGGTCGCATGGCAGCTCTTCTAGTTTATTCAGCAGGCTCAGGTCACTCTTCTCACTAGCCTCCTTGAAAGCTTTGAGATCGTCAATTAGATCTTTGAGTACCTGAATCCTAAAGATCAGTGACTCCTTGATTTCAACATAGGAGTTCTTACTGGAGATGACACTGATAGATATCAAGGTGTTTTTCTTGAGATCCTTCATTTTCTTCCATCTGTTAAGATCTTTTTCTGAACTATCGATCTCTTGAGAAATAAGGGAGACGAAGTCATCTAGTTTCGCTTTTACCTTCCTCATTTTTCCTGTTCTTTCTACAACTTCTGTTAGTAGAGAAACTCCTTGAGTATGCATTTTTTCAAAATAGTCTTCTAGGACTTTTCCCTTTAAATAAGTATTTTCTGCTTTTTGAATGACTGAGTCATCCACAGAGAAGGCCTCTGGAGTTGCTGCTTCAGAAGGAAGAGTGAACCTTTTTATTACTACCGTTAGCTGCTCTGCTTTGGCCTTGTAATAATCTTTCATTTCTTTCTCTTGATCGAATTTCTGGATCATGATGTCCATAGCCGACTGAAGATCGCTTTTCGCACCTTTGTGAGTAAATTTGCCAAGTTCAACACGAGAGATGGAATAGCTACTCATCTTGAAGCCCTTAAGGGTTGCATCCTGTGGAGGCTTGGCAATTTCCAAAAAAAAAAGTCATTTTTCTTCGACCAATTTGGAGAGGATTCTTGGCCTCTTAGGAGCCTTTGCTTTTATCAACACTATTTTGCCAAAGTCGAATTCATCTAGGGAGATGGCCATCTTCTTTCTTTTTGGCGTGAAAGCAGACATCCAAGGTGAGAGAAAAGTACCTATTGTGGCAATAGTTGTCTCAGCCAATGTTACTATAGCAATTTCCATATTGCTAGTGGTGATAGTAGTTGAAGTTGGAGTAACTAGTGAAACTGTACCAATTACTGATTATGGCTCGAGTGCATGGCTTGCTGGCAAGTTGAAGGAAGGAGATGATAGACTTGGAATGGATCCAGAAGAGCGAGGGAAACTTCCAAAAGGGCTTTGAAGATTGCCAAATATGACTCTGGAAGGAGAAGCAACTTCGAAAGAAGGAATACTGATAGGAGAGATAAGAGAAGAGGGTACCACAGGAGATTGAGGGAGAGAAGGAGATACGCTCTTGATCGACTGTGCTTGTTCTTGTGAGAGTGGAGGTCCAGTGCTAGGTTGCCCTGACAGCTGATCATCTTTCTCCATGGGCTGAGCTGCATGTGCCTGAGGGCTCTGTTCTTTGGTTTCTTTGGCCACCGCTTCAGGCTCCTCGGTGGTCTTAGGCTTTTTAGATACAAAGATGATTCTAGGCTTGTGAGGCCTAGAAAGAGAAAGGACATCACTTTTGTTTTTAGTTATATTCTTTGCTTTCCTCTTCAATTTTGCTTGGTATTTAGCGTCTAAACCCGTAATAAATTCCCTCAGGGTGATTCCTTTGGCTGCTAACCAATCATTGGTGTTAGCCAATATTGGTTCGAATCTTTTTCTCAGAGAAGTCAACTCCTTCTAAGACCATTGAACTAGAGGGAGAGGGGAACTAGCAACCTTCTCTATCAGATACCTATTATTGATGATGTTTCCATCATCGATTAGACCAGAAGAGATCTCTGCAAGCCCGAGATATTCAATCTGCTCTAGTGTCAGCCTACAATAGTCCATTTTTTTAATCTCTTCGGCCGTCCTCAGGTCTACCCAGATATTCTCAATCATTGGTTCATGGGACTGAGTTTTCTTTCTAATCTTTTCTTTGACTCCCCTGTAGTCAATTTTTTCTCATTTCTTGAATGGTTTTAAAGTAACCATCTGCATTTTGATTTCCATGACCTTGGCTTTGGCTGATGTTGTAACGAAATACCTGCCAATCTTGATCGAAAACTTGAAACCTGGTCTCTTCAGTTCCATCTGTCTGGTATGCACGACAATCAGTTGTTGGCAAAGTTCCATTAGCACTAGCTTATCTGAAGGGAACTTGGGAAGCATGTAGGGGTAGCCTTGGTAAAAATTGACCTGAAGATAGCAAAATATAGGAAATTGTAGGAACATGCAGCCATAATCATTTACCACTGCCCATAGCCTTGTCTGATATTCTTTTTTGCTCAAGCTGTAGGTCGAAGAGACATAAAAATACGGTGAAGAAAGCATCATTTACTCTTTTGAAATGATGGGTTGACCCTTGAAGCATCAGTTGAGGGTAGCATGAGTAGACTAGGGTCATTCTTCTATCTCCCTCCATGGTTAAGCCTAAAAAAGTCTGCATCACAACAACCATATACACAAGGTATGAAGTCATGTAGAACCTGTGAGAGGTCTGCACCTTGGTCAGTGGCTCATGGAGGGTGTTGCTGATCTACTCTCCCTAAAAGATGGCTTGTTTGCCCTGAAAGATGATCTTGATGAATGGATACATCCATTCATGGAATTGTGAAGAAGACGGGAGGCCCCGTACTCTACTGAGAAGGGTGATCAAATCACCAACTTCTTTGACGAAATCGCCATCTTGATAAGCTTGACCTGGGAGACTTCAACCACTTATGGTTCATAACTTTCTTCGCCCTCTCAGAGTCTTTATCATATTCCTTTTGTGCGTTCCTGAAGTCAATTTGGGTTACTTCGGTGGCTGGAGGGCACATGAAAACTTTGTCGATGAATTTAGGGTCCAACCGAATCACCATATTACCACTGGCGTCTGAGACTGACCTGGTCTCTTTGTTGTAGAAGTATGCACATTAGAGGATAAATTCAGTATGATGCACTGCTATCGGAAAGGCAGCCACCAAGTGGATGTTGCTCTTGATGATCTTTTTTATCCCGGTGCTGGGGTTTGTCGCCTTTGTGTGGGTTAGGAATTCAGCCATGTCCACATGGGCAATCTCGGTGTCCCAAATGTCATCGATATTTAAGGAGACCGATGTGAGCGAGAAGATGCCCTGATACTTTTATTTCATCATTTTTGCCTTTTTGGGAGATGCTTTTATTATCAAAAATGATCTTGATCGGATGGGAGCAGATGTGTAGGAGTTCACTGATTAAACTGTAGTCATGATCGTCAGATTAGAGGAGAGTGGATGAGAGGGGAAAATGGCAATTTAAGTGATATTGGTTACTGGAGGTCACTCAAAAAAGTCAAGTGGAAGAAGGAATGAAAAACTAGGAAGAAAGAGAAAGAAAAGGACAACTCAAAAAAATTTTGGGAGTTAGGAAAATCTGAGGGAATGGTGCACGAGTGACAAAATTTGCCGCCCCTACATGTAAAGATAGAAGAGTGTAAGGGTGGTGAAATTCACCACCTGTGCAGGGAAGGGCTGCATAGGTAGTGAATTTTGCTACCCTTGCAGACTGAAGAAGAAAAGGGTAAGGGCGGCGAACATCGCCACCCTTGCAAGGATGGTCGATAGGGTGGCAAATTTTGTCACCCCTGCAATGAGGGCAGGAAGAAAGTAGGGGCGGCAGATTTTGCCGCCCATACAGGTTAGGAAGAGAAAGGGTGGAAAAAATCACCGCCCTTGTAGGAGACTATTATTCAGGGGAAGACATGGGCGGCGAACTTTGCCGCCCTTAAGGCTAAACACGGGCTAAGAAGAGGAAAGAGAAAACCATGGGTGAGCGTGAGGGAGAAAACAACACCTGCGACAAGGTGGAGAGGAAGCGTGTGGGCATGGAGAGAGAAAGAAAAAAATTAACACTAATCAAAAACAAGAAAAGAAAAAGAAACAAATTCCAAAAACAAACCCTACCTGAAAAATTGCACGTGCCACGAGGTTGAATCTGCCAAAATACACTTTGACTCGTTAGCTGCGTCGCTCAAACGCTAGAGGCAAGAAGAGAGGAGGAAGCAATGAGAGAAAAGAGGTTCAAATCGGCTTATATGGGGTGAAAAACTCACTCCAACAACCCATCGCGTGTGGCAATAAATGTCGTGCACAGTTATCGAGACCTGTTATGGTGACAAAATTTACTACCCTTGCATGTCGGGGTGCAGGGGCGGTAAAATTTGTCGCTCTTGCGGGGAAAAGTGCAGAGGCGACAAAATTTCCTGCCCTTGTGGGGAAAAGTGCAGGGGCAGCAAAATTTACTGCTCTTGTGGGGAAAAGTGCAAGGGCGACAAAATTTGTCGCCCTTGCGGGGAAAAGTGCAAGGGTGGCAAAATTTGCCGCCCTTGCGTAAAAACAAGAGAAATGCAGAGGCGACAAAATTTGCTGCCCCTACAGGAAATGGAAGAAAAGACTAACTCTAGAAGAGGTAGTCTGAAAAGGGGACTTGGTTCTTGAAACGTTTCGAGACCGTAACGGCCTTCACTTTTGGAAAGACGTGTTTCACGAATTTTGGAAGTTTTAGGGAGACCAAGACGAGAATGAGAAAAAGCCACCTTGAAAACAAACTTAGAGAGATGAAAGATGAAATGGACAAGTTTCGTAGGAGGTTGTTTCCAAAAATGAGCTAAGCTGATTTTGGAAATAACAGCTGGCTCTTGTTAGAAAATTTTCTTTGATCAAATTGATTAGCGGGAGTAGAAACTAGTCTCTAAGTGCCTTCATCCAAGCCATTGGGCTACGGAGTCATGCAAAAAGTGATAGAAAAATAGATAAAACGTAAAAACTATACATATATACAAATGAATTTCTTCAAGCCTCAAAGATTGAATAGCTTGAGATGTTGTCCGCTGTGAGGTTATGCAAATGGTGCTCCATCTTGGTACTTTAGCAAGATGCTGGCCTCACCATAGAGCTGTCGAATGGTGAACGGGCCTCTCCACAGAGAGTCAAATTTGCCATGCATCCCTTTGATTCTCGCCTCTTGTCCCACAATAAGACTTGATCTCTGACTTGGAATTCACGCACTCTAACTCTCTTATCAAAAAGTGCCTTTACCCAATTTTGGTGCTCCGTAATTTGGTCCACTACCATAACTCGTTGTTCATTCAACTCGGTCAGACACATAATCCTTTTGTCGACTGAGCTTTTGAAGGTCGAATCTTCGATTACTTTAGTTAGCCTGAGTGCTGGTAGTTCAAAGGTGATGGGGATTTTTGCATTTAATCCATATAGAAGTTAGAAAGGTGACATACCTATAGTCCTTTTAAGTGTTATCCTGTTAGCCCATAAAGCATCATACAAAGCTTTGTGCCATGTTCTCTGGTTGTCATCTACCAACTTTCTGATAATGGTGACCAGGGTCTTATTACTTGATTTTGCTTGTCTATTTTTTTGAGAAAAATAATCTGAAGTGTGAGATAAGGTAATCCCATAATAAAAACAAAATTGGGTAATTTCATGCGATGAAAAGCAAGCCGCATTATCTGTTACGATCTTTAGTGGAACCCCAAATCAAAAAATGATATTTTTTTTGAGAAAATTATACACTAATTTAGACGTAGCGTGCTTGGTTGGGATGGCCTCCACTCATTTGGTAAAGTAATCCGTTGCGGTGAGGACATAATCATGCCCGGCACTTGAAGATGGGTTAACAATACCAATGAAATCAATACCCCACTGTTGGAAAGGTTCTTCAATTATAATTGGCTTTAGAGGTAATGCAGTTAGCTTAGGCTTCCCAACGAACTGTTGACACAATTAGCACTTATGCACCCGTTTGTAGGCATCTTGGAACAACGTGGGCCAATAATACCTTGCTCGTAAAATTTTGTGCACAGTCACCGGTGCAGAGAAATGCCCTCTAGAGGTCAAATTATGAAAAGACTTCAAGAGTCTTTCTTATTGTGCCCTATCATCGCAACGAAGAAATGCCCCATCTAGGTTTCTCTTATAAAGACCATTGTCTCACAGGACATAACTAACCGCTTTCAGTTTAACATTTCATTTTTCTTTATAAGAAAGATGAGTAGGACATTCACCATATGTCAAAAAGTGAGCAATATCTAAATACCACTCATCGGTGGTTGCAAAAAGAAGACGGTAGACACATCCTCAGTCTCTACTTCATTTTTTGCTTTATCTGGAATGTTATTGGTGATCAACTGGCAAAGACCCTTTTTTCGTACAAGCTTTGTAGGTTTGATATCCAGATCAAACTCCTGAGTCTTGGCAATTCAGTTACCTCTCTTCGTACCAAACTCTTGCTGAGTCAAAATAAATTTTACTGTTTTGTCAGGTATGAGAACTTCGGTGTGCGAGTTCAGGATATAAAACTTGAAATGCTTGACTTCTTTGACCACTACGTATGTATGTTTTTCCATGTTAAAAAATTTCAACTCGTGGACCTTGAGTGGGCAACTCATGAAGGAGATAGGAGATTCTACACATTGATTTGGTTGAACTAAAATGGTCGATAGTGTATGCTCAGAAGCATAACTATATATTTTGAAACTCTTAGTATAGTCAGGACAAACTAAGACTGGTGCATGAGCAATTGCCTCTTTGATTTCATTGAACGTTGATTTGCCTTCAGCGGTCCACCTAAATACAGCATTGTCTTTCATCATGTCGATAATGTGACGAGTTTTCTCAACAAACTCAGGAATGAACTTTCGAAGAAAATTCACCTTTCCAAAGAAAGAGTGAACTGCGGTCTTGTTGGTAGGCAAAGCAAGTTCCTGGATGGACTTGACTCTCTCTGGATCAATTCTAATACCTTCTCGGGACATGATGTGTCTGAGAAGTTTCCCCTCAGTAACTCTGAAGATAGATTTCTTTGGGTTTAAAGAAATACCATTCTGGTGACAGCGTTCCAGTATCTTTTACAGATGATGAACATGCTCAGAGTGATGCTTTGAAAACACTGTCAGATCATCTAGGTATACTACAATGAATTTTCCCATTTCATCCTTGAAAGCGAGATCTATCGCCCTTTGAAATGTGGTGCCTGCATTTATCAGACCAAAAGGCATTCTTCGGTAAGTAAACGTGCCCCAAGGTGTGGTGAACACTGTCTTGTGTTGATCTTCTTTCTTGACTTCGACTTGATTGTACCCCAAAAAACTGTCTAGCATTGATAACATTTTTGAACCTGTTACCATCTGCAAGCCCTGATCCATGATAGGAAGGGGGTAGTTATCTTTTAAAGACAATTGATTAAAGTTTCTGAAATTCACACAGATTCAAATTTTGCCATTTTTCTTCTTGACGGGTACTATGTTGGCAATCCATGTTGAGTGATGGATTGGAAAAATTATCCGAGCATCCAGCATCTTTTGTATCTCAGTTAAAATAGTACCTGAGATTTTTGGATTATATTGCCTAGATTTTTGCTTGTAAGGTACGGAGTTGGCTTTCAAGGGAATGTCGTGGCGAATGTCATTTGGCCTGAGTGATTTCAAATCATCATAGGAATAGGCCAATACATCCATGTATTGGCGGAGTAGACGAGCAAGCTCAAATCTTTCCTCGAGAGTGCAACATTTCTCAATATTTATCATCTTAGGATCAAGCTTGGTTCCCAAGTTTACCTGATCAAAGTCTTGAGAGGACTTTGAATCCGTTCGTTGTTGCTTAATAAACCTGTCATGGTTATCAAACAATTTCTCTAGGGACACCAAGCCTTTTGGAATTTTAATCCCTTCAAGTGGTAGAAAGTCCTCACCTGTGTTCGCATGGGCCTCAGGAGCTGCCCCACACTCTCAGAATTCACTACCTTCAAAACGCAGTTGTTCAAAACTGTCTTTTTGCTCTAAGAAGGAGATGATTTAATCATCATTGTTAAACACTTGCCAGTGGCCGGCATTATCTGGTACACTTGGTCAAAAAATGAGCTCAATAGTATACTTAGCTCCCTTAAAATTTGGGTGAGGAACTAGAAGGGTGATAGAGACAGCCAATGCATCTGCTCGGTCATTGAATTCTCTCAAAATGACAGAGATGTTGAAGGTGTGAAAATTTTCAATCTGATCCCAGACCAAGTTGGGATAGTAACACAACCTCTCATTCTTGGTCTGATAGAGGTTTCTCACCTGACAGACTATCAACTCAGCATCTCCTTTAGCATGGAGTTCCCTAATGCCCCTTTCTCTAACAGCCTGTAGTTCGAGCAACATAGATTCGTATTCAACCGTGTTGTTGGTATTATTGAACTGCAATTTGTAAGACAAAAATAATATCTTCCTGAGGGGATACCAACACAACCCCAACTCTCGATCCAGTAGAAGAGCAATTGTCATCAAATTCTAAAGTCCATACCTCGTTAGGTGATGTTTCTTCTTTGAAAACTCCTCTATTTGGGGGAAGAGGCTCTTCCGTGTGTTCATCTTGATTTGTTGATTTTTTAGCTGTATCAGCTGAACACAATCTCAAGTTATCATTTGAAGAAGTTTCATCAGATGTCTCATGGGTTCCGTCCGTAGATAGGAAGTAGTTGCCCATGCTTGAGGACTCAAATAAAATTTGAGCTTCTGGTGCCGATGATCGGGTAACTACGTAACTTGCTTTTTTCTCTAGAAGTAACTTCTTCATGACACTTTGGACTGGGATCCTTGCTTCAGACAAGTCCATACTTAGCTCACCTCTGACATCTTTGTAGATATTCTGCCCAAGCAGGATGCCGTAAGATGCGGAAACATTGGCCACTAAAACCGTCATTTTTATCCTCTTCTCTGGAAAAGCCGTGAAGGCATATTGAGCGTCTTTTATTTGACCAAAGAGAGAAACTTGCTTATTTTCCATGGAAAAACACCTCCCAAAAGTTTAGGTCAAAGTCAAGCCAAGAGAATCCGTCACTTTCGCGGGCATGACATTATCTGAAGCTCCAGAGTCTATAATACAATTACTCAGTTTATAACCATTTATAAGTAGGGAAACATAGAAAGGTTCTATTTTCTCGAGAGCGATAGGAGGAGTCACAACAAGATTGTCTTGGGTCAGTTTATTTTTAGGGGGATCAGGAACAACTTTCAAAGAATCTTGTCCTATGGGGACGGCTTTGTTTTTTACATATTTTGCTAGCCTATCAAACTACTCTGGGTTAGCTCTCAAGTATTCAACCTCTGTCATTTAAATTTTAGTCTTTCTAGCATGATCAATTATATCAAATAATTGAAAAGAACTTGTAACAGAGGAAGAGAGTCCGTCATCAGGGACTTTAATAGGTGCGGCACTGGTCTGAGTAGCAGAAGTGAAAGATATTGGGTGATTGAGAGTACTCACTTTTTTATGGGTTACCTAATCTTTTGATTATGGAGGCAATGGAGTCTCGCGTTTGGTAATGGAAATCGCTGATCAGAGTTTTTCATCTACCTTTCTTTTGTCAGTCTATGAAGTTGACTGATTTTGAGATCTGGTGAAAACAGCGTAAGATCCATCCAAATCCTCCCCTTTACTTCCAGCTTCATCCTGGTAATCTAAGAAACCGATATTAGAGTCGCCAACTAATTCCTCTTTCTGCTCATTAAAGAGATTAGCATCTTCTTGTTGATCTAATTGAGGATGAAAAGAGTTGTCATGCTCAGCTTCCATGTAGCTGACCGCTGAATTGGTAGGTGCTGCTTCAATGGCTAATCTCCCTTGAGGGGGAGGTAGGCGATTGGATTGCCCTTGGTTCCAGGCAGTATTACCTTGATATTACTGATTTTGGAACATTTTCCTAGGCACATCTCGATAGGTAAGAGCAGACATACCTTGGGCTATTTGCCTCTTCAAAGTTATCAGTTCGTTCGTTAATTTCTGCACCATAGGGTCTGTAGTACCTAAAGAACTTTCAGCAGATGAAGAGAATTTATTTTTACTAGAGTCTTTTCTGATCTTACCTGCCAGGATAAGATCATCTTCAATTTTAGTAGCCAAACTTTGAGCCAAGGCTAGATCCATAGGGCCAGCTCGCCTCAATAAGAAACTTACTTCGGGAAGGTGTGAATTGATGAAAAAGCACTTGAAATTTTTTGGCATGGGCTAAGCCACAGTTGGAATCCGGTTTCTCAACTTGTTGAATTTAACTATGAAATCTTTCATGGGTTCTTGGAGTTCTTACTTCAACTGTGTTAGCTGAGCCAACAAAGCGTGTGCACCTTCATCAGGTTTAAACCTAGCTTTGAATTTGGACTTGAGCGTATCCCAGTCTGTTACTGACCCGACTTGCATGTGATAGAACCAATTCGTGATAGCTCCTTGCAATGTTTTCACAAAAATTCTAACTGCTACATCTTCGAATTCCACGCCGATCACGCCACATGCTATGGAGAAAGCGATAATATGCTCATCGGGATGAACCTTTTCATCACCAAAAAACTTAATTTTTTTTCTAAAACTATGAGGTAGTTCATGTAAAGGTGCAGTCAAATTGAGAGGATGAAAGGAATTACCCTACGGTCCTTGAGCCATAATGTTAGGATGATTAAATGGTGGGATAACAAACTTTGGTGGAGTATTTACTGGCAGGGCACGGTTAATCGTAGGAAAAGTTCTACCTTGTTTTGGTGACCTGATAGAATTAGGGGGAAAACTCTTAGAACGTTGGAGGAAAGGTGACGGAGGAAAGAGATCAAAATTACTTTGCTGCGCCAACTCAAACATAGGGTCAACAACACCCTTAGATCTCTGGCTTCTGGTGTAGCGTGGAGTTGCCAAATTTTAAAATAAAAAAGTGACCAAAATTACTTCAAGTTGAAGCTTGAGGCCTCAAAATGCACATTCTTTCTAGTGGTTTTGGTTTTGCAGACCAAATAATATAACAGAGATGGAGGGAGATGGTAAGGCTATAATGATAATGGGTAAGACATGAAACGGAGTCACCAGACTATGTAATGGATAAGGGTAGGGACTGCTTCAATCTGAAACTTGAGGTTTCAGACTGTACATCCAAAGTCCCCAGCGGAGTCGCCAGACTATGTAATGGATAAGGGTAGGGACTACTTCAATCTGAAACTTGAAGTTTCAGACTATACATCCGAAGTCCCCAGCAGAGTCGCCAAAAAGCTGTTGAGTGAATATTTTGTCGTCAACTAACTGATGACAAAATAGAGATATCAGCCACAACATAGGGAGATTTACACCACAAAAAGTATGGGTTTACCAGATCTGGATGAAGTAAATCTCTCCTCTCATCAAGGAGAGGTTCCCTATAAATATTTATGCGCTAAATATATGTATATAATTAAGCAAAAAATAACACATGGGGTGGTATCACAACATCTACTTCTCTTTTTTCAGAAGTAATGTATAAAGAACAAAAGAGAGAAATCCTAGTCCACAGCTAACAACATTTTTCTTCTTTCAGGAATGGTATCAAATGTGGAGCAAAAAATCACCTGAAGTGATGAAGTTCACAAGAACACTCACGTAAGCACAAAGTCTTTCGTAGTCTCCACTGATTCAGAACAAGTACAACCGTAGAGTGAAGTGAAGCACAAAGTCTTCACCTGAAACTACAAAAAATAACAAAATCTCAAAGATAAAAGCAACACAAAGTCTATCTTCTACCTTCCAGAAATGCCCTCAGATAGTACTAACACACCCATTTTGCTTATTAAATTAGATAAAGAAGATATTACTAAGAAAAAGGACATAAGAACTATTTCCTAAATAACACAGACAATTTCAACACAAAGTCTGAAATACCCTGCTTCTCATTCATTCAACAAAATATGATTTACAAATTTGAGCACAAAGTCTCAAAAGTTGCTTCAATTTCAGCAGAGTGTTTGCTATTAATTTTCCAAGATCATTTACAAAATGAGGTCTCCACTATATATTGGGAGATAATCCTCAAAAAGAGAAAATAATAAAATATACAAAATATCTTGGTCAAAGATGACTCATCTTTGACTTTTAGATATTTTTTTGAAATATTTACATGTAATTACATTTTTCAAAATTGCATGCACTTTGCACAAAATAGAAGTGCGTAAGGAGAGAAGAAGAAAGAAGGAGAGAGATTCAGTTCTTGCTACTAGATTGTCAGGAATCTAGAACAACAAACATGCTCTGATGCCACTAGTTGGGATCTTGCTCCTCAAAAAGAGCACAGTATGATTACCAGATATAAGCAATTGAATATGCGGAAATAACCAGAAACACAAGTAACTAGAATTCACCAATAGCACAGAATATGAGAGACAATACACTATCTTGTATTAACACTAACAGAAAAGAATACAACAAAGAGCCGCCACACTCTTTCACCTTACAGAGATTCGCCACACCTCAAGTGTTCAGTAATTCTTCTCACACACACACTCTCCTACACAAAAACGGTCCCAACAACCAACTCACACACAGAATTGGTGTTCACCTCACCAACCAGTCAGTAATAACCCTGCCGGTACATCAAGCACTCTATAGCACTTCAAGCTGATCTCTCATGAACCTGCAACCTGCAATTCAAAGACCAAACTTACATGTAGATCCCCAATGAGCTTGCAACAACCTGCAACTCACAGATCTTACAACTAGAAGGAACTCTTCCTTTCTATCTCATGCCTTATACAATACATGCCAATGGGTCTATAAATAGATCCCTAACTCAAACAATAACTTAGACTCTTAATTTAGACAATAGTCCTCGCAGCACAAGACTCTAACTGGTCTCAACATGCAAACTCTTCGTTCACTTAACTAACTGTCCGTGAAACGAATAGTTCTGGAACACACAGGCGACCGACGTCGGTCCCTGCTTGTCTGGTTCTGCCGACGTCGGCCGACTTCCTGCCGTCGCCGGTGGCCTTCTGCACTGGACTCTGCCGACGTCGGTCCTGCTGCCGACGCCGGTTCCTGTAGAACTCAGCAACCATCTGTTCCTCAGTTTGCAAAGGTTGAAGCTTTTAGCTCCACAACCTAACAATCTCCCACTTGGAGATAAACAGCTGCAACCTGTACATGTACCTGTACACCGTCTAGTTTGTTACCTTGGCTATGTATCCATCTTCAAAATCACCCTTGAAGACCAACCACCACAAAATCTGTGATGCAAAACCTGTCATCCAAATTACCTACCACATCCGCATCTACAACCATGTAGAAATAACCCTGAACTTGCATAACATGTGCACCTGCTACTAGTCCCTGTAAGAATCCACTGAACTGACCTCCAATGGTTCTCTCCCGGATTGGCTCCTAACTTGTGACAACTCCCACTGCTTGGGAAAACTCAGGTTTAGTACATACCATGCACTCAACCTCATTATGTGAATCAAGACACCTGTTCATAGAACTGTCCAACCATCGGCGTGCTAACCGGTTTCACACAATCATCCTGAAACAAAGTCAACAAATGACCTACCATGTCTCTAGAACACATTCTTGCCAAAGAATCTTGCTGCTCCCAGATTCTCCATGACAAACACCTGAACTAGCTTTACCTTTAGTTCAGTAATACCTGTATATGTAACCCTGCAACAAGCACATCATATAGAAAATAGGATAGTGTAGCTAATACTATCCAACCTGGTAAAGAGAAACACAATGAACAAACCTCCATTGCTCTGTAGCTAATACAAGATCAAATACCCTGATCTTCCATCTCACGTATCCCTCTCCGCTCTTCTTCATCCTTAACATCCATTCATCTTTCAGTGCTTACTTCCAGCTGGCAACACTACCCAAAACCCCTGTTTGGTTTTCCTCCAAGGAATCACATCCTCATCCATGCCTAGCTCCCACTGTTTCCTGGATCTACCTGTTCTGCTTCTTCAATAACTTCCTGGTCCTATGCCATAAGTGAGCAACAAGTAGTGTAAAGAAGGGAAATGACGAATTTAAGAACTTACTTACGCCTTCAGTCCTCCATATGGGCGCTTGAGACTCCATGACAGCTTGCTGTCCACCCAAAATTCGTCTCAGTGACCGATGCCGGTCACATCTCAGTCTACAGCCGACCGATGTCGGTTCCCTGCGACTGCCTCTCCGCCGACGTCGTTTTCCCCTGGCCGACGCCGGTCTCTGTCTGCCCCGAGTCACCGACGTCGGGCTGCACATAGCCGACATCGGTCCCTGTCTGGACACCGACGCCAGTTTTCCTGCCGACGTCGGTCTCTGTGTTTTTCTTGTGAGACCTGACTTTTTCCCGCGAGCTCCTTTTGGATCAAACCCTTGTCCAAATCACCCTTGCTCTGCTCAGAATTCATCTGCATCTTGTGCTGAACTCTGTCCGTCACTTTCTCCTTGAAAACTATGCCTTTCTTGTTCTTGTCACTAACATCGGATTCCTCAAGAAATCTCACCTTCTTCTTCTGCATACAGAAATCACGATCCATGCCTTCCAAGTCCGAAAGCATATCCTTTGACTCAAGAACCAGCATCTCCTTCATATCTATGTGACCAAGCCTATCAAGCCACATCTCCTAATCTACAGCTGAAATAGATAACCCAGAAGAAGAATCAGTAAAACAAGTAGATAGATAAAGCGTACCTACTTTCTTACCTCTAGCTATAACAAGTGTACCCTTGGTAACCTTCCAAGAGTCTGCTGTGAGAGTTACTGTGCAACCCTCTTCACCCAAACTTCTAACAGAAATCAGATTCCGCTTCAGAACTGGGACGTGCATGACCTCCTTTAACACCCATGTGTTACCTGTCTGCAGTTTCAGCTTCACTTTGCCTTTGCCAACAATCTGACAAGACTTACCATCCCCTACACAAATTTCTCCAAAATCTCCCTGGACATACTCATGAAAAAATTCCCTATGTGGGGATGCATGAAAAGAGGCACCAGAATCTAATACCCAAGATTCTACTTTATCCAAAGAACATACCAGAGCATTCTGTGCAATGTAACCTGCAGCATCTGCTTCTTCTTCATGTTCTTCATGCTGATCTGTACCCGATCTGCAATCTCTCTTTAAGTGCCCTTGCTTTCCACATTTCCAGCAGGTTATTCTGCCATACCTGGACTTGGATCTCTTGCCCGTCTTCGACCTTGATCTCCCACGCTCTATCTTCTCTCTTGGCCTTCCTCTTCCTTCAACACTCAAAGTATCTCCAGATGATTCACCTGTGGTTTTCCTGCGTATCTCTTCGTTCAAGATTACACTCACAATATCATCCACTTTTAAGACTTTTGAAGGAGACACAGTATTAGAAACTGCCATTACCATACCTTCCCAACTTTCAGGTAATGAACACAAGATTAAGAGAGCTCTTATTTCATTATCAAATATAATATTGACTGAACTTAACTGGTTTACTAAACTATGGAAATCACTAAGATGGCTATGAACAGATCCACCTTCCAACATTTGCAAATTAAATAAACGCTTCATAAGAAATACCTTATTCGAAGCTGAGGGTTTTTCATATAAATTTGCCAAAGATTCCATCAACTCCACCGTTGTCTTACACTGTGATAAGCTGGAAATCACAGATGATACAAGACTCAATCTAACAGATCCCAGAGCCTTCCGATCAAGAACCTCCCATTCTTCATCTTTCATATCCAAGGGTTTGCTAGCAACCCCACCCAACGGTAAGTACAAATCTTTCTGATACAGATAGTCCTCAATCTGCATCCTCCATAATTGGTAGTTCTTGCCATTGAACTTCTCCATTCGTAGTTGACTGCTTTCTGTCATTGCTCAACTCCCACTCAAACAAAAACCCTGTGAGTAACCTGTAATCAAAACACACTACCCAGATCTACACCAATTTGTTAGTATCCCAACCAAAAGCTCTGATACCAATTGTTGGTATCAAGCTTAAGAACCTACAACCAAGGCTCTGATACCAGTTGTCAGGAATCTAGAACAACAAACATGCTCTGATGCCACTAGTTGGGATCTTGCTCCTCAGAAAGAGCACAGTATGATTACCAGATATAAGCAATTGAATATGCGAAAATAACCAGAAACACAAGTAACTAGAATTCACCAATAGCACAGAATATGAGAGACAATACACTATCTTGTATTAACACTAACAGAAAAGAATACAACAAAGAGCCGCCACACTCTTTCACCTTACAGAGATTCGCCACACCTCAAGTGTTCAGTAATTCTTCTCACACACACACTCTCCTATACAAAAACGGTCCCAACAACCAACTCACACACAGAATTGGTGTTCACCTCACCAACCAGTCAGTAATAACCCTACCGGTACATCAAGCACTCTATAGCACTTCAAGCTGATCTCTCATGAACCTGCAACCTGCAATTCAAAGACCAAACTTACATGTAGATCCCCAATGAGCTTGCAACAACCTGCAACTCACAGATCTTACAACTAGAAGGAACTCTTCCTTTCTATCTCATGCCTTATACAATACATGCCAATGGGTCTATAAATAGATCCCTAACTCAAACAATAACTTAGACTCTTAATTTAGACAATAGTCCTCGCAGCACAAGACTCTAACTGGTCTCAACATGCAAACTCTTCGTTCACTTAACTAACTGTCCGTGAAACGAACAGTTCTGGAACACACAGGTGATCGACGTCGGTCCCTGCTTGTCTGGTTCTGCCGACGTCGACCGACTTCCTGCCGTCGCCGGTGGCCTTCTGCACTGGACTCTGTCGACGTCGGTCCTGCTGCCGACGCCGGTTCCTGTAGAACTCAGCAACCATCTGTTCCTCAGTTTGCAAAGGTTAAAGCTTTTAGCTAAGGCTATAATGATAATGGGTAAGACATGAAACAGAGTCACCAGACTATGTAATGGATAAGGGTAGGGACTTCTTCAATTTGAAACTTGAGGTTTCAGACTGTACATCCAAAGTCCCCAGCGGAGTCGCCAGACTATGTAATGGATAAGGGTAGGGACTACTTCAATCTGAAACTTGAAGTTTCAGACTATACATCCGAAGTCCCCAGCAGAGTCGCCAAAAAGCTGTTGAGTGAATATTTTGTCGTCAACTAACTGATGACAAAATAGAGATATCAGCCACAACATAGAGAGATTTACACCACAAAAAGTATGGGTTTACCAGATCTGGATGAAGTAAATCTCTCCTCTCATCAAGGAGAGGTTCCCTATAAATATTTATGCGCTAAATATATGTATATAATTAAGCAAAAAATAACACATGGGGTGGTATCACAACATCTACTTCTCTTTTTTCAGAAGTAATGTATAAAGAACAAAAGAGAGAAATCCTAGTCCACAGCTAACAACATTTTTCTTCTTTCAGGAATGGTATCAAATGTGGAGCAAAAAATCACCTGAAGTGATGAAGTTCACAAGAACACTCACGTAAGCACAAAGTCTTTCGTAGTCTCCACTGATTCAGAACAAGTACAACCGTAGAGTGAAGTGAAGCACAAAGTCTTCACCTGAAACTACAAAAAATAACAAAATCTCAAAGATAAAAGCAACACAAAGTCTATCTTCTACCTTCTAGAAATGCCCTCAGATAGTACTAACACACCCATTTTGCTTATTAAATTAGATAAAGAAGATATTACTAAGAAAAAGGACATAAGAACTATTTCCTAAATAACACAGACAATTTCAACACAAAGTCTAAAATACCCTGCTTCTCATTCATTCAACAAAATATGATTTACAAATTTGAGCACAAAGTCTCAAAAGTTGCTTCAATTTCAGCAGAGTGTTTGCTATTAATTTTCCAAGATCATTTACAAAATGAGGTCTCCACTATATATTGGGAGATAATCCTCAAAAAGAGAAAATAATAAAATATACAAAATATCTTGGTCAAAGATGACTCATCTTTGACTTTTAGATATTTTTTTGAAATATTTACATGTAATTACATTTTTCAAAATTGCATGCACTTTGCACAAAATAGAAGTGCGTAAGGAGAGAAGAAGAAAGAAGGAGAGAGATTCAGTTCTTGCTACTAGATTTCTTCATATGTGCATCAAATATTGTGATGGATGCCTGAATTTTGATGCTGTCTGGCACAACGGTGTTCTTAGAGACAATTTTGGCTCTGATCAATGCATCCTTTAATGCTGTGACGGCTTTAGCGTGGCCAGTTAACCTAGATTTTAGATTCTCCAAAGTTAACTGAGCATTTAGAATGCTGTCCACAATAGACATTGAGAAGGATTTTTCTTCAAAATCTCTCTGAACCATTTCCTTGAAATTCTAAATCATTTCTTCTGCTGGAAGGAACTGATTGTCCTTAGAGGTCAGGTCGCATGGTAGCTCTTCTAGTTTATTCAGCAGGCTCAGGTCACTCTTCTCACTAGCCTCCTTTAAAGCTTTGAGATTGTCAATTAGATCTTTGAGTACCTGAATCCTGAAGATCAGTGACTCCTTGATTTCAACATAGGAGTCCTTGCTGGAGATGACACCGATAAATATCAAGGTGCTTTTCTTGAGATCCTTCATTTCTTTCTATCTGCTAAAATCTTTTTCTGAACTATTAATCTCTTGAGAAATAAGGGAGATAAAGTCATCTAGTTCTGCTTTTACCTTCCTCATTTTTCCTGTTCTTTCTACAATTTTTGTTAGCAGAGAAACTCCCTGAGTATGCATTTTTTCAATATAGTCCTCCAGGACTTTTCCCTTTAAATAAGTCTTTTCTGCTTTTTGAATGACTGAGTCATCCATGGAGAAGGCCTCTAGAGTTGCTACTTTAGAAGGAAGAGTGAACCTTTTTATTACTACCGTTAGCTGCTCTACTTTGGCCTTGTAATAATCCTTCATTTCCTTCTCTCGATCAAATTTTTGGACCATGATGTCCATAGCTGACTGAAGATCACTTTTCGCACCTTTGTGAGTAACTTTGCCAAGTTCAACACGAGAGATGGAATAGCTGCTCATCTCGAAACCCTCAAGGGTTGCATCCTGTGGAGGCTTGGCAATTTCTAGAAATTTTTGTCCTTTTTTTTCGACCAATTTGGAGAGAATTCTTGGCCTCTTAGGAGCCTTTGCTTTCACCAGCACTATTTTGCCAAAGTCAAATTCATCTGGGGAGATGGCCATCTTCTTTCTTTTTGGCATGAAAGTAGACATCTAAGGCAGGAGAGAAGTACCTGTTGTGGCAATGGTTGTCTCAGCGGATGTTACTATAGCAGTTTCCATACTACTAGTGGTGACAATAGTTGCAGTTAGAGTAACTGGTAAAACTGTACCAACTACTGATTCTGGCTCGGGTGCAGGGCTTGTTGGCAAGTTGAAGGAAGGAGACGATAGACTTGGAATGGATCCAGAAGAGCGAGGGGAATTTACAGAAGGGCCCTGAGGATCACCCTATATGACTCTGGAAGGAGAAGCACCTCCGGAGGAGGGAATACTGATATGAGAGATGGGAGAAGAGGGTACCATAGGAGACTGAGGGGGAAAAAGAGATACGCTCTTGATCGGTTGTGCTTGTTCCTGTGAGAGCGGAGGTTCAGTGCTAGGTTGCCCTGATGGCTGATCATCTTTCTCCATGGGCTGAGCTGCCTGTGCCTGAGGGCTCTGTTCTTCAGTTTTTTTGGCCGTCGCTTCAGGCTCCTCGGTGGTCTTAGGCTTTTTAGATACAAAGATGATTCTAGGCTTGTGAGGCCTAGAAGGAGAAGGGACATCACCTTTGTTTTTAGTTCTATTCTCTGCTTTTCTCTTCAATTTTGCCTGGTATTCAGCTTCTGAACTCGTAACAAATTCCCTCAGGGTGATCCCTTTGGCTGCTAACCAATCATTAGTGTTAGCTAATATTGGTTCGAATCTTTTTCTCATAGAAGTCAGCTCCTTTTGAGACCACTGAACTGGAGGTAGAGGGGAACCAGCAACCTTCTCTGCTAGATACCTGCTATTGATGATGTTTTCATCATCGATTAGACCAGAGGGGATCTCTGCAAGTCTGAGATATTCAATTTGCTCTAGTGTCAACCTGCAATAGTCCATTTTTCTAATCTTTTCGGTCGTCCTCAGGTCTACCCAAATATCCTCAATTTCCCTCCGTGGTCAAGCCTGAAAAAGTTTGCATCGCGGTAGCTATATACACAAGGTATGAAGTCATGTAGAACCTGTGAGAGGTCTGCACCTTGGTCAGTTGCTCATAGAGGGCATTGCTGATTTGCTCTCCCCAAAAGATGGCTTGTTTGCCCTAGAGGATGATCTTGATGAATGGATACATCTATTTATGAAATTGTGAAGAAGATGCGAGGCCCCGTACTCTACTGAGAAGGGTGATCAAATTACCAACTTCTTCGACGAAATCACTCCTCAAAAAGTTTTGTGACCATCTTGATAAGCTTGATTTGGGGGACTTCAACCACTTATAGTTCATAACTTTCTTCATCCTCTCAGGGTCTTTATCATATTCCTTTTGTGCGTCCCCAAAGTCAATTTGGGTTACTTCGGTGGCTGGAGCACACATGAAAACTTTGTCAATGAATTTAAGGTCCAACCGAATCACCATATTGCCACTGGCATTTGAGACCGACCTGGTCTCTTTGTTATAGAAGTGCGCACATTGGAGGACGAATTCAGTATGATGCACTGCTACCGAAAAGGCGGCCACCAGGTGGTTGTTGCTCTTGATGATTTTTTTATCCCAGTGCTGGGGTTTGTCGCCTTTGTGTGGGTTAGAAATTTGGCCATGTCCACGTGGCCAATCTCGATGTCTCGAATGTTGTCGATATTTGAGGAGACCGATGTGAGTGGGAAGAGGCCCTAATACTTGTATTTCATCATTTTTGCCTTCTTAGAGGACGCTTCTATCATCGGGAATGATCTCAACTGGATGGGAGTAGATGTGTAGGAGTTTACTGATTGAACTGCAGTCATGATCACCAGATTAGAGGAGAGTGGATGAGAGGGGGAAATGGCAATTTAAGTGATATTGATTACTGGAGGTCACTTAAAAAGGTCGAGTGAAAGAAGGAACAAAAAATGAGGAAGAAAGGGAAAGAAAAGGACAACTCAAAAAATTCTTAGGAGTTAGGAAAATTTGAGGGAATGGTGCACGAGTGGCAAAATTTGCCACTCCTGCATGTAAAGATATAAGAGTGTAAGGGTGGCATAATTTTCCACCCATGCAGGGAAGGGCTACATAGGCAACGAATTTTACCGCCCTTACAAACTGAAGAAGAAAAGGGTAAGGGCGGCAAACATCGCCACCCTTGCAAGGATGGTCGGTAGGGCAACGAATTTTGTCACCCCTGCAATGAGGGTAGGAAGAAAGTAGGGGCGGCAAATTTCACCACCCATACAGGTTAGGAAGAGAAAGGGCAGCAAAAATCGTCGTCCTTACAGGGGACTATTATTTAGGGGAAGACATGGGTGGCGAACTTTACTGCCCTTAAGGCTAAATGCGAGCTAGAAAGAGGGAAGAGAAAATTACAGGTGAGCGTGAGGGAGAAAACAACACCCGCGATAAGGTGGAGAGGAAGCATGTGGGCAAGGAGAGAGAAAGGAAAAAACCAAAAAAAAAAAAACTAACACTAAACAAAAACAAGAAAAGAAAAAGAAACAAATGCCAAAAACAAACCCTACCTGAGAAATCGTGCGTGCCATGAGGTTGAATCTGCCAAAACGCACTTTGACTCGTCAGCTAGATCGCTCAGACACAAGAGGCAGGAGGAGAGGAGGAATCAATGAGAGAAAAGAGGTTCAAATCAGCTTATATGGGGTGAAAAACCCACCCCAACAACCCGCCATGCGCGGCAATAAATGTCATGCATGATTATCGAGACCTATTAGGGTGGCAAAATTTGTTGCGCTTGCATGTCGGGGTGTAGGGGCGGAAAAATTTGCCGCCTTTGCAGGGAAAAGTGCAGGGGCTACAAAATTTGCCGCCCTTGCAGAGAAAAGTGCAGGGGCAGCAAAATTTGCCGCCCTTGTGCAAAAATAAGGGACATGCAGAGGCGGTAAAATTTGCTGTCTCTACAGGGAATGGAAGAAAAGACTAACTCTAGAAGAGGTAGCTTGAAAAGGGGACTTGGTTCTCGAAATGTTTCGAGACCGTAACGGCCTTCACTTTTTGGGAAGACATGTTTCACGAATTTTGGAAGTTTTAGGGAGACCAAGCGAGAACGAGAAAAACCCGCCTCGAAAATAAACTTAGAGAGACGAAAGACGAAACATACAAGTTTCGTAGGGGGTTGTTTCCAAAAATGAGCTAAGCTAATTTTAGAAACAATAGCCTTGATCTTCAAAAGAAGAGGTTTCATCAAGGCACCTTAAATTAATGTGAGAGAAGAAGGTGAGTGAACCCTAACCTAACCTATGACCTAGATCCGATGCCCCCACCACAACTTGGGCAACCTATATATCCACTCCTCAGAATCAAGGTCTGATGTAGTTCTCCTTAAACTTGTGATTGCTTCCTTTATGAGAAATTAAAATTGGGTTGGCACTCTAATCCAACAAGGAACAACTACACCACTCAAGTGAGCTTCTATAAGCTCTAGGTGAAACACACACTTGGAAGTCACTTTAATGTAAACTATCAATTAGGGTATGTGTGTTTAACCAAAAGCACTTGCTAACAAGGAATACAATGAGATTCAAAGAGGATGACAAAAGAACCCCATTAATTTAATTCAATAAGATAAATGAATCAACAATCTCTTTCACATACCTCTCAAAGAAACCCTATCTCTTGATATTTTTTATCAAGACAAGGATTCACAAAGTTCACTTGAGGGTGTGACAAAGGCATTATCCAACATTCAAATATAGTCTCAACCACTATACATCTATGTATACCACAAATTTATCAATTAGAAGGTTATAAATGCACAAGGAAGAATTCCTAAAAATTTAAGTTAAGTATAAGCACTCTGGGAGTTAATTATTATGCACATGTTCCAAGAACACCTTAAAATTAGTCATTGACATTGACACTAAGGAAGCATCATAAGGTTTAGTTATCTATGCCGGTACCCACTCCCTGAATTATTTACATATCTATGGTAATCACCTTTACACATAAAATTAGGGTTGGTTGTAGTTCACCCATTACCAAAATGATTGTTATTATGGAAGAGAAGGTTATCAACCTTCATTACTTAGTTATAAGACTAGTTTAACATTGTTGTCCATAAGCATAATACTACAACCACTAGTTGGTCCAAGAACAATTATCTTTCTCAAAAACTAAGCAAGGCATGTAAACATATGGAAATAAACATGTTAGACTTCCAATGTCCAACCAAGAAATAACCAAGAGCACACTTTAATATGAACAAAAACACCTTCCTAGATCTTATCTAAAAGGGGAAACTAATACCTTACATAATTAAATGTAGTTAAGGCTAAAGCTCAAACTAAGCTAGTAGGTTGTTTAACCCTAAATTTTGATGTGGGGCATCTAAGGTTAAGAAATATAGATATAGTTCTAATGCAAGGGTGATAAATTAATCTATAACAGACTAATTAATAGAAAACTCAAATAAACAATAATTTATATAACTGAGATTGCTAAAAATAGTAAATAGAATAATTGAAGGATATTATAATAAATAATAAATAATAGTACTTAGTTGATTTACTATACACAAATTGATATAAACTAGAATAAGGTGTAAAATATGTAGGATCAATATTCTAGATCAGTTGTCAAATTTTAGAAATTATACTTTTGTGGCTACATACACTACATTGATGCTAGTGTCTGACTATGATGTAGGTGTCCAATACATAATAATGAGTGGATATGGGTGTGACTAACTTTCTCATTTTAGGTTTTCCATCACCTCTTTGCTTACGCATTTAGATCTAGGATATAAGTTATCTTTCTTCAGTGATAGATCAAACCTTGGCTCTTCATCCTTCTTCACCTTGGAATGAGTTTATTGAAAATGGGTTAGTGGGCTCATGGTGTCAAGTTTCCCCAAAGACCCCTCTATCAAAGGGTGCTACATACATAGCCAATGTTCCAAGTAGAGCCTTATACTTATGTGTTTCTCTCCCATGTGTGGGAATGTGTGTGCACAAAGGTGCAATATAATATATAAAGATGCATGCAGTGATCTAAAGTATAATTTGACAAATATTGCTCATGAGTTGCTCTTTGAATGCTTCAAACTTATGAGACTACTCATATGGTTGATATAAAAATAAAGATGAATAGGGCAGAGTACAGTGCTTGTGCAGTTGATTGGTTTAACTTTAGTAGGTATTTGCTAGATGAATAATGAGAAGGATTAGACTTATATTTATACCACATGTTTTGAAAATATCTCATGACAGGATTAAATAAGACAAATAGGCAAACCCATGGGTTTTGATCATTTTGTAATTTGGATGACTTTTGGATACTGAACATTAGATAAGGATCCAGACACTACCATCAGTGGTAGTGTCCCTCTATGTCCAGTAGTGTCTATAAGGTTATAAAACATGTATTTAAATGAAATCGATAGTGAATGATGTTTATCAAGTTTTAAAAAAATTGTGCAGTACAAGAGACTTGGGTTATCAAAATGATATAGATTAGATTAAGAGATAAGTACTTAGGCATAGTGAGATGGCGAATGTGAGCCTTTAGACAATAGGGAGGTCTAGAACTAAAGGGTAGAGCTCCAATTTATATTTATCAAATGTGTAAAATTGAGATGCTATAAATATTAAGTTTTAATAGCTATATTTGTTCCCCCTTTAATCTAGTAAAGTATAAGGATGAAAATAATATGTTAAATGAAAGAAATGTGTACCTGGGTATGTATAACATAACTTGCCTTTGATTGAGCCCACTTTGATTGATTTGTTGCTATAAGACCTGTAACCAAGAGTATGTTATAATATAAATTAGTGCATATAATCTGAAATTTGAAACAAATTAAATGCTTGAAAATAAGGAGAGCAAGGAAGGAGTACAACTTTGTGTCGATACAATCATGTTACTTCTTGATGCTTTGAGTCGGTAAAGAGGTGATGCTTTAAATCAGTAAAGATGCTTCCTTATGAAGCATTGGAGTTAGAAAAAGGTTCAGATTTGAACCTTTGAGATTTAAAGAGGGATATTGGAAGGTATTATGCCCCCAATCCAGTGTAAGGATGAGTTGTGACACAACCATTGAGATCATTATATCTCAATCACACAACTCAAGTGTGAATATATATAATCTGCTGAGGGTGAGTGATTTAATCAACTCATCTTATAAATCTAGTGAGATCAGATGATTTAATCAATCCAGTTTATAAACCTGGTGAGGTTTAATGATTTAATCACTTCAACTTAGAAAATGAACCAATTATTGTAGCAAAAAAAAACTTGATAATTATACATCCTGGTGTAATCGATGCATCCTAGTGAATAGTATAATTGATAAGTTTTAAAACTTTTAGTGTATTAACATGGCATATGCACCTCTAATATGTCTAATTTGGAGTATGTGTGTCATAAATATAAAAACTTTATTTTAAATATATGCAAAATCAGTGCAATGTATAGGATTTTGATCCAAGTGTATATCTAAATCATGAAACTGAACTGGAATTTGTGCAAATGTGGAGGTCATGTTTTTATACAATGCCCCCATTAAAGTCTAGAGATATTGAGTAAGTGTGTAATTATGGAGGTCATGTTCTAATGACATGCCCCCACTAAAATCTAGAAACTAAGAAAGTGTGTAAGTGTGAAGGTCATGTGTTTATAACATGCCCCCATTGAAATCTAGAAATTGTGAAAATGTGGAGGTCATGATTCTATGACATGGCCCCACTGATATGGCCTCCTTTTTGAGGTGACGAAACTATAATCTAGAAGTTTCCTTACCTCAAAAGGATAAGGTATTTGTATAATATGTGTATGAATCATGTAGTATATAGGTATAACATGTCAATGTAGGTATATCAATTAGGCTCACAGTAGGTGATCAAAACAACTCACAAAGATGCATGATATAGATAATGGTAATGTCTGGAAAGTAACAGTACAAACTCAATAAATAATCAAGCACACACACAAGAGAACTCAATGTAATGTAAAAGAATGGTTTAAGGAGACCTCATATAAGAGGCATGCTTAAATGTCACACAATCGAAAGGGATGATAATTTAAATGTCCAATCAACATAGAATGACATATTCAAATGTCAAAACAATACAATGGTACAAGGGCCAATAGGCAAGGAACATATTCAAATTTTCCACAAGCAAGACAATAGAAATGAATAGAATACACTCATAGAAGTGAAAAATAGACAAAGCATAAGTAACTAGCATAGACATATTATACTAGTCCTTACAAATATGTGTTAGCAAATTTTTTTATGTAGTATAACATATCAAGTACACTATGAAAAATATGAGGATGTATATAAACATGTGTGAGCATTAGTATATAAGCTCAAACATGATAATATGGAAATGATCATAAATGATATATAACTTGTACCAATCGTGATCAGAGAAGTAGATGCCCCTAACATACTACATGACATGAGTAAAGGAAAGGCCAACATATGGAAGTGCATAGATCATGTGTTTGGGTATGCTTGTATCACACTCAAAGATGCATGAAACATATGTGTATATAGTAATGAAATGATATGTTATATACTAACATACAGTAAACAACATAAATGCCAAAGAGCTAATAAAATATGAGAATGTTGAATATTTTGGTATTTTGGAATTTATTTAAATATTTTTTTATTTTTGGAACATTTAATTTTTTTATATTTTGGAATGTTTTACCTATCCAATGATCTTAGGATGAGGATGAGAATCTTTGGGGAGTGGTAAATAAATAACATTTCCTGAGCGAAATGTGCCATATGTGTGCATAAAAGAATACGGAAGTGTATCATGCTCTTTTGGTAAGTTTGTATTTGGTATGTTTAGTTTGTCTTTATATGTATTTGGTTTCACATCTTCTAGTGATGGATTCAACTAATATGTACTAGGTCATGTAGGTATAAGTAGATTATGTGGTAAGTTATCAATTGGATCAGAACATAGTTTTTTAAATTGTTCATTGGAAGATTGTTTACTATCTATATGAGCAATGATAGTAGAAGAGTTTTATTATTAGGAAGGGATTGTAGTTTCCCCCTTTGTAAATGCATTTGGAACTTTAGGTTTGTAGAGCGTCTCTTATATTTTGACCTCCTGTGTTAAAGATCCTATTATAAATATTTGATGTGCCCATTGCTCTAATTGTAACATTGCCTTTTATAATTATTCATTTTGTACCCTTCTTGTTTCAAATTTTTATTTTATCCTTTTATTTGTGCATTTTCCTTGGATATATTTCCATTTTTAGGTTATTGTTATTTTGCATTAACAAAATTAATATGCATCTTTGAATGATTTGCATTATTATTTCCAATATATCCCAAGCCTTGAAAGTCATTATGATCAGATGTAGAGATATGACAAGTGATGCTTTGTGCATGTTTTCCCAATCCTCGACCATGAAACCAAAATGTTATAGATATTGTTATCCAAAACCATATTGTTTTGGAAGTTGAGTATCATTATTGAGAAGTAGATTTGTATCATTTCCTTGGTTTGATTTTTATTTTTGAATCTTTTATTACTTTAGGTTTGGCATTTGTAACTATTTTTGTTCTAAATTATTATTTGGTACCCATATTTTTTATTTTTGCACTTATGTTTTAGGAGAGGTACTTATAATGTGAGTGGGTTGCTTGATCAATGTATCGATGATATGATCACCACTAGCATTTATCTTTTGTATTTTTTCTTCAAGACAAGACTACAATTGGTATAATACCCATGTATTCTATGATATGAACAATGGTATTTTGACCTTCTAAGAAGATGTAGAGGAGGTAGTTGGATCATTTTGTTTTGAATAATTTCTCTTAGGATTTCACTTGCACTCTTATTAGTTTTTTATTCGTTTTTTGAGTCACTTGTTTTAGATGTATTTTGTTGTATCTTTTCATTTGGATATGAAACCTTTTTGTGTATAACCTTGCTAGATGAAGATGCAAACACATGATTAAAACTAACATATTTTGGATTTTTTAGGTATGTCATATGATTTTTCAATAATGCAAGATTTCAACTGAAATATTGATTTTGATTTTGTAGCTCTTCTATTACCTTGATCATAGTGATGTTTTGATCTTTGAGGGATTCATAAGCACAAACCCAAGGTACTTTAGATTGAATATGCATACAAAAATCATTTAAAGGAGATGTGGGAGGTGGAGAGGTGTAATGAAGGATATGTATAATAGGATGGACTACCTTACCTGTTGGATTAGTGATAACATGGACCTGATTAGAGGGCTAGGAGCTATCATCCTCCGTAAGGTTAAGAGGAAGTAGAGGTTCCTTTTTACCCATTTCCTAAATAAATAGTATGAAGGTTAGGGAAATAAAGAGAAAAAAACATCACCTATACTATGCCCACACAAAAATTAGATCTAGAAAAAAATAGATGTAGTAATCTAAAACTCTAGAAAGTTGAAACCCTCAAGGAAAACTTAGTAAGATTTTTCACAATAAGAATGTAGAAATTTGAAGAGATTGGTTGGGTTTTTTAAATATCTAAGAAAGCTTTTTCAGGAAAAATATAAAACAAGCAAAACCTATAAAATAAGGGAAAGATAGGTATTCATTATGTAGTGTATATCAAGCTATACTCAAAATATTTAATTACATGTTTTGAAAATTCCATATATAATTTAGACAAATAGAAAGAGGTTTACAAGTATTCTGACCTAAGTAGAAGAAACCTCTGGGGAAATTTAAAATGAAGCTGCTAAGAAGCCAAAATATGCCAATCAAAGAAGAATAAATTGTAAAGTATATGCACATGAAACCCTTGTAACAAGAGAATGTACAACATTAGGGTAATGTTTCAAATCTGAAAATCAATCACAACAAGATGAAACCCTATGAGGTTAGAAATCCTAGATCAAACTAAGTTTACAAAAAATGACTTACAGGTTAGGTTCACTAAATGTTTAGCCCTAAATTTTGATGTGGGGAATCTAAGGTTAATAAATATAGATATAGTTTTAACAAAAGGATGATAAACTAATCTATAACAAGTCAATTAACAAAAAACTCAACTAAATAATATTCTAAATTTATACAACTGAGATTGTTAAAAATGGTGAAGTATAACTATTGAAGGATATTGCAATAAACAAGAAATAATTTTACTTGTTTAGTTTACTCTAGACAGACAGATCTAGACCAAAATCAAGTGTTAAATATGTAGGATCTATATTTTGTATCAATCAATAGATTCTATAAATTATACTTTTGTGGCCATGAACACTGTAGTCAGATCTGGACACTACCATCAATGCTAGTGTCTGACTGTGATGCAAGTGTCCAATACATAATAATGACTAGATTTATACACAACCAACTTCACCATTTTAATTTTTTATCACCTTTATGCTTAAGTATTCATATCTAGGATACATGTTGTCACTCTTTTTTTATTGATCAAACCTTAACTCTTCACCCTTATTCACACTTGGAATGAGTTTATTAAAAAATGGGTTAGTGGGATCACGGTGTTCAATTTCCCCAAACACCCTTTTATCAGTGGGTTCTACTTACATATATAATACTCCAAGAAGGGCCTCAAACTTATGTATTTATGCCCTACGTGTTATAAGGTGTGTGCATAAGGGTGAAATATACTATATGAAGATTCATGCAGTGATCTAGCTTGTAATTTAAAAAATATCATTCATGGGATACTCTTTGAATACTTCAAACTTATGAAATGATTAATTCTATGTTTGATATGAAAATATGGATGAATAGGTTAGAGTAGAGTGCTTGTGTAGTCGATTGACCTAGCTTTAGTAGGTGTTTGCTTGGTATTTACTAGATGAATAATGAGAAGGCTTAGACTTGTATTTATACCACACCTTTTGAAAATATCTTTGTTTCTATTCAAATTTTGCTTTTAGTTTCAAAGAAGAGAAAATGAGAAACTAAAGAAGGAATGGTCAAGGCTTGATGTGTACCTGGATATAGTCTGCGCACCGTAATCCAGACGCTGTGAGTACTCCTCTTTAGCTGTGGAGGAATGACACCTGCAAAGAAAGAAGCTTGGACAAAAGAAGGCGTTAAATAGATAGATGGTGGGTTATCAAGTGAAAGCTTGATCCCAAAAGTATGAAAACTTCCTTAAGGGATATAAACCCACTAATAAAAAAAAGAAGTATGTCTGATAAATAGCAGAATATGAAAGACTAAAGTGATAAAAGATTGAAATGATAAAGAAATGGAATGAAAAAGGGAAGCAAAGGCTTACTTGAAAGAAGCTGTCAAACTGATCACAGTCGTCGGCGTCGGTGGTCCTACCGGCGTTGGTTGGTAAAGGTGCCGACGTCGGTTAATATGCCGATGTCGGTTGGGGTAGTGACCGGCGTCGGTCGGGGCAATTAGTTTGGACGGGTTCTGGGCAAGTCTGTGGTCTGTGGACAGAGTCTGGTCAGGGTTTTGGTCTGTGGACAAGGCCAAGGAAGGGTCTGGGTTTATTAACAGTCTTGAGACAAAGTTTTGGGCTTGGTTGAATGGTCTGGGGTCTGGGTCTGAGAGTCTGGTTGAATGGGCAGAGTGTATGGTCTGATAGAGGATGAAAGAAATAGGGAGGTGGATAAGTCAAGATTCAGGTCTGGCTTGGTTAACAGTCTGGTCTAGGGAGATATTGTTTGAAAGCAATAACTGAAAAGAGAATAAAAACACAGACATTATACTTACCTGTGCCTAGTGGAAGGTGTGCTACTGATGATTCCTGTACCTGCTGTTGATGTAGCCTGTGTGGAGAACTTGTTGCTGATGGAGAACCCTGAAGTTGTTGCTGCACCTGAGGGAGAGAGTGAGAGGCTTGACTGAGAGATTTTGTAGATTGACAGATGGTCCAAGACTCAAGATTGAAGGATTCATGCTTTTGATTCCAGGGATTAGCTAATTTCTGATTCAGATTCGGATCCTCAAAGAGTCTAAAAAATTGGTTAAGTATAACCGACATCGGCGATTCCGTTGGCGTCGGCTGACACTTGACCAACGTCGACGGGGTTAGAATTGGTCTTGGGTGAGTCATAGGATGGAAATTAGTCTAAGGCGAGGTGTCCTAGGTGAGGTGTCATGGGTGAGGTGTCAAAGGAGGGGGGTTTAATTCAAAATAAGTTTATTATTTTAAATTAGTAATTTTTAGGAATGGGTTAGGAATGGACCAAGGGGGAAGGTGACCAAGGGTTAGACACTATTTAGGTGTCTACATTTGCCCCTTTTTGTCTTGTTGGTTGCTCTAAACGAACTTCAAGACAAAAATAGGAGTTGGTTGCCCTAGGTATGGGATAAGGTTGATTTCATCAAGTGAACTGCAAGACAAAAATAGGCGAGGGTTGGTTGCCCCGATTATGGATGAGGTATCCCCCCTCAAAGCAGGAGTCAAGAGAAGGGAACTTAGAATTGGGTGCTGATTTGACAGAGTGGATGAAAAGGGTGAAGATAGAGTGAGAACGTTGCAAAAATTATGATTGTGCGTACACCACTTCACAAGAATGGTCAGGTCAAATTGTCGCAGGTCAAGGGTCAAGGAGTGCCAAAACTGAAATAATCAGTCCCCAGCATTTAGTCATCTACTGATTGAGTTATTCAATCAAAGCTGAAGCTCCAATGGTCGTCATGTTTCAGGTATCCCAGGCTTAGGAAGTGCTCCCGAAAACACGAAAAAGTCACAAGTAGTGCGGATCAACTGGCTTGCGATCCTATAAATGTGAAGGTCAAAAGTGTGCGCACAATTTTGCTAACCAAATCATGAGGTAGCATACATGCAAAAACAACCAAGGCATGGTCATGGCATAAACGCTTTGGAAGTAGTCACGATTTTAGGAGATGGACATGATCTCCAATGTTTGGTGGTCGATCGATGGAGGCAAAAGTGATCTAAGTGTGCTCCACGGGGACAAAGTGACGTGTTTTAGAGGACTAACTAATTAGGGACATGATTTTGGTCATTTTGAAGAGGGTTGAAGTTTTAAGGCTATCGAAATCGGTTATAAAACCGATGTCAGTGGCCAAAAGAGGCCAACGTCTGCGGAAATCGGCCGACGTCGGTGGCCTAGGGCACGATTCTGTCGATGTCAGTGGTCTACCAAATTTGACAAAATCAGATTGGCAGCCCACCAAAAGTCATTTGTGATATTTGACCAAGAGAAAAAAGAGCTTTGGAGTGGATTTAGTGAAAGTGACCCAGAGTTGATCGAGGAGCTGTGTGAGGTGTCATATAGGCATTGGTGAAGAGGAGTGAGTTGGAGACTGATTAGAGGCTGTAGAGGTGTTTGTGGGTCCAGTGATGTGTGAGAGCAGAAAAACACAACAGAGATGGCAGAGGGGAGTAGAGGACCCACAGGAGGTCCACCACTAGTGGCACCCATCGTGACACCACATCGGCGATGTCGGGATGAGGTAGGAGGGTCTCTGAACCTATTTGATTCTTTTTTGTGTTGAATTTAGTTTTTTGAATTTTTGTTGTTTTTAGGCAAAAATCAAAGGTGGAGGGTAGCTAGGAAGGTGGGTGGGGAGTCTAGGATAGGTTAGGAGTGATTTTAGAGGGTTTTGGGTGTGTTGGGGGTTAAAAATGGGGAAGCCCTAAAAATTAGGGCTCGCCTTGTTCGGCCCTAGGGCTGAACCAGTCGCCGACATTGGCGGGTTCACCGGCATCGGCCGACCAACGATCGACATTGGTCGATAACCTGTCGACGTCGGTTAAGTGAGTGCCGTCACTGGCACGCTAATCGATGCCGATGGCTGCCTGGTCAAAAAGGGTGGTAAAAAATGGTTAAGTCGAAAGGTCAAAGCTACGCCAAGGGCTTCCCGGGTGTCAGGTTAGGCATAGATAGTTAGAATGGTTGGTAAAATAGGAAGAATAAGAATAGTTTTAACATGAGATGGACTGTGGATGGATGCAGGCGAGGCAGACCTTAATGCTGTGGGATCGACTCCTGACCTTGCTGATGCAGATGCACAGAGGCATGACAGTCGAGGAGTGGGCACAGATGAGCGCAGTAGGGCTAGGCGAGTTGAGATGCTACTACAGAGTGGCGAGGGACGTGAGCCTCATGGTGGCATTGATCGAGTGATGGGACCATGCCACCAACACCTTCCACCTGCCTACGGGCGAGATGATGGTCATGGTCAAGGACGTGTGTCAAATTTTGTGATTATCGATACACAGAGCTGACATCTATGTGTGCTCGAGAGAGGTGCATGATATCCACATGGTCACGCTGTTTGGGGAGCACATCACAGAGACGAGTTACCATTCAGCTAGTTTTGCATATGAGCCTTTGTACGTGGCAGATGAGGACGCACATCGGTTGGCGATTTCGATGATGATTGGCATCACAGTCTATGCGTTGCCGGATGCGGAGGGAGGCAGGTTCTCGGTGGCCATGATCAGGGTTTTGATGGACATGCTAGAGTAGCAGACAGTGTTCACCTGGGTGCCTGTCTTTTTAGCCCAGGTATACAGAGAGTTATGGGGCATCAGTCAGCAGTGACGGTACAGCCTGTGTGTAGGCCACCTTCTGCATTATTCGGCATACGAGCACATTATGGTTACCTGACCGCTCGACCTCTTAGTGGCGATCCAGGCCAGATTTAGGGTTAGGTTCAGGCGATGGCGCGAGATGATGGTGCAGACGTGGGTGGATGGAGTGGTCAGAGACATTGACCACTACAGAGGCGTACTGGAGGCCTTAATTCCAGCAGATATCATCTGGAGACCATACTTGGTGTATCCAGCATTCAGAGACCAGGGTGAGCAGATGGTCGAGACGTAGAGCAGGCGATGGGTCAGAGGTAGGCAAGCCGGCGAGCTCGAGAGGATTCTAGTAGAGAGAGTGCGGTACCAGTATGGGCTGCTACAGGACATACTTCCTGCATTCCCATCGTACAGGCAGGATGACATAGAGGCACCGCTCCCACTGCCAGAGGAGACAGAGGAGCCAAATTTTGAGGAGTTGTCAGCAGGACCTAGGATAGCCGACCCAGGGTGTACAGAGGCCTACACAGCTTGGTGGGCAGGGTAGTATACAGGGATACAGGTGGGTCCCCAGCCAGATCTACAGGCTATTACAAGGGAGTGGGATACAGCCTGCAAGGAGAGGGACACTGCACGATAGGAGAGAGATGCGGCTCAGGCCCAGGTCACAATTTTGTAGGGAGAGCTAGCCGGGGTTACAGGGCAGCTGACTGAGATGACAGGTCAGGTGGCAGCTTTAACAAGGCAGGTCACACTGTTACAGGGACAGCTGGCTGCAGCCTAGGCACAGGTAGTGGCAGGTCAGAGCTTTGGAGGGCAGGGCCCATTACAGCAGCCATCATTTTCATAGGGGGTAGGATTGTCGGCATTAGTGCATCTAGGTTGGCCACAGCCACAGGGGTCTTTATAAGGCATAGCATTAGGGCAGATGGGTCCACCGCAGACTTTATCTCTAGTTAGATACAGTGATGCGCTAGACGAGATCGCATACTATGAGAGGGCCATCAGGGGGTTCCCTCAGATACAACGATACTCAGAGATGCGGGCAGAGCAGAGTCGACAGAGGTTGATGTCATGAGTGACAGCTTCTGGGTCTTGCAGATGGCACAGATCAGAGGGAGGAGAGGATACAGCCTCTTCTCGGCCACCGCCACCACCACCACAGCCGCAGCCTTGAGGGCAGACTTAGAGATTCATTTTTGATGTATATACCGGCCTGCGAGCCGTTGACGCGAGATGTATGAGAGAGAGAGACAGAGGCACAGAGTTGTGCGATTGTATAAAAGATATTTATATATATATGATGATGGTTTTGGATCATTAATTTGTTATGGATGTTTAATGTTTAATGTATTGGACATTTTTGATTATGATAATGATGCATGTTTTGATATTATGTTTATGATTATTATGATGATGTTTAAAAGTGATGATGATAATGTTATGGTGATTAAATGATGATGTTTAATATAATGATGTGTTGTGATAATGCTAATAATGAGAATGGGCATGACTTTTAGATTAGATGATGATGCGATATTTATGTTATGTCTTACGGATTATATGATGTGAATGCTTAATTATGTGATGATGATTATGATGTTTGTGATTAATGATTATGATGTAAATTATGAAAATGATTATGCTAAAGATTATGAAAATATGTGATTGGTTGTGATGTGATTGGCAGGTGATGAAAGAAGGAGATGGAAGAAAGTGACGAAGAGAATGGCCGAGGCAACCCTAGAAGACCCCATGTCAACTGAGTGTTGCGTACATAGCCCCTGTCGTTAGGGCCTCAGGCCAATGTAGTTCTCCCAAGAAGGGAGGAAAAAGATTGAAGTGGTCGATTTTGGTCATGACAAAGATATAGCATTTCCCACATGTCTGAGGGTACATGCTTGAAATGATGAGGGGAAGATGATGCTACAGCCTTTTTCAAATGGTGTATTCTGTAACATAAGTCGGAGTTTTTCATCCCTAGCAACTATCCATATTCGTGATGGATGTATGCTAAAAATGAATTGAGGTCTATTTATGCTTCAGCAAGTATTGGTTTATGCTTAACATAAATTGTGTGGTTAATAGTTTCCATGTGTATTGGTGTTCATAGAAACTATGTGAAATGGACTAGGATGATGATGATGATGGCATGATGTTCTGTTGTTGGTCTGAAAATGTTTTGGTTAAGTGTGACCAAAGTGTGAAAGATAAGTAAAAGGTGCATTGCTCTTTCATTGACAAGGACCAGAAAGACAACATAGACATGGGTTGTTAGAACCAAGAGCCTCATTTATGCATTGCATTATTGACCATAGTTATGTTAGAGCGGTAATCGAATCACTTTTGACATTAAAGTGAGCTCGAAGTCCCTTGAGTAGGTGATATGATAGGAGGAAAAGGGTAACCCGTTTTAGAGTATGGAGCACTTTGCCCCTTTTTATAGGAGACCCTGAGATAACTACATGTCAAGTCCATGACCCGGTTTTTTTTTTTTTTTAGAGAGAGCAGACTGATCAATACGGGAAGTCCACATAAAGATGTCATTTGTTTGGTGGTCATTTGTGAAGCTGATCGATGCGGGAAGCTTCTAAGAAAGTGCTATTTGTAGAAAGATTTAGTCATAGCCATCCTTCGAGGGAGTGGTCTATACTTTGCTTTATAGATTTTGAATAGCTATCCTTCGAGGGAGCAGTCTATTAGTTACAGCAATGATAGTGCAGTGGTCCTTTGAGGGAGCAGTCTGCTTTTGATTTTTTTTATTTTGTGACTTTGGATATTTTGACATCTTGATTTAGTTTTGACAGAATATCGAGTCATGGACAAGACTTATAGAAGATCAAAGGCTCCCTTTTATTAGGACAAAGCATCCGTACATTATAAAAGGGTTGTAGAGGATTTTGTTAAGGGAAAAAAGGGGTGAAATGGATTGAGGATTTAAAGGACAATGATTGCTCAAGGGACAAGCTCAAGCTAAATGTCAAGTGGATGAATACTCGACTAACAGTAGAATGGTCATAGATGCAAAGCATTAAGAGGCTCAAGTTCTGGTCGGCCTTCAAGAGAAGACAGACGATAAGTCCCTGATCCATACTTGTGCATTATGATATAAGGTCTGAGCCAATTAGGAGCAAATTTGCCTCATTTACTCCGTTCCATATTGGTCACATGATTGATGTTGGACATAAAGTTGGTTGATACGGTGGCTGATTGGTCGAGACTGGTTGAATGTTTTGATAAAAAAGGGTGGTTGAATGTTTGGTCAAGGTCATGATTGATGATTGGTCAGTGTCTGGTTGATATTTAACTGGTTGATGTTCGGTCATTGGTCTGGTCAAGGTTATGATAGTCGGTATAAAGTCAAACTCCCCCCAGTCATTTTGCGGTAGGAAGAATGTCTACCACCCAGTGTAGATGATCAATGGGATGGAGAGAAAACGAGAAGGAGAGCCTGGGTACCCTACCTGGCTGATAGATGTAGGGGACCCAAATGAATGACATTTAGGCAGTGAAAAAGTTAGGAGGGATGGAAACCACCGACTCCGTAGGTGAAGGAAGAGGAATAGGCGAGTCTAGAAGAAATTGGTCGATGGTTGGTTCGGGGCAAAGGTTTGTGGAAGCCTCAGTGGGTTCTTGGAAACCCAGTCCATACCGTTTCTTGGCATTATCGTCATTGGGTGTTTCGATAGGCTGATGGGAGCCTTGTTCGTAACGTCCAAAGCCAAAACCCTTCCATGCACACCTATAAAGGTAGGTATGTGCAAAGGTGGGGTTACTAAGAAAGGAGAAATTGGATGTGAATATTTGAGGTGAGGAGGAAGGATTTGATTCAGTAGGAGCTTGATCCAGCCCCCCATAGACGAGATTGGTTCGAAGGCTAGGAGGACCATAAGGAATGACCATTCCGATCCGACAGTCATAGTTTGGGTTTTGATGAAGCTGTCCATACTCTTGAGGAGTCTGGAACATGTCTAGAGTAAGTAGGCGATATTCCCCTAGTGAAAGTCTTTGGAAGATGTCATCCATGGAGTCCTTAGTTGTTAATTGAGAAGATGATGTGGTGGTAACCGTTGTTTGCGTACTAGTTGACGCTTCTAAGGATGGAGATGATGTTTGGGTTGATGCCTTGAGTAGGATAAGAATGTCGTTGGGGCGATAGGTTGCGTTACAAGTCTTAAAAAGAGATGGGTCGGCGGGAATGACATGGACTTGTTTGTCGTGTTCAAATTTGACACAACGGTGAAGTGTTGAAGGGACACAAGCCATAGCGCGGATCCAAGGTCGCCCTAATAGCATGTTATATTAGAATTCTCCTTCAATGATGTAGAAGAGCTCCGAGATTGTGCATGGACCAATGCAGATATGGAGGACAACAGTGCCAATAGTGTTAGCGGTGGTGTCATTAAAGGATCTAAGGATTGCGTCAGTTTTCAATACGTAATTCTTTGGAAGAGCCAATTGATCAAAGGCGTGTGTGGAAATGATATTAATGCTAGCACCCTCGTCGATCATAACTTGTTTAATACAGGTTCGATCAACATAGGCTGTGATGAAAAGGGCAGCGTCCTGATCTTCCAAGGTAGAGGTTGGGATCTCAGAATGACTGAAAGTGATGGAGGCGACGGGGGATAAAGAATGGACTAAGGCAGCAAGTGGTTGAGGGTCTTCAGGTTGGACTTCTGCTGCCTGTAGGGCTTTGATTAGAGCTTGGCGATGCTGGGGGGAGCTTTGGATAAGGTCATATAGGGTCATCTTCACAAGCGTTTGGTGAAGTTGTTTTATCATAGATTCTGTGATTGCCTCTGAAGAAGTGGGTTGGGACGCACCTAAGATGGAAATCTTGGGTTTCGGTGGTTGAGGTGCCTGGACAAAAGGATAGGTCCAAGGAATAACAGCTTTTTCTTTCACCTTGTCCTTTTGTGACCTAGTGGTTATATGGATAGCATTAATTTCAAAGATAGTAGGTGAAGAAGGGGTTACGACCTGTTGGCGAGAGGTTGAAGTGGTTGGATGGGAAGGTGTCGAGGGTTGGTCAAGAGTGTCCTCAAGGAGAAGAGTGTCTTTCTCCATATAGCGGCGAATGACTGTCTTGAGGGCACAACAAGTCTCGGTATCGTGTCCTGGCGTGTGATGGTATAAACAAATCTTTGTATCATCGAACCAAGATGGTTTTGACCCGAGGGGTTGGAATGGCTTGATAGAAGGAAGAGTAATGCTAGAAGTCTACAAAAGTTGGCGTAATATCAAAGCATATGAACCTACTAAAGGGTCCGTGCTTGTTGATGCATGACGCGCTGGTGACTTCTGCTTGGGGGATGCTAAAGAAGGTTTTCGTACCACCTTTTGGTTTGATGGTGTGGTGACAGGTGAAACGACACTTTCTTTGTGAGAGGTGCCAAATTTTTGAGAGGGGGTTGACTTGTGGTTGGCAAAGGAAGTAATGGAGGTAATTTGTTTTGGTTAAGGGTCAGAGTAGGAAGCACACCGATTAGGGTAGAAGGATGAGGACCTAAGATGGAGGGTAATGTTGACGGTGGAGGAGGGGTTCGCTTCTGTGGTCTGGCAGTCTTCTTCGACTTGGTTGGAAGACTACTTTTGGTCGAGGTTTGGTCCAAGTCCACCTTCACTTGCGAGTGAGTGAGGGTAGAGAGAGGGCGAACGCCAAGTGACTTGATCGGTTTAGATTGGGTAGATGCAGGTTTATAAGTGGGGGTTTGGTCTTTGTTTAGAGTCTTGGGTGATTCTGCCTTGGGAGGATTGGCAACATGAGACGAGAGGGCACAGGAATGTTGAAGAATTTTAAGATGTTCCCACAATCCCTGATGCTCCACTTTCCTTGAAGGGAGAAGTTCTAATTTCTCCACTAGTCGGGAAAATGGTTGAAAGGATTTTGGATGAGGTTTGGATTCTTGAGAAGATGTGTTAGGTGTGGCAGTAGTTTCAGACTCAAGGTGTGTGGGAGTTATAACTGGATTGTCGTTGGTTGAGGAAGATGGAGAGTCAGGGTCTTCTCTTGGTGGAAAAGGAATTGGAGAGTGTGACTCCTCAAGCGGGTAAAGGGCAGGGATTATGGTGCCCTCCACTTGAGGTCGAGGAGTAGGTAAGGTTAGGTCCTCCATAGGCAGAAGAAAGGAGGATGGTGAGATCGGTGGTGCCGATAAGGTTGAGGCATCCTCCAAGATGAGAGAGGTTGATGGAGAACTAACCAGAGAAAGAGGTTCATCCACACGTGATGGACTGGTAGATGGGTTAACCTCTTGAGGTTGGTTGGGGATGAAGGGCGAGACCGTATTGACCGTTCGAATGTCATGTTCGTGTGTGTTGTCAATCAAGGTCTGGACATTATTTTGGGTCGGTGGATGATTGGGGAATGGTTGCTTGAATATGTCGATGCCCTGGTTTGGAGGTGCATTAGGATTATCTAGAACGAGCTCTCCCTTTTCAAGCATGTCTTGGATTATGTTTTTAAAAGTTTTACAGTTTCTCGTGTCATGACCTTTGACACGGTGAAAATTACAGAAGTCATTTTCCCTATACCATGCAGGGATGGCACGTGAGGGATCAAATTGTGGCGGTGGTCGAATCTGGGGGAGGTTGAGAATCCCCTATTTAACAAGTTTTTCTAGTATAGACGCGTAAGATTCTCCAAGAGGAGTATACTGTCTTTGTATGTATCTCTGTTGGAATTGACGGGTGGCGCTCTGAGATGTGGATGGTTCAGGTTGATTGGATGAAGAGGATGAAGGTCTAATGACCACAGCGTTAGCTGAAGCTTTAGACTTAGGATTTGATGATGAAGGTTTAGAAGAAGAAGAGTCATTGGTCTTAGAGTTGGGGTTCTTGCTCCGTAGCTTGACTTTATTCTCCTCGATGACACGTAATTCAAGTTTACGGGCCATCGTGAAGGCTTCGTCGAAGGTACGGAAGGTCTGAACCCTTAAAGTGGAAGAAATATGTTTGGCGCAAGCTCGAGAGAATAGTTCAATAAGTTCAGTTTGAGGTAAGGAAAAGGAGTGTTGATTGATAAGACCTCTCCAGTGAGCAACGAAGTCAGCTACTGATTCATCCTTGAATTGGTGAATAGTGTAAAGGTCTGTGATCGAGACCTTCTTGGTGATGTTAATGGAGAAGTGATCAAGAAAGAGCTGGGCTAACTGTGTAAATGTGAAGAGGGAATGGCTAGCAATAGAGCTATACCAGTCAAGTGCAGCGTTAAAAAGGGACATAGGAAATGTGCGCAAGAGCAATGCATCATCATGGGCAATAAGGTAACAGGCATGTCTGAATGCCCGTAAGTGTTGCTGTGGGTCTTCCTTGCTTTGAAAGCGAGAAAATTTGGGAAGCTCCCACTGGTTGGGGTATGGTCTAATTGGAACGGAAGGATGAATAGGCTCATTGCAAATTTGCTCGTATGAGAGAGCATTGCGTGAGCCAGAAATGGAGGTCTCTAAGGTAGACATTTTATCCATCAGCATTTTGATGATATCTGCTGACGGATTGGTGGGTGGAGCGCCCCCTAGATTATAAGGTGCTTGAAAGATATTGGGAGGGGCGTATGATGTGGTTGGTTGCATGGATGCAACATATGGGTAGCTGGTTATTAGAGTGAAAGTTGGGGCCAAGGGTACTTGTGTTATGGGGTTGGTTGGCACAAGTTGGATAGGGCCCGTCAAAGATGGTTGAGGAGTGGCTACGCTTGTTGATGGGTAAACGGTTACTCTTGTGTTGATAGGTGCAAGAGTAGGGCGAATAAAAACTAGTAGGTTTTGAAAAGGTGTGGGGTTTGGTTGAGTGATTTGAGGTTGAGGTAGTACCAGAACCCCCATGGAGGTAGGTTTAGATGGAGAGGTTACGTTTTGAAGGTAAGACACAGTTGGGTTATTGGTGGAGGTATTGTCTAGTGGCTGAATTGTAGGTGCGGTTGATGTGATTCTTGTGTCAACTAAGGAAGTCGGCATCCCATAGATTGGGTTGCCTAGGGAGTCTTGCGTTTGGCTATTCGCGAGATAGTGTTGTAAGGCTTTGACGTTAAGGTCCAAGAATCATGCAAAATCTTGGTCCCCTTCTAGGATAATAGGAGTTTGAGGCGGGGTTGGGCGAGTAGGAGTTCTTTCAGTCTCCGAGTTGAACTCCATTATAGGACTGGTTATAGATGGTGAAGGTGGAAGTGGTTGTTGACTAGCGTGGTCAAGAAGGGCCTTGGTTTGACTGTGTGTCAAAACCATTCAAGGCAAGAAAGGGTCAGGTTTTAGAAAACTGTGTTCTGTCAGTCTCAGAAAACCAGAATGAATGTTTAGACAGCGAAAAAGTTGGATTTTAAGCTTGCTATTTTTAGAAAAAAGAAAATAGACAGAGACTGACGTCGGTATAAAAATCGATGTCGGTGAAGAAGACTGCCGATGTCGGTCAGATGACCGATGTCGGTACAGAAAAGTTGTCGACGTCGGTTACAGAACCGATGTCAGTTACTGTGTTTTCCAAAAACTCAAAAAAAAAGTTTTTGGAAATAAAGAAGATGTCCTTACCAGCTCAAAAAAGATAGATAAAAATAGAAAATATGATGATGACAGACAGATCCTAGCGTTAAATCCCTAGAAACAATTTTATTAAGATCGTGTGGCTTATGCCTTAATGTGATGTTTGAGGAAGTTGGCTGTAAGAAGGGTCCTAGAATAGGTAATCTAAAGATGGTTTCAGGTATGTTAAGGGGCTCAAAAGTCTGTATTAGCTTCCGTACAGGGCTGGTGCTAAGGAGCAAGCTCTCCTCACTTCATGATTCCAGTGGTTAGCTGGTTTCGCTTAGCCAAAATATACTTTCACTATAGTTTAGACTCTGCCAGAGAACAGAGTTGGCTTTCCCCTTGGTGGTGAAATCCAAGTAGGATTGCCGGGATGGGTAAGGTATCCGCTGGGTGATGAAATCCCAGTCGGGCCTTGTCTCAAGTGAGTTTTATGTTTAATTGAGTGCACGTGGTCTGGTTGTGTAACATCAAGTGATCTACGATTTATTCAATATGCGTTTTACTAATTACTAAGTGTGGACTAAAAAGATGCAAGAAAGCAAGAAATGGAATGCAGTATATTTTAAAGCCCCAAATCGAAATATTAAATTGGAATGAAGACAAGTTGGAGAAAGGGTTGAAGAAAATGATTTTTTTACTAGTCTAGAAATGCAAGAAAAAGAAAGAAAAAGTTCTTTTTATTTCTTATTTATGATGTTTTTTTTTTTTTTAGAAAAGAAGAAAGAGGTGAAGAGGAAGAAGCCTAATGCACCTAAATGAACAAAGAAGAAAGGGAACCCAAGGAAGGCCCTAAAGGGGTCCCACCGGGCATGCCAGAATGTTTCTATTCAAATTTTGCTTTCAGTTTCAAAGAAGAGAAAATGAGAAACTAAAGAAGGAATGGTCAAGGCTTGATGTGTACCTGGATATAGTCTGCGCACCGTAATCCAGACGTTGTGAGTACTCCTCTTTGGCTGTGGAGGAATGACACTTGCAAAGAAAGAAGCTTGGACAAAAGAAGGTGTTAAATAGATAGATGGTGGGTTGTCAAGCGAAAGCTTGATCCCAGAAGTATGAAAACTTCCTTAAGGGATATAAACCCACTAATCAAAAAAAGAAGTATGTCTGATAAATAGCAGAATATGAAAGACTAAAGTGATAAAAGATTGAAATGATAAAGAAATGGAATGAAAAAGGGAAGCAAAGGCTTACTTGAAAGAAGCTGTCAAACTGATCACAGTCGTCGGCGTTGGTGGTCCTACCGGCATCGGTTGGTAAAGGTGCCAACGTCGGTTAATATGTCGACGTCGGTTGGGGTAATGACCGGCGTCGGTCGGGGCATTTAGCTTGGACAGGGTCTGGGCAAGTCTGTGGTCTGTGGACAGAGTCTGGTCAGGGTTTTGGTCTGTGGACAAGGCCAAGGAAGGGTCTAGGTTTATTAACAGTCTTGAGACAAAGTTTTGGGCTTGGTTGAATGGTCTGGGGTCTGGGTCTGGTTGAATGGGCAGAGTGTATGGTCCGATAGAGGACGGAGGAAATAGGGAGGTGGATAAGTCAAGATTCGGGTCTGGCTTGGTTAATAGTCTGGTCTAGGGAGATATTGTTTGAAAGCAATAACTTAAAAGAGAATAAAAACACAGACATTATACTTACCTGTGCCTAGTGGAAGGTGTGCTACTAATGATTCTCGTACCTGCTGTTGATGTAGCCTGTGTGGAGAACTTGTTGCTGATGGAGAACCCTGAAGCTGTTTCTGCACCTGAGGGAGAGAGTGAGAGGCTTGACTGAGAGATTTTGCAGATTGACGAATGGTCCAAGACTCAAGATTGAAGGATTCATGCTTTTGCTTCTAGAGATTAGCTGATTTTTGATTCGAATTCAGATCCTCAAAGAGTCTGAAAAATTGGTTAAGTATAACCGACGTCGGTGATTTTGCCAGCGTCGATCGACACTTGACCGACGTCGGCGGGGTTAGAACGGGCGAAAAGAGCCACTAAGCCCATTTTTCATCCGCCAAGTGCACTATCCGTTGGAGAATGTCGACGGCTGGGCTAAATGTGCACGAGAGTTTGTTAGGCGGTTAGAGAGAAGTAGGAATTGGTCTTAGGTGAGTCATAGGATGGGAATTAGTCCAAGGCGAGGTGTCCTAGGTGAGGTGTCATGGGTGAGGTGTCAAAGGAGTGGGGTTTAATTCAAAATAAGTTTATTATTTTAAATTAGTAATTTTTAAGAATAGGTTAGGAATGGACCAAGGGGGAAGGTGACCAAGGGTTAGACACTATTTAGGTGTCTACAATCTTACGGTAGGTTCAATAAGATAATTAGGCTAACCCATGTATTTTGATCATTTTATAATTTGGATGAATTTTGGGTATTGGATACTAGATAAGGATTTAGACACTACCATTGGCAGTAACATCCCTTTATGGCCAATAATGTCTAGAAGGATATAAAATATTTAGACACTACCATTGGCAGTAGCATCCCTTTATGGCCAATAATGTCTAGAAGGATATAAAATATGTATGAATATGAAAATAATAATGGATGAAAATTATCATGTTTAAAGATTTATGTATAGTATTAGAGATATGGATTATCTAAAATATTTAGATTAGACTAAGAGATAAGTCTTTAGGCACAATGAGATCTAGAACTAAAGGGTAGAGCCTTGATTGATATTTTTCAAGTGTACAATATTAAGATGCTATAAATATTTAGTTTTAGTAGCTACATAGGTAAATATCTAGGGTTATAAAATTATAGGATGGCACAAGGTAAATTACAAAACATTTTGTTAAATATTATATAAGGTTCATTCTCATGAATTCATTAAACAACACTTTTTATAAGTCTATGTAAAAAAAAATATTTAAAAAGTTTCTAACAAGGTTTATTTACAAATATACCTAATTAATTTAAGGTAAAATTAAAATTTCAAGAAATTTTCCACTTGAATAATCTTTTGGTGGATCAAATCTCCACCATTGAATTAAAAAGTTCTACACCCTAAGATCTAGGTTTTTAATTAATGGCCCTAATTTCCTTAAAGACAAGTTAAAATTTAACTCTCAAGTTTTGTTCTTGTTTCTTTTTTTTATTTGAAAATAAATAAGTTTAAGGATTTATGGGGAAGGAACTCAAGGAAAAAAACATAAATGTCATAAAGTCTAAGTTTGCTTGAGATGTATACATATTGTATATACTTTTTTACTTATTATTACACATCCTTTCATTTATATTATTTATACATAATTAAATATCCTCGACACATGTACACACACACACACACACACACACACACACACACACTCCATATATATACCACAAAATTGTGTGTGTGTGTGTGTATTTTATTTTATCTTATTTTAAGGTAAATATGGGTATGAAAAAACCTTGGCTTCAACTTCAGTTGTGTTAGCGGGCCAAAAGTGCCATCCTACTCTCACAAGTGGAGTGGGGTGAGCTAACTGACTTGACCCCTTCCCTCTTTCCTTTAAAGGAAGGCAGGGATGGGGGTCGACTCAGCCACTACCCCCTCCTTTTATTATTTTTATTTTTGTTAATGAACATTTTATTTTATTTTATTATTTTAATATTTTATTAAATATATTTTTTGTATATACATTTTTTTTCAATAGATATTGTGAGGTGATAAATTTGAGCAATGGATTCTAGATATGAAAATTATAACTAAAACACCCAAATCTACAATCTACCATTAAAATTAGAAACCATTAGATCAAAATTCAATAAAATGAACATTTAAAATAATATTATGATCTAAAGCTAAATATTCCCAATCGAGATTCAAATAAAAAGACTAAAGATTAAAGATGGAGATTTCTTACAAATAGACTTAGAATTTCAGCATGATATTAGCTTGATCAAAAGACTTGGATGATAGTATGATAGATTTGATTAATAGAATATTTTAGCATGAAAAATCATGAATTTTCTAGTTGGATTCATTGGAGGATGAACTGATTATTTATTGAGAGGGACGAAGGAAAATAAATGACCAAAATTCAAAGTTGAGTGTAGGAAGATCCATGGTGGAGAATTATTCAAGGAATGAAAAATTCTTTAGATGATTCTAGAAGAGGGAATGTTCTAGAGGTAGAAGTATCTAGAGTCTTTGTGGAAGTCTAATCATAATTAGTAGATGATTAATCATGTGATTAGGGGGTTTTAGAGAATTTAGGGGTATAAGAGAGGCTATGAGATAGATGGATATGTTTTGTGAATTTAAAATTCATAAGTGGGCATAAGAGGGATATAGGTGATGAATGGGATGTTAATAAGAAATAATCAAGGGAATTAACATTCCATGGGAAATATGAAGGTTAGTATAAGATAAGAAATATATCTAAAGGGGACTAGATTATTGACTAGGGGGAATAGGCAATGTTAGACAAAATAATGATGAAAAGGATTAATTAATGAATCATTAGATGGAATTAGTAATATAATTAGAAAGCCAAAATAGGTGAAAAAATTTAGATGCATAAATTTTGCCCCTCTTTGAAAGGGAATTACAAATAGACGAAGTGGAAGGAGTAATAGTCTTTCAAAGAAAAAAACTCATGGATGAATGTTAGTAAATGATGTTAGTAGACTTGTGATGCCCCTATAGGGGACATGTAGGGAGGAAGGAGGTAATCAAGGGAATTAACAAGGAAGAGGGATATAGGTGATGAATGGGATGTTAATAAGAAATAATCAAGGGAATTAACATTCCATGGGAAATATGAAGGTTAGTATAAGATAAGAAATATATCTAAAGGGGACTAGATTATTGACTAGGGGGAATAGGCAATGTTAGACAAAATAATGATGAAAAGGATTAATTAATGAATCATTAGATGGAATTAGTAATATAATTAGAAAGCCAAAATAGGTGAAAAAATTTAGATGCATAAATTTTTCCCCTCTTTGAAAGGGAATTACAAATAGACGAAGTGGAAGGAGTAATAGTCTTTCAAAGAAAAACACTCATGGATGAATGTTAGTAAATGATGTTAGTAGACTTGTGATGCCCCTATAGGGGACATGTAGGGAGGAAGGAGGTAGATGGCCACTCAAAAATAAGAAATGAGGGGTAGGAGGTGTGAATAGACAAGGGGTTGGGATGCTAGATGATGAAGAAGAAAAAATTGACATGAGCAGTGAGTTACAACTTGATGATGCCCCTAAAAAATACCAATGCACAAGGAGTGAAAATAATTATATTACGGTTGTCAACACATCCTAAGGGGGAATAAACCATAACATGATGATGATAAGACAAAGGATCACAAGCTTTAGACATATCCCAAGTAAGGACACATGCTAGGGAGATATGAATACCAAGATGATTAATAGAGAAGGCAACAAGCTGTCAACATATCCCAGTAAGGACACATGCATGGGATATCATCAAGCCAAAATAAGATAATGATTGGATAAGATTAATTTATAGGTATAGCTCAAAGCTAAAGTTGAGTGATATTATGAAGGAGATGAGAGGGAAGAATTGATATGATCAAGTGACCAAAGGGGAAGAATTTGACTGCAATACATTGAATCAATTGAGCCACAATGTGATTAATAAAAATGATGCCCCTAGCAAGGATACATTTAAGAGAACAAGAGATGATAATAAAGTTACAATCCTAGTTATGCCCCAGTTAGAGGAGGAAATCATAAAATTTAAATGATGAATTTACCAATCAGTGATAATGGATGACTAATGGAAGAAGAGATGGATATTGTGACTTGTTGGGCCCAATCGACAGGTATGGGGAATTAAATGGGAAGATTGGGGAGATGATTATAGGGATGGTGATTGATTAATAGACTAATTGATTAATTATTGATATTATTTCTCAAGGATTTGACTGATGTAATACTTAGGGAGGATGAAGGCCAAGAGAGATGTGATGACAAATGGTGGGGAAAGAGGAGAGAGCTGTCAAGTTGACCTTAGGCACACCATGTGACTCAACACTACCTACATAGTCTTAAAGGACGTCAAGCCAATGTAGTTTACACTAGATTAGATGATGATGATGATGATGATGATGATGATGTATTAGAATATTAAGATGATGATGACTGGATTTTAGACATGTTAGTTGTTAGATAAAGGATGTGACTTGACTTAGATGGTAGTCATGAAGATAGAAGACTAAGAGAAGCGATTGGATATGAGATGTTATATGTTATGTGATTGGGTTAGATAGGTTAATAGATGATCAACTAGTGGATATATACTTGATGATTAGATGATTATATTATTAGATAGGCAATAAAGGATAAGAAAAATAACGAGTGTGGTAGATTGTCAAGCCATCATTGTTATAATAGGTATCATCATAGTCTAAGTAATCTGATGTAAATATAACACTAGGTATTATGCCCCATGATATAAGTATGACCAATATGACATTGCGCTAAAGTGCATAATGATAAAAGGGGGATGATGAACTCTACATAACATACCCAAAATCATGATTATAACTTTTTTGGCTTCATCATAGCATCCTCATTCATTGCACCCTTGATGCAAGAGACATGATGCAACACTAATTAAAATACTAATAAAATAAGATAAACATAAACAAGTAAACACACATATACAAATATATGCACAAAGCATACAAGTAACATACATAAATATATACATAGAGATGAATGGTGATTAGTGTCTTATCTATTGACTTGATGAGAGTTGATAGGATGAGTGATTAGGTGATGACTTGGACAAAATCGGTTTTGATTGTCATGATGTGACTTTGGATTAAGGATAGGAACTTGGATAAGATATGGACTTACATTAGACTAGGGTTTGTGATTAGGAGAAGGTTGTGGAAGATAAAAAACAAGATCACTAGGATGTTGAGACAAGGTAAGGTGATAAGATGACTAAGTTATAAGACATGATAATAAAGATATTTAGGATATATGATAAGACAACATAGGATAAGATGACTAGATGTTTTTTGTATTTTTATAGATTTTATGATTTTTAGGGTTTTTGAAATATTTCATTTTTTTAGGTTTTTTGAGAATATGTTTGTACACTATATAAAGGGGGTTACTAGCAAATAAAATACCCAACCTAACAACTAGGATAAGGATGGATTAAATGATAGATGGGATGACAAAAGGATGAGGTTAGTGTTGAAAAGGAGATCAAGACCAAGGAAGAAAGGAATATGGATCACCAATGACCACATCATGAAGGAACTAAATATCTAGTTACCTGAGTGTCCATGGGAAGATATGCCAAGATGATTCCAAAACATTTCTCAAGACATCTTCCATGTCCTTTATGAAGGTCAAGACTAGAATAATAGATGGAAATAATTAGATACAAGATATGATGGTAGATTATGGGTAGGAGTAATGGACTGGGGGATAAGATAGATAAGGATGAAATGGGTGGAATTAACAAGGGATGGATTTTTCCCCCAAGTGTTGAGGTACAATGCAGACAATATACTATATTAACATAATACCAGAAATCAAATTTCATCATGGTACATTCCCAAGGCACCAGAAGACTGGTTTTTACCATTATATAGATGATATTTTTTTAAATTTTTTAATGGCATCTTGATTTATTAGAGGTAGGTCAGATGCAAGATGCACATGTTTCATTGATCTTTCAACTGACACTCATTCTAGGAAGTGTGCTATTAGGACCATGTTATCAATGCTAGATTCACTAGTTTGTGTGACCTTCATTGATTCTTAATTTAACATCCCCTAGACATCTCAACTAGGTGTCTTTGTAACCCCTACAAAAGATAATGCTACTTAGGAAAATGATGTATGGTAGGGATGAAATTGGATGGTTTTGATAGTGATGTAGAGGATGTGGATGAGTGATATGATGATGAATGGTGTGACTGGGTAGAGATCAAAAATGGGGTTCAACAGTTACATACACCATTGGATATGGTGGAGGGGACCTTTGTATTTTCTTTCATATGCTAAATGAGGTTAAGGTATCCAAGACCTTCTAACTTATTGGCTCCTTAATATAGATATTAGGAGGATTATCAAACATATTGAAATATTTTTGACTTGTTGATATTTGACTTGGATTTCGATTACTCCCTAGGGCTTGAATTTGGGATTCACTAGAGGATTTGCCTTTAGACTTGGAGGATACTTATTTGGACTTGGATGATACCCTAACACCTTAAGGATATTTATAATAGAGGATGACATTGTTTGGATTGATTGATTACAAATCTCTTATTAACTTTGATTGATTACATTTAGATCACAACTGACTTGATTAATTAATTATTGGCTTAGATCCTTATAGATTTGACACATGAGATTACATGTTGAAGGGAATCCAATGATGTGTGTTCCTATTTGTCCCATATAGGTAGTGGGATGGAGGGATTGCTAACAATCGGTAGATGATTAGGGATGTGTGGTAAAAGGGGTGAATTAAGGGAATGATGGGATACATAGTCCTCATAAAAGTTACTAGGAGACCCAACCTCAACATCAAGGAAAGTGTCCTCAATAATCTCATAAGGATCACAAGTCTCTTTGTAAAATTATCATCTAAAGATGAGTCATATATAGAATGACGATATTCAACTAATAAAGCATCCAAGAATTGTGTTATGATTCCATCACCCTGAGATAGATCAAGAGTCATGATTTCTAACTTATTGGCATTCAAATTAGAAACAACGTCAAAGAGATAGGTGTTAGCATGAATTTCATTATCTAAAAGGGATGGTTCTTCTAACATGGATTTTGATCCATATGCTAATGTTAGATTGATCTTGACCATTTTGATGCTCACTTTGACAAGGATGTTGACAAGGTGATGTCGATGATAGATGATTTTTTGATAGTAGCTATATCATTGTCTGTAATTACCTTCTTCCCCTTGGGTTTATGAATGGATGTCTTAGGGTTAATGAATTTATGAAAATGGGGGATTTGATGTGAATAGGATATAGGAATGGTTTGATTAGGGATGATTATGGTATGGTGAGGATTAGGGTCATGAACTTGGTTGAGAAGGGAAGAATCTTGATCATGCTTAGGAAGTGATTCTTAACATACCCCTTTTTCACACTCCTAGGTGTGGATGCATTGGATTCACCCTCAATTTCAATGTTTCCATTATCAATTAAGTTTTGGACATAATCTCTAAAAGGGAGAATTCTATTAATATAATTCCCAAGAACTTTATGGTATATACAAAATTATTCTGCTCAATACCATGAGGGTGTATCTTTGGATAAATTTAGAGGTTTTGTTTTTAGGTAGAAAACCATGCCTATGGTGTCTAGTTTCCAAAATAGGGCTTCTTGGATATTGGGAGAGGGGTATATTGCTTATCTATAGTGTTGGCTGTGAAAGTGTTAGATTTAGGAGTGGAAGAATGTGATGATGTCATGATATTGGGGGATGGGAGTGCGTGTGATTATTTAGGAGATTAATGGTAATTAGATATCCCTTTCCTAGTAAGATGGGGGATTTATGATGGACTATGACTGTTAAATGGAGGATTTGACTATAGATAGGTACAAATTAGAGGTAAGGTTAGGTGAATAAGGTCAAAGCCTTTAAGAAGTTGGGTACCCATTTCTAAGAGCTATAAGAGGACTGCATCCTTATTGGAAATAATATATTTATTAAATAAGGCAATCTCTTTATTAGTATCCTAACTAGGAAGGTCATGATGAGGAATAGGAGTAGTGGATGGAGGATTAGAATGGGATTGGTTGCCATAATAATTGGATGTGGATAAGGGTTGATGAGGCACTTGTTTAGTAGGTGACCTTAGGTTTAGGGGTTCAAAAATCATTGGGAAGGTAGGCACCCATTTCCAATATCTATAAGAGGAACTCATCCTTATTATATAAGATATACTTGTGAAATAGGGTAACCCCATCACTTGAATATTAGGGTCATTAAGACTATGGATATGATGAATGGACAATGGGACTGGATGTGGTAAGCTAGACTATAAGCTAGGTGTAGATAGAGGTTTTTGATGGGGAAGGACATGGGATAATAATTTAATATTGATGGGAACAAGGTCTATAGGTAGGAAGGAACCCATCTCTAGGGCCTATAAAAGGATCTCATCCTTGATGACAAACAAGTATTATTCTACAAGAGCTAAGTCCAAATCCATGTGGGTAGATGATAAATGGGTGATGGATGAAATGTAGTCAAATGACAAAAGGGGGTTGATGTGAAGGTAGATTAGGGCTTGGGTAAAAATATTATCCTTGGACAAAGTAAGTTTGAATGATTGAGCTAGTATGATAGGTGATGGGTGAGGATGGGATAAACTTAATGGATTATGATATCAGATTGGGATCATATTTTAATTGATAGTATGATAGGTGATAATTATTTATCGACAATGCCTAATTTTTTAACTAACAAAAGGATGGGGATTCAACTAGTGCCTAGGTTCAAACTAATAATATGACGATTAGATGGGTGATAGTTATAAATAGGCAAGATACCTAGATTAAAGATGACTGGATTGAGGATAATTAGATGCTAGATTGAAACTAGCAAAGTGACATATTGCTAATAGGGTATTAGCTAAGTAGGGAATAATGAGTGATAATGGTGGACTAGAATGATAAGATGATATGTAAGGACAACAAAAGGACTAGCTCAAGCCTTAGACCAACTTGATCAAGGTGGGATGGATGTAAGATTATGGGGATAAATGGAGGGATCAAGGATGATGGGATTGAGATTCGGATAAGTATATAAGGTTGGTGATACAATGATGATTAGGGGTGTGTTGAGTATGGTTTAGATAAGTGTGTGATTGAAATAGCCAACTAGATGTGTTGTAGGATAAAAAGGCAAGAGAAAGTAAGATGGGATTTATCTAGGTGAGGTAAGAGTAGATAAGATGAAGGATAATGATAGATAAGGGTGTACAAGATAAATATATATAAAATGATTAAGAATGTAATATGAGATGATGATAAAGGAGACTAACAAGATAAAATTAGGTTGGTATGGTATAAGGATAAGTTGGGATAACTTAGATAAAAATGTAGAAGGAAGGATTAAATACGTGATAGATAGATGATCAAACAAGACTAGACTAGATTAGGATATGTCTAAGATGGGGTGATAATATGTAAAAGATATATAAGATTAAGGATGTACAAGATATGATAATAAGTAAAATAGATAAGGATGTACAATATTTTTAATAATGTACAAGATGGGGATAAGGCTGGATTATATAAGGCAATACAAGATGATGATATAAGATACCTAGATAGTCATGCATAGGTTTGGTTAAAATGTTGACTCACCTCACAAACAACACTCGTCTAGCACAACACATACCAAATCAAGCAAAACATAGACATATCACTAGGAAACTGATTTAGGAGTGTAATAGATGATCACACCATCTAACGACTTCACAGGTGAGGCTATAGGCTGGTGACCCATTACAAAATCTCCCAAACCCTCTCAACCCCATTTGCACATAAAAATCACTTGGGAGTTGGTATTGACTTTGTAAGTAAGTCATTTATTATTTTTAATGGTCCTATTATAGTCTATATAGGCTCTCTAAGGGCATTCCTAATATATACTAGGTACATGGGGCCCAACTCCATATAGGGTGTTGTTTGATTTAGAGACCTAACTCTTTCCCTTCACATAAGAACTATATGGGCTCAACCATTTGGCCTCATGATAGTTGTCCCTAAATTTTAGACTCTATCAGAACATAGAGTGTGGTTGAATTCATAATGATAAAATTCACGTCACCAACACCTAAAACTATATCAAGTACATGGTAATCACTTCCACATCATGTTGCCTCCTAAAAATAAAAATGGGAGGGTTTGTTAGTGGTTTTTGATCCTCTAAAACTCATTACTAGGCTGTAGGGAGGAGAGTATACACCACTTTAGCCCTTGGGTATAGACAAGTAGATAAAAAATTAATTATCAGATTAACTAGGTGTGAGATATATAAAATATAAACAAGACAATTTTTAAAATACCAAACTATTTAATAGGTATCTTGAAAAATAAGTGATTAATAGTTTCAATTTTATAATCTTGAGGGACAAAATGCAAGATAAGATGTTAGACAAAATATGATTTTCAAGACTAGATTTTAGACAAAGGCAAAATATGACCTACAAAACAAGATGTTAGTAGTCTTAAGTAAGACAAAGTTATCACTGAATTTACCCCTATGAAAATCCAAAAAAATTATTAGTCCAATAAGTCTTAATAAATCACTAAAAAATATCTTAATTTTTACCTTATAATTTTTTTGAATGAGGGGCCACGACGCAGGGGTTTAGGGGCTGCAACCCCCAACAAGGTTAAGGGGTAACACCCCTTATGGGGTTAAGGGGTAGCACCCCTTATGGGTTTAAGGGGAAGCACCCTTTATGGGGTCTAGGGGTATAGCTTGAGGTGCACTCCCTATCGTGGTATAGAGTAGGGTTGAGTGGTAGTGCCCTCGATGCCAAACATAATTTGAAACTTGTCGAACCCTTAGAATGACTCAAAATTAAGTGAAAATGATCTTAAAAATGCACTTAAAAAGGATAATTTAAAGGCAAAAATAAATGCAAAATAATTACTAAAATAATCAAAATTATAGATACACAGTTAATGTTAGGCAAAATCACATATAAAGAGTCAAAATCACAAATAACTAATCAAAATCGCAAATTAGGACAATCAATTTTACAAACTAAAAGCAAACTGTCATGGTTACTAGTTTGTTAATTAGTTCAAAATCACTTATATAACCTATAAAACTAAAGTTAACATGTCAAAACCACAAATACAGAGAAGTGGTTTTTCCAAGATAGTTAGGAAAACTACTAACAATTAGGGAAAAACTGTGACTATTAAAGGTAAAATTGCAACTTGAAATCAAAACCGTGATTCAACATAAACAATTTTGCAGATTCAACAACAATAGACATATGTATAGATTTTTATAGAAACTAAATGAACTTTATGAGATGTTAGATTATGTTTTTATCAGATTAAGGTGTTTATAGGAGTTTATATGACTAAAATAGGATTATTTCAAAATTGTAATTGGTAGGTTGTGAATTTGAAACATCATCAATTTCTAGCCCAATCCTGCAAAATAGAGGTTAGATAAAAGGCAACTGTCTACAAAAATAGTAAGAGATATGTATAGAACAACTTGTAGATTAAAAAATTTACAAATTTAGTACCATTCAAAATTGTAACTGAAGATAAAAAATTGTAATTATCAAAATCACAATTATAGTGGTCAAAATCACAGATCAGAATTAAAATCATGAATAGTATGTTCAAAATTATAAATAGGATTCAATATCATGTATTATGAGAAGTGATTTTGAATAACAAGACACAAATGACTAAGTTACCTTGATGGCTAACAGTTAGGTTGGCATTTTATGTCAAAATTACCACTGTCGACCTTGAAATCACAAATGTAAAATCACTTTTTGTAGTGCAAAATTGCCTTTCACTGAAAACAAGATTTTTGAAAATTTGATCCCAAATTCTTCCAAATTTTGATATGCAAAATGAATTCACATAATTTAAAAATACAAGGTCAGTTTAAAAGGAGGGATCCCACTGTGGTCACTAAATGTGAGATGATAAATTTGAGTAATGGATTCTAGATATGCAAATTATATCCAAAACACCCAATTCTACAATCTGCCATTAAAATTGGAAACCATTAAATAAAAATTCAATAAATGAGGATATAAAACAACATTTTAATCTAAATCCAAATGTTCCCAATCAAAATTCAAATAAAAAGATTAAAGATTATAGATGGAGATTGCTTACAAATGGACTCAAAATTTCAGCATGATATTAGCTTGATCAAAAGACTTGGATAATGATTTGATAAATTTGTTTGATAGAATATTTTACCATGAAGGATCATGGATTTTCTAGTTGGATTCAATGGAGGATGAAATGATTATTTATAGAGAGGGAGGAAGGAAGATCAATGACCAAAATGTAAAGTTGGGTGTAGGAAGATCCATGGTGGAGAATTATTCAAAGAATTGAAAATTCATTAGATGATTCTAGAGGAGGGCATGTTCTAGAGGTAGAATTTTCTAGAGTCTTTGTATAAGTCTAATCATAGTTACTAGATGATTAGTCATGTGATTAGGGGTTCTAGAGAATCTCTGGGTGGAGGAGAGGCTAGGAGATAGATGGATAGGTTTTATGAATTTAAAATTCACAAGTGGGCATAAGAGGGATTTAGGTGATAAATGGGATGTTAATAAAAAATAATCAGGGGAATCAATATTGGATGGGAAATATGAAGGTTAGTATAAGATAAGAAATATATCTAAAGGGAACCAGATATTAACTATGGAGAATAGGTAATGTTAGATGAAATAATGATGAAATGGATTAATTAGTGAATCATTAAGTAGAATTAGTCACATAATTAGCAAACCATAATAGGCAAACAAATTTATATGCATACAAATATTTTATTGTTATTTATATCAATATGAATGTAGTTTTTTTTTCAATACTCATTTCAAATATATGTGTGTGTGTGTGTGTGTGTGTGTGTGTGTGTGTGTAGAATTGATATTTATTACATTAAACCAATATATTGTTTTTAGATTGTGTAAATAAACAATTATAAAATAAATGATATATATTATATGTGTCTGTGTGTACACACACACACACACATCATTTATTTTATACTTGTTTATTTACACAATCTGAAAAACAATATATTGGTTTAATGTAATAAATATTAATTCTCATTTTATGTTAAACAATATAATCATCATGAAAAATATATGCATGTCCACAATTTGTAAAAAGATATTAAAAATATTAATTTTCTCCTTGCAATTTGTAATAATTTTAAAATGAATAGTATTCTCCTTTTTTTTGGTAATGTGCACGTATAAAACTAACAATTTTCATATTCAAATTTTATTTTCAACTAAAATGAAAAATATTGATAGAGATAATAAGATTTACATTTTGCATTTTTTATTTCACAATATAAACTTAAAATGAACAACTTACATGTTTTCCTTTGTAATGCACAATTTCAACAAGTAATTAATTTTTAATTTTAACTCCATTTCATAAAGGGAAGATCAAATAAGAGAGAGATCATCTACTTCCACAAACAACTCATTCCAACACGTTCTATGGAAGAAATTCATATATTTTAAACACTACTTAACCCAATTACCAAGGAAGATGCATTCAACCTATATGCAATTTCCATATCTCATTTCAAGGTTATGAACACATTGACTTGTATATCATATCAAGACTCTTTTACCACTCATCCAATCATAAGAATACATTAAAATAGAAAGGAATGTAAAGTGTATATGTTTCCCATTTCAACCTTTTCAATAATTATCACATGCACATTGTATGCAAGACAATTTGAAAAGAGGAAAGACAGATGTAAAAACATTCCTACAACACATGATTATTGTAATCACCATACAATGATCCCTTTCAAGGAATGATTTTAAGTCAACATGAACCTATGAATCTTGTCTCACATGCAACCAATTACAAGAGTATATATAAGATATATACAAGGTTACAAACCTTTACAAACTTTATTAAAAATACTAACTCCTAACAATGAGGCACAATGGAAAAGAACCATTACAACAATAAAAAGATTTAATAAGCCAAATGAGAACAAATAAAGACAACCAATGTATATAATACCATATATCTAAACATGTATATAATATCATATAATCAAAATAAATTAATATTCATTCCATTTTTTAGTTAGTTAGTTATTTATGAAATAAATTTACTTTAAACACATAAGGCATACATACAACAAGAGTTCCTTTTTATAACCTTAAAGTAAGGGTTTTTTAAATAATCTACTTTAAAATTGTGTGTGTGTGTGTGTGTGTGTGTGTGTGAGAGAGAGAGAGAGAGAGAGAGAGAGAGAGAGAGAGAGAGAGAGAGAGAGAGAGAGAGAGAGAGAGAGAGAGAGAGAGAGAGGAGAGAGAGAGAGAGAGAGAGAGAGAGAGAGAGAGAGAGAGAGAGAGAGAGAGAGAGAGAGAGAGAGAGAGAGGCATTATTTTCAAAGGTTTAGTATAACTTTAAAAGTCTATAATAGGGATACATAATGTAACTGACGTTTAGTACTAAAACATCCATATCACAACACACATAGTTCTTGTTATTTAGAGAGGAGGCATTATTTTCAGAGGTTTAGTATATATATATAAAATAATATGGGGGGACGTAAGTAATGGGTTTCAATTACACATCAACATGGATTATTATTAAGGTTTTGGAAAGAAACATTGGGTCACAACATGGGTTTCAGGGAGTTCAAGGACTTCACAACATTACAGAATAATTTCAATGGTAACACACAAAGATCAAGCCTTCTCATCGATAATAATAACAATATTTTTATCATCCTCTAAATCATATCTATTAAAACATCTCTCACTACTAAAATCAAAATAAGCATAATCATGACTTTACATGTTTGCTACCAATCATTAACTACAACTAATATGAGACTGAATAAGATAGTCTCACATTCCTCTCAAAAGTGTCACTATAAGGAAGAAGTATCAAAAGACAATCCACCATCACAGACCAATTAAAGCACATAATTCTCATCTATAGGTATATATTGTTATACAAAATTAATGACCTCTGAAGGTATGCTACCAAATGGGTACTCTATTATCAAACCTCTTTGTGTGTCTGGGTGCAACATATATACTTTTTTGAATCTCCTCGTTTTATAACCATTCATGAATCATTTTATTTAAATTTTAATATATCTAATATTCTTAGTGATCAAAGTTTTTAAAAATTTCAAGATTCATTGTGTATGTTACCTGATTGTTAAACACACCCACACATTTGTGACTCAATTTATTATAAAATTTAGATTTTTATATAAGAGTTATTTCAAGACACAAGGAATATGATCACCAAATAATAAATACATGAGTTAAAATGAAAAACTTTTAAAACATAGAGTGGAATTACAACATCATAGACAATATATTTTGTAGTAGTCAAGAAGTACAATATTAGCACCTGGTGCCTCAGGAGAACAAAACATAAGTTTACATGATACACTAACATAATATAATAATAAAACAAAAATTGGGCCCCCGAATCATACCCAACTCAAGGTTTCCATGGTCTTTCCTCTAGTGCCCTTTTGTGTGAAGACTAATTCTCTTAAAAATAAAATTCATTCTCAATCCAACCATCTCGTCCATCCTCAACTAGTCTAGAACTCAAATGTGCCCTTTGTTGGAAATCCATAATAAAATGGTTTACAACCGCACATAAGTAGCATGACCCTAGATAAGGTCCTTTCATGGGTGGTGTTTCCAATGGTTTGTTTGGTTCTACACTAAAAATCTCTACAAGTTTACATTGTGCACACTGAAAAAATTGAGTTAGACTAATCTCCTACCTCAAACAAGTGGAAGTTATCCAATAAGGAGAGTGATTTTATTTTTTATGCACCTATGATTTCTCTCTAGCATAACCTATTTTTTAAAAATGGTCTGCATACCCTCAGTTGTTTTTGCTATTTGGGACTTGACACATGTTTTCAGTAAGAAGGGGATATTTTAGGTAGATTTCAAGTTCAGGATAGCCTCTACTTTGTTCATTGTAAAACGAAGGGTTTGGAATTTTTTTATTTATTTTTACTAAGAACTCAAGTGATAGTTCCTAATGATTCCCATTACAAGGACTACCCATGTTGCACTCATGTGAAATAATATAATTTTTCAAAATTAAAATGGGTTAAGGAAGTGGCAGCTGCGACTAAACAACCCACAACTCCTAATGTTAAAATTGAGTTTTGATACTAAAATGTCATGCCTACAAAATTAAAGTAGAAAACTTAACCATGGAATACTTGGAATTTTTATTTTTTCATTTTAAATAAACATGCTCATCATATCAATAACAATCTATGTTACACATATTATGACACACATCATTATTTTGATTAACTTATCTTATAATAATTAAGTTCTTCATGAGACTACTTACAAAGGCGACAATTGAGAAACTATACCAAGGTGTTTTAAATAAGGAAAGTTAAAAAATTGATATTATCTTGGGATTAGAGAACTATTTTAGTCATCATGTGAACAAAACTCTATTTATCTTGATTTAAAAAATAAGAGGTTTCACCAGAGCATCTTAAACTAATGTGAGGGAATATGGTGAATCAACCTTAACCTAACCTATGACCTAAAGTTGATGCCCCCACCACAACATGGGAAACCTACATATCTACTCCTCAAAATCGGGGTCTAATGTAGTTATGATTAAAATTATGATGACCTCCTCCACAAGACATTGAAAGTGGGTTGGCACTCTAAGCCATAAAAAAAAAACTATGCCACTCAAATGAACTTCTATAATCTCTAGGCAAAATGCACACTCAAAAGTCACTTCAACATAAACTATCAAGATAATTTAGGGTGCTTGTGCTTAACCAAAAACATTTAGTCACAAGGAATACAATGGGAGTGAAAGGGGATGACAAATTACCCTTCTTTCCTTTGATCCAACAAGATAGACAATTCAACAATCTCTTTCTTACACCTCTTAGAGAAGCTTTGTATTTCGAGAGTGTTTCCTTATATGGGGATTCATAGAGTTCACTTGGGGGTATAATAAGGTCATTATCTAACATCCAACTATAGTCTCAACCACTATACATCTAGGTATACTAGAATGTTAACAATTAGAAGGTTATAAATGTATAAGGAAGAATGCCCTAAAAATTCACACCAAGGATAAGCACTCTAAGGGTTAGTTGTTATCCACGTGTTCTAAGAATACCCTATAATTAATGACTAATGCCCACAATAATGAAGCATCCTAAGGGTTAGCTATTAATAACTGCACCCACTCCTTGAGATGCCTGCATATTTATTGTGATCACCTTCACACACATAATCAAGGCTAAATGTAGTTCACCTATTACCAAAATGAGTGTTAGTGTGGAAGATAAGGTTCATGACCTTTGTTACTCAGTTATATGACTATTCTAATGTTATTACCCATAAGGGTAATACTAAAACCACTCATTGGCCCAAGAGTAGTTGTATTTCTCAAGAACTGAGTGTGGCATGCAATTAGATGGAAAAAATGTGTTAGAATTCTAATGTTCAAGCAAGAAATAACCAAAACACACTTCACTATAAATAAAAACACATTCATAGATCTTAATCTAAAAGGGATAGCTAATGTCTTACATAATTAAATGTGGTTAAGGTCAAATCTCAAACTAAGGTATTAGGTAAATTTCTAGGGCTATAAAAGTGTGGGATGACACAAGACAAGTTGTAAAACCTTTTGTTAAATATTATATAAGTTTCATTTTCAATAATTAATTAAACAACACATTTTTATAAGTCTATGTGAAAATAATTTATTTAACAAGTGCTAAAGAAGGTTTATTTACAAAGTTGCCTAATTAATTCAAGGTAAATTACAAATGTCAAAAAAGTCTGACTTAACTTATCTTGTGGTGGATCAAATCTCTACCATTGGATCAAAAACTTATACACCCTAAGATCTAATTTTTCAACTAGTTGCCCTGATTTCCTTAAGGACAAGTTCAAAGTTAACTCTCAAGTTTTGTTCTCATTTTTTTTAGTTTTATAGATTGAAGGATTTGGGAGGAAGGAACTCAAGGAAAAAAATGTTCTGAAGTCTAAGATTACTTAAAATATATACACATTATATATAGAATATTTTTTTAATTTGTAATTACACATCCTTTCATTTCTATTATTTATCCATAGTCAAATATCACACAAACACAAACACACACACACACACACACACACACACACACACACACACACACACACACACACACACACACACACACACACACACACACACACACACACACACACACACACACACACACACACACACACACACACACACACACACACACACACACACACACACACACACACACACACACACACACACACACACACACACACACACACACACACATTCATTTAAAATTTAAGGTAGATGTAGATAAAACCAACCCTTGAATTCTACTAAAGTAGGAGGGCTGACGGCCCTAACCTGCTCTCACAAGGGGCATGGGTTGAGCTGGCTAGTTTGACCCCTTTCTTTCATTGAAAGGCATGAAGCCCCTTCCCTTATTTTATTATATTTATTTTTGTTAATAAATATTATTATTAGTTTTACACACACACACACACACACACACACACACACACACACACAAATTTCAATAGACATTTTATTACTATTTATAATAATATAGCTATTTATTTATTTAAATTCTTATTTTGATTATTATATATGTATAGGAATCATCTATTTGATTTATATGCACACATATGCACATACTTATCTATTTACACAATCTAAAATGCAATACATGGTTTTGATGTAATAAATATTTATCCTCATTTTGTGTTGAGCAAAAAATTATTATGAACAATATATACATGTCTACAATTTGTAATAGTATATTAAACACATTAATTTATTTTTTGTAATTTGTAATAATTTTAAAATAATTAGTTTTCTCTTTTTTGTTTTTGATGTACAAGTACAAAAATAACAATTTTCATATTCAAAATTTATTTTCAACTAAAATGAGAAATATTGAGAAAGATAATAAGATTTATATTTTTCATTTTTAATTGCATATTATAAACTTAAAAATAATAACTATCACATTTTATTTTGTAATTTACAATTTCAACAAGTAATTAATTTTCACTTTCAATTTCATTTCATAAAGGTAAGGTTAGAGAAGAGAGAGATCATCTACTTCTAAAACCAAATCATTTCAACACATTTCAAGTAATAATTTTGATATCTTTTAAACACTTTTTAACCTAATTACCTAGGAAGATGCATTCCACATATATGCAATTTTCATATCTCATTTCAAGGTTTTGAACACAATGACTTTTATATCATTTCAATACTCTTTTACCATTCATCCAATCATAAGAACAACTTAAAATATAAAGGAATGCAAAGTGTATATGTTTCTCATATCAATCTTTTCAATAATAGTTATTTTGCACATTCTATGGAAGATAATTTGAGAGGAGGAAAGATTGAGATAAAAACATTCCTACAACATGTGATTATTGTAATCATAATATACATACAACAATCTCTTTTAAGGAATGCTTTTAAGTCAACACAAAGCTATGAATATTGTCTCACATACAACCAATTAAAAGAGTCCATAAATGATATATATGAGGATACAAAACTTTACAAACTTTACAAACAATCTCATCCCTTAATAATGTGTCTCAATGGAAAATAACTTCTACAAAAACATGAAAGGCTTAACAAGCCAAATAGGATCAAATAAAGGAAATAAATGTATATAATATCATATATCCAAAATAAATCAATATTCATCCCTTTTTATTTAGTTATTTATTTCTCAAACAATTTTCCTTTAGACACACAAGGCATACATATAACAAGATTGCTTTTTTATATCATTCAAGCAATGATTTTTTAATTAATCTACTTTAAATTGAGGAACAGGAAAGAAATAAGAGAGAGAGAGAGTTATAAATAAATATTTCCATTTAGTTAACTATTTTTTTAAAGAAGAGAGAGTGAGAGAGACAAAATTTAGTAATTGATTCAACATTTACAAACAATAAAAGAAGATTCCATACATCCCCCTTGGCCTACTTGCTTTAATCTCCAACCAAGTTTCTTTTCTCCACTCCAAACTCCCTCCACCTAAAATGAACAACCAAAACAAAGCTAAGAGTAGGACATAAAAAGGGATCCTAATTTTTTTCCAAAAAAAATCCACCTAACTCATTATATAGAAGGCCACTATTACTTACATGGGCCATTATTTATCTTAAAAGGCCCATAACTCCACTTACATGAACTTATAAGGCCATGTGGGCTTACTTTCCCAAGTAATCCACCCTATACATTCTCTTACAAGGTCAAAGATCTAATTACACTCCACATTAATTTCCCTTCTATTTCCCTTTTTACACTCCATAAGTTGCACATCCACCTACCCTAGTCTAGGGCCTACCTAATAACTCTCCTAGATTTCTTAGAGAGGCTAGGTACATGTTGCATAATAAATTAAATTATATAAATCCTCATAATTTATTTTGTTTTAAATATTAGATTTATTTATTTAGGTTTTAGTAGTTAAAATGTTCTAATTATAACTCAAGAAATGAAACTTTCAAATAAGGAAGGGATTAAATTTCAAATTTATACACATTAAAAGGATTGCCATAAAATGTAAATGTACCAAGATGATTGGGGCACATAAATTATACATAAGGGATATGAAAAAAAACCCACATAACCCTCAACATGAGCCCCTAAAACTCACCTTGTTTCCCTTAAGCCCTTAGATATTGTATGTTATCGATGTAGTCATAATTAGAGAGTTCAAATGAAGGACAATCTTAGACCATGCAACCCACAATTCTAATGCACCAACATCCAAAAGTGGTGTGCATAATAATAACATGCAACATACAAAAATAGTTAACCAAATTAAATTTAAAGGAGGAAACACATATATACACATAAAACATGATGTTCTTATTTTAATCTCAAAACTCAAAGATTACAATGATCTCAAACAAGATATCAAAATAATTTGTTCCTATACTAGACATGCAAGTTCACAAGGCTCTATATGAACCAAAAATGACTCTTTTCTCTCTCACATATCGCAATAACTTGTAGTATTCTTCTTAGACTCAGCTCTGTGTATTATTACTTTAGATACCAATCCCTTTAATGACTTTAACCATAATATTTATAGTCATAAAAAGTCATTATAATAGATGAAACAATTCAACTCCTTTGTCAACCAATTATCCATTTACAACTCATCATCTTCCTTAAATAACAACATCACAACTATCATAGTACTCATCTTACAACATGTGACATCCAAGTCAACATTGATATGAACTAACACATGGGTGATGTTTTACCTTCCATCTTCATAGATGTGTGCAAGCATTAAACAATTACATGCAAGCTTTGCAACCACCTATGTGTGCAATCTCGTAAGCCACCATCCATTCATACCTAGTGCATAAGATATCACCTTTGAAACTTTTGTGTAAAGACCTTCAAGCCATAATTGAACTACCAACCTACTGTACATACACAACGATTTAATTTTATTCTACTACCAAAGACTAAGTTCACACCAAAGATTATGTAAAACTACTTAATCCCATGCTAATGTTTTTTGATGATGTGGATTGGTTGTGCCCCTAAATGCTCCTAGATCATAAAACCTAGGTAAGTGAAATGATTCATGAGCTTATGCTCATGCACATTCCATGAGGTCTTTAGTATATATTCTATATTTAGTGATTTTGGATGTGCTCAACCACATTATATCTTTAAATTCACAGCCCTTCCACTTGACCAAATATTCCTTATATTATTTCATGTGCATATTCTTCATTCTGGGGTCCATCACTTGTTCAACCTCCTCTTACAACTTCTTAAGATCTTTTTGCCTCCAATATGTTCTAAATTTTTTGTACCCTATCAAAAACTTGATTAGTTATAGACATCTTTTGTGTTGTGCTAGTTTCACTGTATGTGGCAGGGGGGAATTATCTTGAAAAGCTTATTTATATTTTAATTATTGATTGTGTACTGATTGTCACATTTTGATTATTTTGTGGTTGTTTTATTGCATCATACAACTTAAAATTAGAAAATGATTTTTTAAATGACAAAATAATTTTGGGTATCACTTGCATATTAATTTAATTTACATGCTCAATTTGCATAGAAATAATGCAAGTAAATTGAAAATTCTTAAGTAATGCTATATTTTGCACAAAATTGATATAAATATTTTATAATAGAAATTTCACTTTTATATAATAGTGTAATTTCAAAATTCATGTTGTCCCGTACTTGCTAATTTGATTATCATTTAATTGTACAAAAAATTACATTATAATGTTTTAAACACACTAGATATTATCCATATTAACATATATAATAATATCAAAGTCTTCAAAATATATTCATATACAAAATTTTATATATCTTACTAGTTTATGAAGTCATCTCCATAGTTAAATTAAGTGTGTTTTGAGATTTCCTTAACATCATGGTATGATTTGGTTCATTGATATTTAAATTATCACATCCCATATAGCATTAAAGGTGGTCATTTAATGACAAATTTGTTGGACATAATATGTTAATGCTAATAATATATCAACTCACTATTTAGAGGTAAAGTTTAGAGCAATTTGACAACCAACATTATGTATTCCATGTGGCATGCTATAATTATTTTCAATGTGGTTTCTTTTATTAAGTTTTTACAAAAAGCTAGCACATTTTATTTGAGTAAAGTGGTTTTTAGTACCTAATGGTATTGTTATTTTCACCTAAAACTATTAGTTGCCTTTGACTATTGTTGATAGCCACTACCAAGCTACCACTTGGTAAAATACAAAAATGCTACCTAATGTTTGAAATATTTAGTTTTCGTAGTTGCCATTAACATGTAATTACTTGTCTATAAAGAGACTAATGAATAGGGCTTGTATAATTTTTGAGTCCATGTTCACTTACTGCTTAAAGAGGCTAAAGTTACGAGTTTTTCCATTTGTTAAGAGCTGTAATGGAATGCCAATTGTGCCCTTTTAAGCTATAATGTGATCACCTAACTATTGCTACGATTTGAAAATGCAGAGCACTTGTTGTAAACTTGATAGAGCAGGTTTGATGTGAAGGAGAAATCAATGAGATTTGCATTTATACATATAATTTGCAGAACTTTCTAGGTTTATAAATAATATTTAGGTTGGGAAAGTGAATCAGGCAAGTACATAGGCTTTCTCAAGTTTTTTTCCTTTGTTATTTGAGCAATCAAATCTTCTGTGTGACCCATTTTTTTATCTAATGTCTTCTCCCTTTAGTCTTTTGTCTTGATTTTATTTATAAATTACTTTTAATAGTTGTTTCCTTTTACAATATTTACTACAAAGGTAATTTGTTATTCCTTATAACAAATTGATGCATCTGCTCACTGTTGTGCTACTTTATCTCTAGTGGTGGCCCTTTCCTCTTGTTTATTACTATTTCATTATACTTAAACTATTGATATGGAAGAGCGATAAAGCCATGACAAGTGGTTCTCCTGATTCAATCCATGTAATAACCTCACAACTTTCTAGATCATATCTTTATTTGTACATCCCTTTGTTAGGATATTGGAATGTAGGATGTGATCCAACTTATGAAAAACTTGATTGTCAATCAAACACCACAAAATAATGCTATGGAATCATGTTCAACATGTTGATGTATCCTTCAAAGCATTCTTGGTATAACCAACCAAGTTAACACTAATGCCAACATTGTCTAGCCAACTAAAACAATTGCATCCTTAGATATGATGCAGAGTCCATCAATGCTGTAAAATAGGCATGTGTTCGACCAATGTCTCCTTGGACTTCACTTCTTTGGCCATACTAGTATGGACATATAACAAAAGAATTATGCCATGTGTTAGAATATGTTAGAAAGGTTTATAAAGTGAGAATACTTATATGTAGTAGCATAATCTTATAACATTTGAAAGGGGCCACACCTATGCAGATTACTTTCAAAAGCTTGTCCTTTGAATAATCCTTCTAAAAATGCTTCTAAGTATTAGGAGATGCCTAAGCATGAGCACTTCATCTTTAAATGACCCTAATTTTAAAGAACCTATATAACCCATATATTAGAAAAAATAAATATTTTTGGAGATACAAGATTGTTTGTGGACATGGATGCTTTTACATCAACCATGCAAATGTGTACTTTGCCAAGTCTGTTACAGGCTAAGATGTCTAATGAGGTGCACTATTTTTGATTTTGTCAAAATTTGTCTATTTTGTTGTTGAATATTATTGCATGTTGGTGGCATTATTGTTGCAAGATTTTTAGAATTCTAATTTTTAACAGATTCATGCTTATGCTATGTATAACCTTAGATATTTATGCTCTTTTATGCAAGACTTCTTGCACTGTTCATTACATATGTTGTTATTAGTTGATTTTTTAGGATGTCAACATTTATGCAAGATTTTGACGCTAAACATAATGGTCTTTCAGGTCAGTAAATTGTGTAATTATGGGCTCTTCAAGGTCAACTCAATTTAGTTCTTTAGGCAATATGGAGAATGATTTATCTTTCCAAATGTAAAGCAAAGATGGAAGTGATGTGAATCTTCCATCAAACCTGATTCTAGGGCATAGTGAGATTTTAGAGCCTATAGACTCATCCAATGTGGGACATGATAATCAGGACAACATCAATGACCATATAGTCAGATTGGACCTTATTGATAATTTATTAAATGGGTGTGTTCACTATATGGATTAGTTTTGTAGAGCAAGAAATCATCGCTAGTCATTTAAGCTTGAGGGTGCATTCTAGAGGTGCATGTTATAATTTACCAAGCCAAAAAAATATAATACTTTTGATTTTAAAAATTTAGCATAGCTATGGTGATCTTTTTGGTTTAACAATTTTTATAGTTTCTTTAATTCTTTGGGATTCTAAGAAATTTGAAATATAAAAGTTATAAAAATTATTTGCCAAGCTATACAACAACTTAGAACTTAAAACATAGCTAATGAGTCCATTGGGCATGTTCTAGTGGTAACACAAAGCAATTATAATGGTGATGACCAAACTTCAAGACCCACTAGGCATTCTCCCTATGTCAATATAACCAATTTTCCTGTGTAAGCTAAATATCACAACTACATTCCCCATGTTTAGATGATAGCAAGTCTAGAATGACAACCACAAAAATTAAACATCATGGTTGACAGAAGTCCACAAGTCTTATGTGAACTTTATACATATATTTTATGAACTTTAAACAAATATTTTTTTACATCATCAGGTACCTAAGTCGCCTGGCAGCACTTATTTTTTTAAGTATTTAGTTTGTGGTTTCTTTGTAAATAAAGGTTCAATATTTGACTGATTTTGATAGAAATTAAGTAATGACAAGTTGGTCAGAATGTTGGATAATTTATAAAACATATTAAATGAAACATTTCAAAGTTTATAATGTATTTAAAATACTCACTTGGCACATTAACCTTGTATTAAATATGGTTCAATATTTAAAGTTTGTTGATAGCTAGTAGTTCTAAATTTCAATGAAGAACGTTGTTTAGAAAACATGTTTTGGTGATAGCTAATGTACATACATGTTTTGGTGGACAAGTTGCAAAGGTAAAATTTGAAATCATTTTAGTAGGTAATATATAAATAATTGAAAGAAATATTTTTGTTCTATTAATGAAAAAAAATAGGAACATGGGTAATCTCAGATGTTTGTTTTATTTATCAAGTAATTACCATGGTAGAATCATAAATAATTCAAGCAATGTGTAATCTGTGTCACACACTTTTGAAAGTTTTCAAGGGTTCATACAAATTGATATCACTATAATCTTTAGCTCAAATATGATTATTTGGTTTGTAAATGTTAGTGAAGTTGTATGTTGAAATGTCTACCACATGAGAGTTTGAAATCCATCATTACTAGTAGTTATGCTTCACTTTCAAAGATTATTGAGCTTTTAGAGTCATTTGATTTTGCTTTTGTAAATTTAAAGCATTAAGAGTTAGAGTCCTTTGACTCATAATGCTTTGAAATTGCATAATACAATATAATTTTTATTATTTTTTCCTAGTGTATTAGATCTTTCTTTAAGTTGTCATATTTTATTACAAGTTGAGAATGATTTACTACAAGTTTAGAGCAAATGAAAGATTTATTCAAGATTCGGTGAGCTTGATATGATTGATTTTAGGTTTTGATAAGATATCTTATGAAAAATATTAAACATTTGAGTTTTAATATTTACTTTGAAGACTAAATAAAAAAACACAAACAAAAAACAAACAACTTTGAAATGAGTGTCATAAGTCATTTCAATTATTTGTTTATGCATGTCCAATAAGATGTATGTATAAATTTTTCATTCTCATAAATTGTTTGACCACAGATAAATCCTTTAAAAATTTATTTATTGGATAATATAAGGTTTTGCTTCTTAAATGAGTTTGGTTCTTTACAAACTACTATGATAAGTGTGTAAAGATAACAATTTTAGTTTGATCCTATTTCAAAACTTGTGAAAATAATAATTTTGAGATTCATCAAAAGGGTTTTGTATGATTTTATTTGGATTAGTAGACTCATCCAGTTGTTTCATAATATCAATGGGGTTTCATTTTCATGGTAGATTTAAACATGTAGCTTAAGGTGAAATTTTGGGTTTATTCAGTGTCATAAAAGACAAGAAAATATTAGAATGCTTGATTAACAAATAGTTAGAATTTATTTTTCAAATCAATATGTGGTAGAAAATCATGTTGGTAGATGAATGTAAGAATTTTGATAGTAATAATAAACATTTGAATAATTAATCACATTAATAATCTATATGTGTTAATTTAATTGAAATTTGATCTGCGTTGGATGATTAAATGAGTTGTTTTATAAGTTAAGTCTCCCCTTACGATTTGCCAAATTTGATATGTTGTTCAATTTATCTAAAATATCCTTAAGAATATTTATGTTACTTAAAGTAACTTATTATTAAAACATAAATATTTCACTGTCGTTTAACTTTATTTACTTTAAATAAGTCATAATGACTTAACTTAAGTAACCATTTTTAAAAAGATAATTACTCTTTAATAGGTAACATACTCATTTCAACTCTATGAAAGACCTGAAGATCATTTTGAGGAGAGAAATTATCTCATGGGAATACTAAACAACATATTTACTAATGATGAAGTGATTTTGTTTGGTACATCACGTATATCTAGGTTTATCACTTATTTATAAACCAATTATTTAAAAATGGTCAGTGTTTTTAATCACTTGGTGACTGTAGATAACTCAGTCATATGCATGGAATTTAAGTCTACTTCACCTAAATAATGATGAATACTTCATATTTAGTATAACAGATTGTTAATTCTTGTAAAGTTGCAATATGATGTTCCCATATAATTGTAATCACTTATGAAACAATCTTTAGTTTCTCAATAAATTTATGTTTTCATTACATTCAAGTTCCCTGATGTTTGTGTAATTCAGTTTTTAGCCTAAACTAGTTTCTTCTTTGTTTCTTTACTTTAGTTTATTGTTTTATTTCTATTAGATTAGTTTCCCTTCCAATGGATTTCTATTATTTTGGTATCCAAAATTTTCTAACTTAACATGGTTATGTTATTTTTTTATTTTGTAGTTTAGTTTTGACTTTCTTCTAACTTAGTGTAATATTTGCTTTCTTTTTGCTAAGTTTAATAGTTTTGATGCTTTCTCTAATCGATCTAATCTCTAACCTATATGTTATAACCCTCCTAGTTTTTTAATTTATTATTTCACTTTATTATTGTTCTTTCTATTTTGTTCTCTTCTCTTTCTTATTTTCATCCTTGCAGTGTTAATATACATACATATATGAGATACATATTAAAATGAATCTAATTATTATGTCCTTAAAAAGATTGCATGGTTCATAGGTTTTAATCTACCCAATACGTCATATAACAATTTTGAATCTATTTTGAGATTGATTAAAAATTATTACTGAAGAGTGATTAACATATTTAATCAGATCTTGTCTATGAACATCTTTTTTCTAGACCTAGTTGATAATAGTGTTAAATTTTTGATTGATTTTATGAAAAAATTATAATATTTTTAGATTTATTACTAAAATTTTTAATCCCCATAACTTAAAATACCCCTTTTCATGTTTTAGGATTGATTCTAATCCATATGTCCCTTATGATTAAATTGATATGATTCCACCTTGACCTTCATGATAGACAAACGGGTTGATTCATCAATATGATAATTTTTGTCATCAACATAATCCACCTAATTAGAATTTTTGTTATTATTCCCTTCATCAGGTTATCCATTAGTATAAGGGTACAATCTAAACCATTGAAGTTTTGTGATATATTTATCCCTTCTAGCAACTCTATCTCATAGGTATTGGTCACAACTTTCCAAAATAATTTACATGGTCCAATTTTCTTCCATTTTAACTTGTTATATGTTCCTTTCAAAAATATCTATTTATATAAGGGTGATAGGACCATGTCACAAAATTTAAATTCATGTTCTCTCCTCTTTAGATTTACATGTTATTATTCTTCTCCAACTACATGCACACTTATCTATGCACATTTTGCATGTATTTAACAAAATTTGATGTTTTTGGGCTCCCCATATTTTCTTATTAGATGTCACACAATTATATGAAACCTCTTGAATTTTATCTATAAATAATATAGAATGGGGTCTTTTTAGTACTTTTATTTACTAAATTTTGGTATGCAGATTTTGCTTGCCCCAAGATTGAGTTCCATAGTCTAATACTTTCACTCACTAGATAGCTCAATAGATATCTAAGGATCATGTTAACCACATTCAATTAACCATCCATCTAAGGATGATGTGAAGAACTAAACTGCTATTGACTGTTCAGTTTCCTCTACAAAGTTCTAAAAAAGAGTCCCACAAACTTAGTATCTCTGTCAAATACTATGTTGCATGATGATCCATGCAACCTTATAACTTCCCTAAAAAAACAAATCAATTACTTAAGTAGTATCAATAGTTTATGTACAATCCATAAAAGATTCATATCACTTATTTTTTTAGGTAATTCAAGACCAAAATCCATGATCAGTTGCTCCCATGGTTTCTTGAGTATTAGTAAAGTTTAATGCAACCCAATTTTCTAACTCCAACCTTTTACTAATTGAAAGATCCTATATCCATTTACATACATTTACACATTATAAAAATGTGTGGCAATAAATACCCCTCACCTAGATACACCATCATTATATCAATGCCAAAATTACCAACCAATTTACCATTATGCTTCTTTTAGATCAAACTCTCATGCTTAAATCCCTTGGGTATGCAAAACTATGCTCCCTTGAACAAGAATCCCTCTTGATGAATATAATCCAACCAAGGAATTTATCTATGCATATGGGCTCTATGCATGCTTTCCATGCTTCATTGAATTCTTCATATTATGCATACAACTCCTTCATGGAATCTAATCTCATGACCTCCATAAACATCTTGCTCAACAAACCACATCTTCTACATGGTGTGTCTGAAACTCGATTATATTTCCCTCTCCTATGTTTAAAGACAAATGAGTTTTGAAAGAATTTTACCCATTTCCTATGTCTTTGATTTAAATTACCTTGATTGCTTATGAATTATAACACTTGGTGGTATGTGTATAACAAAGATTATTTCAGTAACAAATAGTGCCTCCACTTCTTTAATTATTACATAATAACATCTAACTCATACTCATAAATCAAATACTTCATGCATCATTCAATTTCTCACTGAAGTAAGTGACAAGCTTACCTTCCTGACTCATCACAACTCCATTAGTTTCACCACTTTCATCAAAATATACCTAAAATAATTTTTTGAAAATAGGTAGCACTGCCACAAGCTATTTGGTTACATTATTCTTCATTTTTTGGAAAACATATTCAGTTTCTGCATTCTAGAAAAAATACTTCCTATCTCCCCTTATCATCTTTGTGATATATGTGTAAATCCCACTGAAGTTTATTATGAACTTACAATAAAAGCTTGAAAATATATGGAAACTTTATGCTTCAAAAGCACTCTTTAGTGATGGCCATTCAAGGATAATTCTCTCTTTCTCATGATCCATCTTTAATCCCTCTTGAATATTACAAATCTTGAGTATACTAACTTTGTCTTCATTAATTTGTATTTATTTAGGTTTATGAGTAACTTATCTCACTCAAATGCTATAACACTCATCTCAAGTGTGCCAAGTGTTATTATTTTGACCTTCTAAAAATAAAAATGACAACCAAATGTATAGTGAAAAACTTAATAAGAAAAGGCTTTGTCACTTTGTTCATTAATTGCTTGAATGTGCTTGACATGTTAGTTAGACCATAAGGCATTAGTAACCATACATACATGTCATATTTTATTTTGAAAACAATATTCCATTCATCACTGTCTATTATTTTGATTTGATGGTATCCACTTTTTAGGTTTGTCTTGGTGAAATACTATATTCCACTCAATAAATACACTGAGTCATCTATGCACATCAATGAGAATCTATACTTAATGGTGACCTTATTAATATCTTTAGAATCAATGCACATCCTCTTGTTTTAACCTTTCAAGACTTAGTGAATGTAAATGAACTATATTATTAAAGAGCTGAGTATATTAAATCAAAGTAGAAATATTCAATAAATACAACCATTGAAATATTAAAGAACTGACTAATTTTGACCTTTATAAAAATAACAATAAATAATACAAGTAAGAAATTAGCTAGAAAATGATTGAGATGGATGATCTAGAGGATAAAAAGTTGAGGTAAAAACTGGTCCAAAGTATCATAAACATGATCTAGGTGTCAGAACCCCTCTTGGATAGTAACACTCTAATTGGATAGCAATACCATGTGATGTTAATGTTACTATTTTGGTGGTAGTGTCCTCTATGTAGGACTATCCCAAGCTTCTAGGTTTACTTGTGTTTAGATTTGTAAGGTTTATTCCTGCATGCATGAATTTTGAAACCTTGTAGATTACCTATTTTGACTAATTTTGTGAAAACCCTAACCCTCTATATTGCTAGGGCATCCAGTTGATATAAGCTAAAAAGTGTGTTTGTTAGTGGGGTAGGTTGGAAATCCTCAACACCCTAATATGATGAGAGTTGCCTATATACCAATATTCTAAAGAGGGATCAAGACTGATGTATTTCTCCATACCTAAGTGTCAGGATCTACACACAAGCTCTGATACCACTTGTCAGGATCCTACTCCTTAAGAGTACACTTGATTACCTTTGTATAAGCAACTAAACACAGAATTTAACCAGAAGTAATATGTAACTAGAATTCAGAAACAACATAGAATATGAGAAACAATACAATCTTGTATTAACACTCTTCTAGAAGGAAATACAGTGAAGAAATCTCACTCTTCCCACACCTCTTGGGCGTACAGTAATTCTCCCTCAAGAGTTCTCTCTCTCTCAATTACAAACAACAATCAACTCAAACACAGAGTTGTTGTTTCCACCAGTCAGTGACAATCAACCCAATGGTTGTTGTTGCCTACTACCAGTCCACCAAGTACTCAAAGTACTCCAAGTAGATCTCCCTGATTGTGCTCCTTGTGTTGTAGATCTCCTTGATCTTGCTACCCCACAGATCTCCTTTGACCTTGCACACACACACACACCTGCAGATCAACTGACCTTACTTACCATGTAGATCTCCCCTGATCTTGCTACCTACAAATCAACTGATCTTACACACCTGGAAGAACCCTTGTTCTTGTCCTTGACAAGTCCTTTTGATCCTTCACCCTTTACAATACAACCCCATGGGTCTCTTAAATAGATCCCATACAAATAATAATTAGTCTTTCTAATTAAAATAATTAGAAATGCAGACTCAAGACTAAAATTAGTCTTTTTCATGCAAACTAACTGTCCGTCTAAAATTAGACTAGTTCTAGAGATGCATGTAAACGCACACACACACACACATAGGTTGCCAACATCGGTTCCTGTCTGATCGATGTCGGTTGACCCAAAATTGATGTTGGTTACTTCATACACTAAAGATTGCCGACGTCGGTTACTTTAACACTTAGCAACCTCCATCATTTGCATCATTGAAGCTTTTAGCTCCACAACTTAACAATCTCCCACTTGGAGATAAACAACTGCACCTGTACCTGTACCTGTACATCATCTAATTTTGTTTCCTATCTTGTATCCCTCTTCAAGTTCAATCTTGAAGACCAATAAAATTTGAATGAAGATTCAACTTCTCCTTTGTTCCTAGCTTTGTTAACATTTCTGTAGGGTTCTTATCCTTGTTAGCCACCGTGATTGCAACAACCTTTTACATCTCTAAAATCTAGCTAACCACTGTACCACCAATAGTGAACACATATCCTGTGGTGCTTCTCCTGTCATCCAAGTCACCTACCATAACTGAATCTACATACCCATGTAGAGGACTGCTTAACCCTACATAACATGTATATCTGCTACTGGTCCCTCTCAAATACCTGAGAATCCACTAAACTGCTTTCCAGTGCTCCTTTCCTAGATTGGCCATAAACTTGCTGACAACTCCCACTGCTTGGGCAATATTAGGTCTAGTACTCATGTACTCAACCTCATCATGTGATTTAGGACACTATTCTGTGAACTATCCAACCATAGGTGTGCTAATCGATTCTGCATCCTGCATATTGAACCTCTCCACTACCTTATTCACATAATCCTTTGGAGACAAAATCAACCTGTGACTTTCCCTGTCTCTAAAAATACTCATACCAAAGAATTTTTTTACTGCTTCCAAATCCTTCATGGCAAACCTCTGAACTAACTTTACCTTTAGCTCAGCAATCTCCTGCATGTGTGACCCTACAACAAGCACATACACTACATACAGTAATAGGATAATGTAGCTAATATTATCCAACATGGTAAAATAAACACAATGGTCACATTGACATTGACTAAAGCCATGCTTTGCCATACACCTGTCAAACCTTAAACATCATTGTCCTTGAGCCTGCTCAAGACCATATAACCTAGCCTTTTGTCTCACCTATCCATTCTCTCCTTTCTTTAACCTGTGAATCCAATCATCTTTCAGTGCTTTCCTCCCAACTAGAAACTCTACCAAATCCCACATTTGGTTCTCTTCCAAGGAATCAATTTCCTCATTCATGTCATGCTCCCACTGTTTCCTAGATTCTACCTGCATTGCCTTTTCAAAACTTCCTAGTTTTCCACCATCAGTGAGCAACAAGTAGTATAAAGAAGGGGAATAATGAATTTAAGGCTTACTTACCCTTTTAGTCCTCCACATGGGTGTTTGAGACTCCTTGATAGCTTGCTGTCCACCCATAATTCATTTTGATAGTGACCGATCTTGGTCACCTCTGGCCAACCTCAATCTGCACCTGACCGATGTCGATTCCAACTGATCACCGACGTCGATTCCCTGACCAACATCGGTGTCCACCTGCCTGACATCACTGACTTTAGTCTACACATAACCGATATTGGTTCCTTCCTGTTCAACATTGGTTCTCACCTGATCGACGTCGATAACTGTGTTTTCCTGTGAGTGATGATTTTTACCCATGATCTCATTTTGGATCATAACCTTGTCCAAACCAACACTGCCCTGCTTAGTATTATTTAGCATCTTGAGCTGATCACTATCCATCATCTTCTCCTTGAAAACCAAGGCTTTCTAGTTCTTAAGTTTGTTAAAAACATCAAATTTCCTCTTAAGAACATGCATTCCCTTCTCACTCATGTGACCAAGCCTACAGAGCCACATCTTTGCATCTACATCTGAAGTAGATAAACCAGAAGGAGAATCAATAATACAAGTAGATAGATAAAGAGTACCTACTTTCTTACCACATGCTAATTCAAGTGCACCCTTGGAAACTTTCTAAGATTCTACTGTGAGAGTTATTGTGCATCCCTCATCACCCAACTTTCCTACAAAAATTAGACTCCTCTTTAGGACTGGGACATGCATGACATCCTCCAACACCCATGTGTTGCCCATCTACAATTTCAGCTACACTTCCCCTTTGCCAACAATTTGACAAGGCTCACCAACTCCTAAATAAATCTTTCCAAATTCTCCATGGACATAATCATGGAAAAATACTCTATTTGGGGTTGCATGGAAAGAGGCAACATAATCTAAAACCCAAGATTCTACTTTATCCAAGGAACATACAAGAGAATCCTGTGCAATAATACCTGCATCTTTTGCTTCTTCATTTCCTTCATGTTGATCTTCTTTCAACCAACAATATTTCTTTACATGCCCTTTCTTTCCACAATTTCAGCAGATTATACTGCCATACCTAGATCTAGATCTCTTGCCTATCTTTGACCTTGATTTCCCTTGCTTTCTCTTCTCTCTTTGCCTCCCCCTGCTTTCAACACTTAAAGCATTACCTGATGATTCCCCTATGCTTTTCCTGCAAATTTTTTCATTCAAGATTACACTAACAACATCATCAACTTTCAAGATATTTAAAGTAGACGCAGTATTACTAACTGCCATTACCAAACTATCCCAACTTTCAGGTAAAGAGCATAAGATTAAGAGAGCCTTAATTTCATCATCAAAATCTATATTGACTAAAACTAACTGATTTACTAATCCATGGAAATCACTAAGATGACAATGTATCGATCCACCTTCCTGCATTTGCAAATTAAATAATTGCTTTATAAGAAATACCTTATTTGAAGCTGAGGGTTTTTCATATAAATTTGCCAAAGATTCCATTAACTCTACCATTGTCTTTACTTGTGATAAGTTAGAAATCACAGATGATGCCAGCCTCAACCTTATAGATCCCAGAGCCTTCCGATCAAGAACATTCCATTCTTCATCTTTCATATCTATGGGCTTGCATCCAACCCCACCCAATGGTAAGTACAGATCTTTTTGATACAGATAATCTTCTATCTGCATCCTCCATAATTGATAATTCTTGTAATTGAATTTCTCCATTCTTATCTTACTTTCTTCTGCCATTGCTTTACTCCCACTCAATCAAAAAACCCTTGTGAGTGACCTATAATCAACAAACACTTAACACGCTTCAAACCAGGCTCTGATACCACTTGTCAGGATCCTACTCCTTAAGAGTACACTTGATTACCTTTGTGTAAGCAACTAAACATGGAATTTAACTAGAAGTAATATGTAACTAGAATTTAGAAATAACACAGAATATGAGAGACAATACAATCTTGTATTAACACTCTTCTAGAAGGAAATACAATGAAGAAATCTCACTCTTCCCACACCTCTTGGGCGTACAGTAATTCTCCCTCAAGAGTTCTCTCTCGCTCAATTACAAACAACAATCAACTCAAACATAGAGTTTTTATTTCCACCAGTCAGTGACAATCAACCCAATGGTTGTTGTTGCCTACTGCCAGTCCACCAAGTACTCAAAGTACTCCATGTAGATCTCCCTGATCTTGCTCCTTGTTGTGTTGTAGATATCCTTGATCTTGCTACCTTGGAAATCTCCTTTGACCTTGCACACACACACACCTACAGATCAACTGACCTTACTTACCATGTAGATCTCCTTTGATCTTGCTACCTACAGATCAACTGATCTTACACACCTGGAAGAACCCTTGTTCTTGTCCTTGACAAGTCCTTTTGATCCTTCACCCTTTACAATACAGCCCCATGAGTCTCTTAAATAGATTCCATATAAACAATAATTAGACTTCCTAATTACAATAATTAGAAATACAGACTCAAAACTAAAATTAATCTTTTTCATGCAAACTAACTGTATGTCTAAAATTAGACCAGTTCTGGAGACGCATGCAAATGCACACACACAGAGGTTGCCGATGTCAGTTCCTATTTGACTGATGCCTGCTGACCCAAAACTAATGTCGGTTACTGCGTACACTGAAGATTTTTGACGTCGGTTGATCAGACCAATGTCGGTTACTTTAACACTCAACAACTTCCACCATTTGCATTAGTGATGCTTTTAGCTCCACAACTTAACACTAAGTGCTAGTGCAAGTGCAAGTGAAGATAATATGATAGTTGAATTATGTGCTTTGAATGTGATTAAGACTAAAAATTTAAGTATGCAAAAGTAACACAAAATAGGGATTGATAACCTTAATTTTGCATAACCTGTTTTGAGTTTGCATATGTAATCTACATCTAATTTCCATCTAGTGGTTAGAGGGATAAAACTCATGGATTTATATTGTTTTGGTGCTTGTGCGGTTGTTAAAATAGATCCAAGCCAACCCTAGGAGGTCTAAGATTTGAAAAATTATCAATTTGTGAAAAAAGGAGGGAAATGACAATAGTGCCATTTTTGGGACACTAGTGCCCTGTGGTGATACTATCACTATTATGGTGCTAATGTCTAAGTGGCATAACACTAGGCATGAAAGGACAGGATGCAAGAATGAAGGTCTAGGGCTGCTTTACTGTAATGTCCCCACTTTAGTGATTGACTTACTCAATTTTTGGCATACTTACCATTAGTAGTAAGTTAACAGGACGTAGTGGAGGCTAGTTTTGATGATTGGATTTGATACTCCTTGCTGAGAGCTTTCTAGTGAGCTATCACTTGCGCCATTCAGAGTCTGGTTGTTAGTATATTTTTAGGCTTGAAGTGCTATAAAAAGTAACATTTAACCCAATGGCAAGATATTAAGTGTTACTTTAAATATTTACTTTATGGGGATGGTACCCAAGGGAGACATAAGCAATATTCTAATGAAAAAACTGTTGCACATCTTTTATCCCACATTGCTCCAGTGAGTTGAGTCGCCCCTTGGAGAAAAGATAAAGGGAAGTGTTTGTGGCTTCTTTGGGCATGTTGGATAAGAAGAAAAGAATTATTGCACTTGCAGCTTGTAGGTTACTTGGGAATTTGAGAACGTCTTTCTCATTTGTAGCACTCTAGACATCAATCCTTGGGATTGGTCTTTGGAGTTTGTGCTCTCAGCCAATGTAGCAGTCGTGCCACTATAGCAGTCATACCATTGTAGTAGCTTGTCGCTGTAGTAGCTTCATCATTGTAGCATCTGTTAGCAGCTAGGGGAGTTCATAGATACAAGCCTGCATGAGTCCATAGAAATCAAATTTCAGCCTATAGAGTCTATAGATTTTAGCCTGTAGAGTTTGTAGATCCAGCAGTTCAACCTATAGAGTCCATAGATTTTAGCCTACAGAGTTCATAGATTTCAACCTACAGAGTCCATAGATTTCAGCCTATAGAGTCCATAGATTTCATCTTGTAGAGTCCATAAATTTTAGCCTACAGAGTCCATAGATTTCAGCCTGCAGAGTCCATAGATTTCAGCCTACAGAGTCTATAGATTTTAGCTTGTAGAGTCCATAGATTTTAGCCTACAGAGTCTGTAGTTCCACTGGATGGAGAACAAAATGAACACACCTCCAACACTCACTGGGATATTTTCTTAAAATGATGTTCATACAATCACCGAAGTATTTAGTGAGTTACGGTGTAACGACATTGTACTTATTTACTCATTTTTGCAATTAATATAAATACAATGTGTTGGATATTTTAGCTATGTATATCTATGCTTGAAATATATATTTATGTTACATGCATTAGTCTTTGTGAAAAAAAAAAACAATACCAACAAACCTTCCAGAGTCATAAGGAGTTCTTACTGGGTTAGTTTTGGGCACAACAGGTGTGCCCATTATAATGGTATCAGAGCTTATTTTTCCTGCCATCTTGTGAGGTTTCATGCATCCAACACATCAGTACTTCTTGAGGAGAAACTGGACAAACCCAGACTTACACATTTTTTAGAGATTGAAGAGGAGGGTGACCCTTCTTCAGCACCAGTGATGGGTGACAGAGATGGGGAAAGGGGAGAGCCTAGCACTAGGATGATGTTCAATGATCTTGCCAAGGTACAAAGGGAGCTACAAGCTACATTGCAACAGATGGATCTAGTAATTACACAACACTTGACTAGAGTAGATCAGGGCAATAATGCCAACTAGGGAAATAATGTTAACCAGGTAGGTGGACAAGGTAATGGAGATGCATCGATTAATAGAGGACCTTAGACATATGCTAGAGCAAGTTCTTCTACTACAAGACCACTCATGTCACAGTTCACTCTGAGACAGAATGAGCAGAATGATGTTGGTCCTACATAGCAAGAGATACAAGACCAAATACTGGAGGATTGGAGAAATGTTGGACTAGATTTTTAGGGTGAAATGTCCTTCAAGGAGTATATGGATGTTAGACTCAAGCATATGCCCATGAGGGGAAATAGGCAACAAAACTATGAGATGAGGAACAAGTTTGGAAATTTGTCTATTCCATACTATGATGGTATATGAAAGACTTCAGCGCAAATATGGGTCTAGAAATTAGACACTTATTTCCAACTTAATCTCATGCCTGAGGAGGATGCGATTAAGTATGCTACATTACACTTGGATGGAAGTGCCCACGAGTGGTGGCACCATGGTATGGTCACACTTGGCCATAACCAAATAGATACCTATGCAGAGTTTACTGAGAGACTCATTGATAGATTTGATACTAAGGACCCGAAATTGAATTTCAAAGAGCTAACATAGCTTAAATAGTGGGGTTCTGTGGAGGCCTATATCACTGAGTTCTAAAAGCTAGCAGTATTGGTGATGGATATATCTAAAAGGAGACTGGTTGTTCTTTTCATGGATGGGCTTTTTGATCCCTTATGAGGATGGCTAAAGGGACACAACCCCTCTTCACTACAAGAGGATATTAATAAAATGACATACCTAGCATCTTCTTCCTATAGGAGTAAACTTCACTCTAAGGACTCTCATTTTAAGAAGGATAAGGAAAGAAAGACATTTTAGAAGGACCCTCAGTGGCCTAAGGGGGAAACTAAAGGGTTGGACAGTGACAACCTCAATGAGCTCAGGAAGAAAAAACTATGTTTTCATTGTAGGGAGCCATGGAATCTCTCCCATGAATGTCTACTTAAGGCGAAGGCAAAGCCAATGGAGTATTTTTTTAGTAGATGAATCACCTTTTGAAGATAAGGGGCAGCATTTAGATTCAAAATCTAGTCAGGGGATAGCGTTGTTGAGGAGAGTTCGGATGATGAGAAGCCTCTTACTCGATTGATAGGGGTCCAAAAGGCCATTACCTTTAAGGTAAGAGGGATGATTCAGGGGTAGTATGTGGTTTCATTAATTGACACAGGGGCAATACATAACTTCATTGACGTAAAATTGGTGGCCAAGAGAGGCCTTTAGACTAAAGAACATGTGGGGTTTAGAGTCATGGTGGCCAATGGCCACAAGTTATTATGCACCCAAAAGATTTCAAATCTTTGCATCAGATTGGGAGGAGATTATGAGTTTAAGGATGATTTTTATGTAGTTGACATGGGTGATTATGATGTCATCTTGGGAATGATGTGGATGGCTTCTTTGGTAGAGTTCACCTTCAACTTGGCTAAGTTGGAGATGAGGTTTCAACATCAAGGTAGGAAGGTGGTACTTCAAGGTTTACCTAATGGGGGGCTTAGGGTGGTATCATTGAAGAGGATGGAATAGTTATTTAGACATGATGATGTAGAATAGGTAGCTAAATGTTTGATCATGTCTACACCTCCATAGCAATAGGATAAAAACTATCATCTAGATGTACAGAAGATCATTTCTAGGCATGATAAGGTGTTTGGTAGCATACCACATGGGGTTCCTCTTGAGAGGGTGTAGAGCATGTTGTCGAGCAAGAGGAGGGGGCTAAACCAGTCATCATCACCCCTTACCACCATCCTAAAAAGCATAAGGATGAGATAGAGAAGTTGATAAAGGAGCTATTGGAGATGGGGAATATTAGGCCAAGCAAAAGCCCTTTGCTTCAACAGTTATTTTGGTAAAGAAGAAGGATGGGACAATGTGTATGTGCATTGATTAGAGAGATCTTAATAAGAATACAATTAAGAATAGGTACCCCATCCCTAGGATTGATGAGTTGATTGATGAGCTGTATGGAGCACGATATTTCTCAAAGATAGACTTACGTTCAGGATACCATCAGATCAGAATGCGAGTAGAGGACATAGAAAAAACTACCTTCAGGTGTCACGACAGGCACTTTGAGTTTTTGGTTATGCCATTTGGGCTAACCAACACTCCAGCTACCTTTTAGAGTTGTATGAATTAGGTGTTTAGAGGGTAGCTCCAAAGATTTGTATTGATATTCTTTGATGACATCCTAGTATTCAGTAGGACGTGGGAAGAGCACCTACAACAATTAGAGGAGGTGCTGGTCATTTTGGAGAAGGAATCATTGTATGTCAAGGAATCGAAGTGTGAGTTTGGCATGACAAAGTTACTCTATCTTGGCCATATTATCAGTGCTGAAGGAGTTCAGGTGGATCCAAAAAAGATCAACGTGGTTATTGATTGGCCTACTCCAACAAGCCTTACACAACTCAAAGGGTTTTTTGGATTATGTGGATTTTATAGGAGATTTGTGAAGGGCTTTTCACAGACTACCACACCATTAACAAACCTCACCAAGAAGGGTGCTTTTGTATGGATAGAGGCAGCACAAAAATGTTTTGAACATTTCAAGCGGGTGATGTCTTCATGTCCAATTCTAGCTGTACCCAACTTCATGAAGCCTTTTGAGCTTCATTGTGATGCATCGAGTGATGGGACTAGAGTAGTATTGATGTAGGAGAATCACCCCATTGCTTTTGAGAGTAGGAAGCTCTGAGGGATGGAGAGGAGCTATTCTATTTATGATTGGGAGATGTTGGCCATCATGCATGCCTTGGCCAAATTCTGATCCTACTTGATTGGAGGGAAGTTTGTGATCAAGACGAATCACAAAGCATAAAGTATTTCATGGGCCAATGAGACTCGAATGACAGGCAGCAGAAGTGGGTCATTAAATTGCAGGCTTATGACTTTGACATTGAATATGTCAAAGGGAAGGAGAATGTAGTAGCTGATGCCTTATCTAGAAGACCTCACATTTGTGCTCTTGCAGAGATTTCAAGAGATTGGTGGGTTAAGATTATAGCAGAATATGCTGGAGATGCTTGGGCTTCGGGATTGATTTTAGGCACTATACAAGATGATCGCTATGAGGTGATAGATGGGTTGATTAGATTTTAGGATATAATTTATTTGATTTTATTATCACACTTAAGAGAGATGATACTAAGGGCATTTCATGATGCACCTATGACTGGGCATCCAGGGGTTTTCAAGACCTACAAGTAGATCTAAGGGTGGTTCTCATGGAGAGGGCTCAAGGATGATGTTCAGAGGCATGTCAGGGAGTGTGCATTTTGTCAATAGAATAAGGAAGATCACACTTTTCCTGCTGGTTTACTATAGCCTGTACCCATTTTGGACTAGAAATGGGAAAGCATATCTATGGACTTCATTACTGGCCTACCACGAGTGTAGGGAAGAGATTGCATTTATGTGGTGGTAGACGGATTGATGAAGTTTTCTCACTTCTTTGCTATCCCCTTTACTTACACAGCAACTCAGGTGGTAGATTTGTTCTTTAGGGAGGTTTTTAGGTTGCATGGGTTATCAAAATTTATTGTCAGTGACAGGGATAACAAGTTCACAAGCACCTTTTGGCGAGAGTTGTTCAGGCTGTGCAGTATAGACCTTACACGTAATATGAGCTACCATCCTCAGATAGATGGGTAGATGGAGATAGTAAATAAATGGGTGGAAGGTTATTTGCAAAACTATGTGATTGTGCAGCATAGAGCCTAGGTTAAGTGGTTACACATGGGGGAGTATTGTTACAATGCCACGCATCACATGACCATCATGATGACTCCATTTATGGCATTGTATGAGTATGAAGCCCCAAGCTTCATGGATATAGTCTTGGGGGACAACAGAGTGCCCAAAGCTAAAGACCTATTGAAGGATAGTCAAGATATCCTTAGAGCACTCAAAGAGAATATATAATAGGCTAAAAATTAGTAGAAGTTGTATGCTGATTAGCATAGGGTAGAGCGTAGTTTTGAGGTAGGGGACATGGTGTATTTGAGGCTACAGCCATATAGGTAGTCATCACTCAAGAAGAGTGGAGCAGAGAAGCTAAAGCCTAGATTTTATGGCCCCTACAGGGTGATTTAAAGAGTGGGCGAAGTCGCCTATGAGCTTGATCTTCTAGAGGGCAGTCGAGTGTATAATGTATTTCATGTGTCTAGGCTTAAAAAGGCCATTGGTCAGAGTGTAGTGCCTTCTAAAGATTTACCCCCTTTGGATGAGGAAGGGAGGCTCGTGTTAGAACCTGAGGTTATTATGGACACCAGAGAGAGGAAACTCAGAAATAGGATAGTGAAGGAGTATTTGATCAGATGGAAAGACCTGCTAAAGGAGGATGCTACATGGGAGAGTGAGCAAGTTATTTAGCAGGCTGGGCTGAGATTGCTTGAGGACAAGCAATGTCAAGGGGGGCAGACTGTAATGTCCCCACCTTAGTGATTGACTTACTTAGTTTTTGGCATACTTACTATTAGTAGTAAGTTAACAGGACGTAGCGGAGGCTAGTTTTGATGATTGGATTTGATACTCCTTACTGAGAGCTTTTTGGTGAGCTATCACTTGTGCCATTTGGAGTCTGATTACTAGTATATTTTTAGGCCTGAAGTGTTGTAAAAAGTAACATTTAACCCAATGGCAAGATATTAAGTGTTACTTTAAATATTTACCTTATGGGGATGGTACCCAAGGGAGACATAAGCAATATTCTAATGAATAAACTGTTGCACATCTTTTATCCCACATTACTCAAGTGAGTTGAGTTACCCCTTAGGGAAAGGATAAAGGGAAGTGTTTGTGGCTTCTTTGGGCATGTTGGATAAGAAGAAAAGAATTGTTTCACTTGCAGCTTATAGGTTATTTGGGCATTTGAGAATGTCCTTCTCATTTGTAGCACTCTAGACATCAATCCTTGGGATTAGTCTTTGGAGTTTGTTCTCTCAACCACTGTAGTAGTTGCGCCACTGTAGTAGCCATGCCACTATAGTAGCTATTCCACTGTAGCAGCCATGCTATTATAGTAGCCATGACACTATAGTAGTCATACCACTGTAGTAGCTCATCACTGTAGTAGCTCCATCACTGTAGCATCTTGTAGTAGCCAGGTGAGTTTGTAGATACAAGCTTGCATGAGTCCGTAGAAATTAGATTTCAACCTGCAGGGTCTATAGATTTTAGCTTGTAGAGTCTGTAGATCTAGCAGTTCAACCTACAAAGTTCATAGATTTCAGCCTACAGAGTCTATAGATTTCAGCCTACAGAGTCCATAGATTTCAGCTTGTAGAGTCCATAGATTTCATCTTGCAGAGTCCATAGATTTTAGCTTGCAGAGTCCATAGATTTCAGCCTACAGAGTCCATAGATTTCATCCTACAGAGTCCATAGATTTCATCTTGCAGAGTCCATAGATTTCAGATTGTAGAGTCCATAGATTTCAGCCTGCAGAGTCCATAGATTTTAGCTTGCAGAGTCCATAGATTTCAGCCTGCAGAGTCTGTAGTTTCTCTAGATGGAGAACAAAATGAACACACCTTTGGCACTTGCTAGGATATTCACTTAAAATGATGTTAATATGATCACCAGAGTATTTAGTGAGTTACTGTGTGATGGCATTGTACTCATTTACTCATTTTTTCAATCAATATAAATACAGTGTGTTGGATATTTTAGCTATGTATATCTATGATTGCAATTCTATATTTATGTTACATGCATTAGTCTTTGTAAAAAATAATAAAAAAATCAATACCAACAAACCTTCCAGAGTCATAAGGAGTTCCAGCTGGATTAGTTTTGGGCACAACAGGGGTGCCCATTACATTTAGGTATGACTAGGGACACCTATGGCTTGTATAAAGGCTAAATAAGTGGAAAAATAGGCTCTAGGATAGGTTTGGAGCCAAGCTAGAGATAGGTGCTTCTTGAAGAACTTGAAGAGATTTTCAAAGTTAAAATTCAAGAGAACAAGGAGATAGAACAAAATGTCCTCATGAAGGGCAATGACCAAGATTGGATTGACTCCACAAAGATCCTTGAAAAAATTGAAGAAATTACAATTGGTAAGAAATTTGATCTCATTTAAAGTGACATGGAAGTCAAGTAAACATGATTTTTAGAGGCATCATTGGAAGATGAAGCTAAGGAGTCTCATGTGAAGATTGAGGTTGTTGAAGTGCAAGAGGAATTAACCTTCATAGGTGATATGTTTGTATTTATTGTGATTACATTGAAGATCATGCCAAAGAGGTTAGAAAATATCAATAAACTAAAGACATCAAGGCCAATACTCAAAAGGAAATATGCTTTAGACATTTTTTAATCTCATGGAACAAGATAGGGTGCACATTTCCCCTTTGATCTAGGAGGAGAAATTTTCTCTAGGTTAGTTTGTGCATAGCCTAGTTTGTTTAAGTTGTGTGTGTTTTCCCTAAGTGGTTATGAGGACACAAGTGTGTGTGTTGGTTTCTTACTTTGTGTTTTTGTTTCCCTATTTTATTGTTTGGTGTGGTTTTGTGGTTTGTTCAGAGGCATTTCATATCAATGTAGTGTATAGGTGACTCCATTGCCCAAGGATATGAGAATGCAACTGGTCCTTAGAATAGCAGGCTTATTACCCTTAGGAAATCACCAAAATGTTGACTAATTTTACACCATGGTCAAAATTATTCAACCCCTCTATAATTTCAAACTTTCATAGGGTATCTTAAGTTGGAAAGTGGTCCACCATGGTCATAAATGAGGTCATAAACTATGTTTCATCTTGATCACACTTGTTCATTTGTTCTTAGTGTCATTTTATGTCCTTTTGGGTAAGTTTAATGAATTGTATGGTTTTCTTAAAAGTACATAAGTGTTAATATTAAATATATTATATTCCATGTCAGATATATGTCAGAGATGGTAGTTTTGAAACTGATAATTGTAAGTTCATTGTATAAAGGAGTTTAACTATAAAATAAGTAGTTTTAGGTAGTTGTATATATTATAGGATAGTTATAACACATATGAAAACTTTAATGAGGTCTATTCAGATCCCCATAGTTCAATTCTAGGCTTAGGAAGCTTTGATAGATCTAAAATTGATCAAAATTGATCCCTCTCTCTCATTGCTCTCTTTGGTAGGTTAAAGAAGTCAACCGGTTTGTAGTTGGTATGGATATAAGAAGAAGAGTTAAGGTGAATGAACTTGGGAGTTAAAATTAGTCATTATTATCTCTCATTACATGGTCATGGTTTTTAGATTTGTTGCATGTACTTCATGAACAAACACTAATACTACTACTATCTCCAAACTGCCTACATAACCCTAATGGCTTCAGTTTTCTCATATATTTGTATTAACCTGTGTGAAACATTTATGTATATAGGTTATCAAGGCATGTTATTAATCTTCATGTAATTTTAAAACTACTTTTTACATCTATATTAGAAAGGATTAACAAGACCATCCTCCTTGTGCTAAAGGTGAACATCATTGGTCTACAGAACATTGTTTCATCAATTGCAATGTTTTGTTCTTCTGTTAGTGAATTCAAAATCAAGGTAGTACACCTATGTTTCTCCCCTTAGATCATGGTCATTTTTTTCTCTATTGGAAGTTTGTATTCAAGAGTGTCATTGATGTAGTTTTAGGCCTAAGACACAAGCACAATCAAGAAATCTTAAAATAGTCACCTATAGGACTATGTAAGAATGTTTAAACAATCGCTGATAAGAGATGTAAAATTCATGATAGATCTTTGCAATGTTTGAAATTAGTTTGAAGGTCTAAAAAAATTAAGACATAGTCAAATATACACTCAAACCCTTCATTGACACTCATATAGGTGCAAAGTAAGAAATTTATTTAGATGGGATTGTTACCTTAACTTCTTCAAAAGCAAACCAAGTCCTATATAGTGTCATTCGATGTTATGAAATTTTGAAGTCTGTGTAAGCCTAAATGGCCTCATCCTTCTAGTCTAGGCCTTAGATATCATATCTTGACATATGATGAAGTTATTTGGTCAAGAGAATGAAGTTTGAGTGACTTATATTTGAGACAAATCTTGACTAAAAACATTTAGAGAACTACAGTGTTGAGAGGGATAAAGTGAACCTATAGAAATACCTTGTAAGTGCTTACAATACCTTATGATGGAGAAATGATAGCATGTGAAGGAAGTCATGAGATCATCCAGATAAGATATGGTCCTAGTGACCTAAATATGGAGAATATGATTGGAACATAGTTCTCAAGAAAGTATCTTCACCTACGAGAACCTCATGATTCCCCAAATAAACATCTATAGTTTGAGACAGTCTGTAGACTAGCCTAGCTCATGGAGAATGCAGACTTGGTAAGTTCGCATAGGCATAAAGTGGTTGAACATATATAAATAAATATCACAATGATGATATTACATTCTCATTTTATTCTTGGAGGGAAATAAACAATGTATAAATTAGATCAAACAGGGTTCTAACCTCACACTCAATCATCAAAACCCTATGCACAGTCATCAAACCTAGAAGCTAATCTGGATAGTTTGAAGTGTTTATAGGTCTTGACACATGATCATATCTTGGGACTTGGTATATATTATTATCATTACCTAATATAAACTTCCATGATCTTTATTTTGTTAAATCAATAAGGGAGATGTTCTTTAGTTTGTCTTAGATAGCAGGCACTCCATAGTCAAAGCAAACCTATAGGTAAGGCATATGAATGATGAAAAAATGGGTGGTAGAGTCTTATATTCATTTTAGTATGTTTTATAGGGTTTATTTGAATATTAAAAAAGTATTATAATACCCCACAATCACTAGAATCACTCACAGTTGGTCATATCCACAATAACATAGTCCTGCAGACCAAGCCTAGAACAAGGCCTAAACCCTCATGACCTATAACTTGACTCATATGACCATGAGAAATTTATAAACCATATTATAACCTTAAGGTAAGAGTAAAATGTTGATTATACCTATCATTTTGTAGGAAACAACATAAAAGTGGTCATTCAATCATGATTTCCTCTCAGGCCTACTTAGAATGCACAGAAGGAACTCAAAGCCCATTTTATTTTGCTCGCATATGTATAGATAGTATTCATGTTACCTCAAGGAGTTGTGGATAGTTGAAGGGGGTCCTTAACTTATTCTTAGTGGAATTTTTTTAGAGGTTCAGCATCTATATTTTATGAATCATTGTTAACAAGTTAACCCTCCTAAAACCCTTGATTGAACTTGATGGGGAAAAGATAATTGGAGATACATCTAAAAGTGGTAAAATGGCCTATAAAGTGAATTGGACATGATCATCACTATCCTAATCCCCTTGACACCTAATTGATTTATACTATCACTTGTATGGGTAAGCCTAATTTAGGGTTTTCTATAAGTACATAAGGGGATTAATGAATTAAAACCATTTTGGGAGGTCTATAGGGACTTGTTCTAACTCCCTATATTCATATCTCACCTCAATTATGCATTAAAGGCTCTCTATTGAGTTGATCACTGTATGCAGTCTTGGATAGATAGTGAGAAAGAGAATGACTATTAAAGCTTAAAAGTGAGAAGTGTGTTTTGAGTTTCATGGATGTCTATATGATAAACTAGAGGACAAAGAAGGTCTAAGTGAGTTTCCTAACACCTCTTCCATGGATTTATTTGAGCAAATGCAAGTCACTTAAGTGACAAGTGTGAAGGTCTAGGCCTAGAAGACCAATGAGTGACTATTAAAGAGTTAACAACAAATTTTAATGAGGATTGCATTAGTTAAGGAGTATATGATGACTGTCACAATTAGAATTCTACCTTCTTAGGTTAGAGAACATGTGTCAAAAACTCCTAAGGTGGTTTAATATAGTCAAGTGGACTCATCACCAAACAAGGCATTTTCAAAGATGGACATGAAAAGTCTATACACCAAATTGAGGGAAAGTGTTATGCTTCAGATGGACACTTGTTCAAGACCACTTCTTAAGTTTTTATCCTCTTAATTTTATTGTATTTTAACTATATTACAATCCTTGACATGTGGCCTTATGACCCTTCCACTTCTCTTCATATCTCTCCTCTCTTATGCTATATATGTGCAAGTTATTTTGGCATTTGTATCTAGTACACACCTAGTATGGATAAGCCATACTATTTTGGCACCTTTTTTTAATTTTGAATAAAGTTATGAAGTTGATATTATCTCTAAAATATCTTTCCTAAATGTGATAAGTAGTTTACTTGGATGTTAAGTGATGAATGTCTTCTCCTTGCTTCCATTCTACTCTTACATGTTTTATGTAAGTTATATCTCTTCTAATAGATATCATAAAGTCTATGTGTTTATCAAGTGTGCCTTGAAGTGTGAGAGAGACTAGTAGTGTCTAATATCAAACCTTATTTCCACCCACCTCTGAATATGCATAGCAATCTACCTCTATGAGAAACACTTATGCTAGAAGGACATTGAGTTGAGGTTAGTTTTAGTGGTATTATTTCTTATTGAAGATGAAAGTGTGTTTATGGACTAATAGTTGGTATATCACATCCATTAGTATAGGTTAATTTCAGTTTCATTCTTCCCTTTTCACCCCCAATAGTGATTGGTCTAGTGTATTGTGTGAACATAAAAGATAAATCAAGGGAGATAGCCTTTTAACTTAGAGGTTTACCTCTACTATAGGAAACCCAAATGTCTACAAGTAATCCCATGTTATCCAAATTTAGAGAGGCATGAACAACCTCTCCTAGGGTGAAAAATTTGGTCATAACAGTCTCTAAGTTCAAAATCCTACATGTTAGAAAGTACTCTTCCAATGGAACAACTATTATATTTGTTAAACTATTTAATGTACAAATCTGATGCCTTTGATAAAAGGACATTATTGTATACATGATTGGTGCACCTATAGTTAAAACCAAATTATAAACTAATCCTTATTCAAAATTCATTATAGACTCTACCCAACAGGTGGTGGACAATGCTCAAAGGGCCTATTTTAACCCAAATCAAGTATTGTCTAGAACACAACAAAATGTTATCCCATCTTCCCCATGAGTTCCTTATTATTATATTCCAAGTACCTTTCCATAACAAGTTTCTAACACACCTGATCCAAAATAACAAATTTTAAGTACTATGCCCCGTCGAGTGGCAACTAATACCCCACCCCCATAAGGGGTAGCCAATTATCCACTCTAGCAAGTACCAAACAATCCCCCATCTTAATAGGTGGAAACCAATATTTTGTTATAACAAGTGACAACCAATCCTCTACCAAAATTATTTAATCCACAATGTGTTATTATTATCCAACCATTTTTTTCTTATATTCAACAAGGGGCATCTTCAAGTCAACAATAGGTTCCTCCTATGCAGTGAGTTATTACTAATCAACAATAGGTCCCTTTCTAATTCTAACAAGTACCATTAAATATTCAAAAAAACATTATTATATGCAAGCCTCATTTCCCTCAAAATCAAATCCATTCTCAACAAGTACAATACCAAAAATAAGTACCATATCAGTAATACAACTTAATACAAGCGTGATTATTCCTAATAGAGCCAATCACATTCAAATTTACCAACAGACTATGTTACCTCCTTTTAAAAATCAAGGTAATCCACCTTTGACCACCCAAAAACATGTGCCTACTCCATATCTTCCAAGATTTTCAATAAGTTAAATATGCACTTTTGATCATTCAAACAGGTAATCAGATTAAGAAATTCAATCTTAGTGATATATTTTTTATTTAACCTTTTAGGGTTTTACACATGTAATTCCTATGTTTGGTTAAAGGGATGAGATGTCTAAATTAGTTAAATAAATTGAAATAAATAACCTATTGATTTATTATGATTTAAATTTTTATGAATTTATATAAATAGTAATAAATAGGGATAAATAGAGACTTAGCTGAAAATAGACTGTCATAGATGATCTAGGTTTTGAAACTTGAGATTTGAGCAGTTCCAAGTGTCATAAGTAGGATTATAATATTCATCTATTCAATAGACAATAGCACCTAATTTAAATAATAATGATATCCATGTTTAGTTTCCATGTGGTGCTACTTTGTATGATTATTCATATTTTTAGGGAGCACATATGCTTGTGTCTGTATGTTTTATTCCTATGTGATCGAAGCTTATAGTTGTGTATTATACCTAGAAAGCTTGATTTTGTGTGTAAACCCTAGTTCTCTCTGAAAGTGTGATATGATCAAGATTTGAGTGTGTTATTAGGATATACTGGACATCCTCAACACCCCATTATGTATAGATTTGCCTACATACCAATACTCTAAATAGGGATCAAGTTCGATGTAGTCTTCCCACCTAGTGCTTGATGCATGTGAAAGTGAATGCTAGAATGAGAGTATCCTTGGATGCCTTGAATGTGATTGAGATTTTTAATGCTTTAAAATTGGACTTAGGGTTGTTGTAGAAGGTAGTTTTTAGAAAGTAGGGTAGAATAGGGATAATGTACCTTGATTTTGCATAACTTTGTCTTAGGTTTGAATAGATTTTGTATTTATTTTTCATCTAGTGAGTAGAGGTGGATTAGGATTATATTTATAAGGGTTTTTTTGTTGTGAAGATAATAAAATGATATTACGCTAACCTTAGGATGGGAACACATTTTTAAAAATATTTGTTGGGAAGAGTTAAGGCTAAGGATAGTAGCACCTAATTCAGGACATTAGCATCATGTGGTTGTAGTGTCCCAAATGTGGTGCTAATGTCCTTGTGCTGGACTTAAAAGAAAGTTGGATTGGGGTCAGAGGTGATATTTTAGGGACTATGTCTTGACTGGTTGAAAATGAATAAGGTCTATTGAATAGTTGAAAATGTAAGTCTAAGTCTTTGAATAGGTTTATGGCAAACCTAGGGAGAGGGTAACTCAAGTGACACTCTTAGCATCCAATTACCACTTTTAGGTGATAACATTTTCCCCCTATTTATGATTGTAATACAGGAAAGAGAAATGACTAGTATAAATGAAAAAGAGTCATACCTAGACTTACTTTGGAAATGAAGCCTATGTAGTTGAGTTTGAATATGTGAATCTAGGTCTTCATATATGAAACATGATCCAAAGTAATGTTCTACAATGAAACATGCAAAAATTAGTTCTTACTAATGAGATAATCAAAAGCAAAAGAATATGCTAAAATGAAATAACTAAGTAAAAAGAGAGGAAATGAATGAATACACCTCATTGTGTATGTGAACCAATATATTAACCTAGTAATAACCTGTGTGTGTGAAAGTGCATAGTGATTATATCATTGAATAACTTGAACTAAGTTGATGGCTTGCTCAATCTTTATATGGGTGGCTCAATAACTCAATCCAATTTTGATTTCATCATTACCCACCCCTGCTTGGTGGATTCTAATCTCTATGAATAGCTTGGATAAGATTCTAAGTGTGTTGAGCCCTCTTATGTAGGTGGCTCAAAAAATCAAGTAGACCATGACTCCATCATTACACCTATGTGAAGTAGATACATCTATAATTATATTATGCATAGTGATGAAATTATCTAAGTAATCTAAATATGTATTCAGGTTCATGACCACTTAGGTATATTAGGTAGCTCTAGGACACTCAGGATTGCCGACCACCATAGATTAAGGCATGAATCTAGTGACAACTTGGAATGTGATATAAAGTGTATACATCATAGATAATGACATGGAATTTTCCATTCCATCTGATCAACCTATCTAAAGTTGAGTATATGGAATTTATGTGCCATGCACATGCCCCCAATCTAGTATCTAAGTATATTAAATTTGAATCATGTAATAGATGAATCTATGTAACCAGTATGAATGTATGACAGATCATTCCACACATGATTCTTTCAAATCTTAGTAATTGGTATGAATTTGAATTGAAATAACTAAATCTGAGTTAAATCTAAACATAACTACCAAACTTGTGATTCTATCTATGCAAATATGTACTATCCTTGGTGTATTATTCTGAATGAACTAGACTATCCTGAAGTTGGATAGCATCCTATAGTGGATATTAGCACCCTATGGTACTAGTGTCCTAATCTGAGTGCTAATGACTACCTGGTCTGATCTTTTTATGGTCTAGATTGACTACTGAACCTTTGTTTTATTGTATATCTACCCTGAGTCTAACCTTTGTAACTGAACCTGTGTGTTAAATTATATCTATGAAAATCAAAATAGGAGCCTGATCTCCATGATAACCCCTATAAATGCCCCCTCTTTTGAGTGTAGTTGTGAAACCTATGGAAGAACTACCCTTTAAATAAGTATCTCTATAAAATGTGTTATCTAAAGCATGTGCATGATATTTCAATATAATATAAAAACATAACATCAGAATGTAAATGTATCTGATCAATAGTAAGAAATGTAAGATGCATGTTGTAATCTAGCATTAAACAAGGGTGTCAAGATAGATGTAAGTAATGTATAATAATATTAAATATGAGTAATTGCCTAGGGTGATGGGGCATGATGTCCATCAAGGATCCCAATTAGGAAAGGTAGATGCATGATATATCTCATGGCATCGAAAACTAATGTGTGTGTAACAAGAAAATACAAGTGTCATGGTGTAGAATCATACACAAAATCAAACATACAAGCACATGAGGCATGCAAAAAGTAGGCCAAGGGGACACAATACAATGGACATGGGCACATGTCATTAAATATGAGAATGAAGACATACAAGTACATGTTTAAATGTCCACATATGCAAATAACTAGTTTGGCATAGAGCCACATAGAAGGACATGTTCAAATGTTCACATATAGAAACATGAAAAAACACATGTAATGGACATGGGTGCATGTCCAGGGCTTACAAATAGAGAAGTGACATAGAATACAAGGAAAATGACATATTTGAACACCATCAAAGATGTAGGAATCATAGTGACACAATCAAATATAATATAGGAACTAGAAATGAAAGCACGTATAACTATGTAATGTAAATATATGTAAATTCCAGGGTACATATATACTAAAGCTAACTTGTGATACTTAGCCAAAAATTTGAGTAATGAATATCAATGATCAATATCAAGATAAATCAATGTGTAACTAGAATATAGAGTATGTAAAGATAAAACCTAGTTATAGAAAATGTGTATGAGATGCCTTCAAGTGGGCGTATGTATCAATGTATAAACTTAGATTGGTGTGAATGCCGCCATGGGTAGATGATAGCTGGTATGGATCAATGTAGTGGATCAGAGTCCTATCTAGAATTTGTAAGCACTCAACAAGAGCATGTGAAGCCTGTGTATGATAAAACCAACTACACTAAGATAGATAGCAATATGCAATATCTGGCTCATAGAGATGTAAAAAAAGCAATGCATACAATATGTAGAATTTTTTTATTTTTAAAATATTGGAATGTTTTTGGATTTTGACATATTATATTATTTTTGCATTTATTGATTATAAGCTATGTACAAGCATATGTAACTAAACTATGTACAAGGAGCAAGAGAGAGAAGGAAGTATGTATAATAGTAGGAGCCATACTAACCTATGAGTCTCATGGGAGACTCACCATCACTATGACTTATGTTGAAGACTGAAACAATGATCATACATGTGATGTGAAAAGGTAACTATGAGTCCATGATCTGGTGTGATGTATAATTTGAACCTGAAGCTACCTAAGTAGTGATGCTATGATGCAATAACACTAACTGTGATTCCTTATGAACTGTAAGGGTCTTGGGGACCCATCTAATAGATGTAGAATTTCTAGGTGATGTAGATGACCTATGATAAGAAGCTCTATAACCCAATATAATTGATCTTTATGTGAATTATGTAAAATAAGGTCCTCTAAAATCCATGACATATTTTTGATGCAATGGTCTCTCTAGTAATGGTCTCCAAGGGAGAATATGTGAGCATGTACACACTATAGAAGTAGACCTGGCCTCTTTTGAGGACTTTTCTAAACACTATGATGTATTCCTAGGAGTTATACTCTCTATTTTAATTGATATCCATGCAATATCTGGTAGTATTATTGGAACTATAACTCGGTACTAAAAGTAGAACTAGAATCTATGTTGGAACTAACTATGGGATGGGAAGAGGATAATCATATTGTACACCCTTAATCTTAACCACCTAATTAGCATGTATATACTTGAGGCATAAATTTACTATAGATGGTATGGCTTAGATATATTGTAACCATGGCCTACCCAATAATATGTTGAATACACCCACACTAGGTACAACTAGAAATCAAATGGTTATATGTGTTGGTCCCACCTATAATGGAAGCACTATCTCCATAATAGATCTCTAAATGTGGCCACTAAAACCACTAATAATTTTATTTTTAGTGAAAATATCTTTCTCTATATATCCCAAGTGTTGTAGGAGTGTCATGGTGTAGATGTGTATGCTTGACCCATTATCAACCATGACACTATGAATAGTATGGTGGTCTATATATGCTTGTACGAAGAGCACATGTAAATTTGTGTCATCATCCACAATATCTTATTCTAAAAAAGTGATAAGTAGTCTAGGTGGCATTGTAGTGTGATACATGCCAATAATATTATGTAGGGGATGTGTCTTCTCTATAACTGTGTGATAGGAAGATGGAAATGGATGAGCTTGGTATTATAATGAACACCTGATATGCCCCATACCTCATTAGTTTTATGCTTAGGAAAAATATCTTAAGTACATTTACCTCTATTCATTATTTTGGTACCTTAGCGGGTGTACCCATATCAATAATATTTGCCTCAGTGAGATCTTGGATCTTTCGCATTAGGATAATGCATCTATTTATGGTGTGCCCTAGTGCCCTATGATAATTTTGGAATGAATTTGAATAAAAACTCTTTGGAAGAGGTTATGCTATATCAACCTCTTTATGGGAGGGAGAGATATGACATTGCATTCTAATAGTTTTTGTAGAACTCATGCTGTTGATTCTGATAGATTAGTGAATACTTGACACTAAGAAGCTGATAAAACCAATCTAGGAGAAGTATTTGAAGTTATACTAACTATTGTCTATTGACATTTTTTCTCTCTACAGCCCTAAATTTGTATGGAGGTTTTCTTGAACTCTTAATAGTGGAATCAGATCCATTTGTATACTTGAGTTCACCCATTACTAAGAGTTTAACCTCTCTTTCCTTAACTATGTGGCACATATTTATATATTTTTAGATGTAAAATCAATAAGAGTGGGGGTGAATTATTGATGCAAGATAATCCAATTCAATTCTCAACTCTTCAACATTTAGCATACATCAATCTTGATCAAGCAACATAAATATGAAAGCATATACATCCAAAGAATACATAAGAGCATACATCACATGAACACATCATAGACATGGGAAACCCTCTTGGGGGATAAAACCCAATGAACCTTACAATAAACACTAAAGTCCTATAAAAAAAGATCCAACATTTAGACCAGCACCCACTGATCAAGGAACACCCATCCCTTAGTTTAGTGAGACACCCATCCCATAAGGAGGCACTAACCCCCTAGGAAACCAAGCACCCACTAAACTACCTTAATATAATCTCCACCTTTGATTCTAATTTATTTTACACCTAATGATGGACTTATTTTAATTTCACTATTTCCCCTTTACACTCTCATAAACTTGCACATATAAGCAATGCATCCATAACACCCTTTTGGATCGCTCTTCACTTCTAAACACATTCACAATCAAAAAAACTAAAATAATTCTATTACACCATCAACAACATGATCTATAGGTCATATACACACTCTTGAACCTAATTATCTCTTCAATCCATTCACTAAGCACACTCACTCAATTAACTTCTAGGGCTTACTTGCTCAGCCTACCTCTTCAAGGCTTATTAGGTCTAATGACCCATGTACTCACATTCATCAACTTGATCAAATAAACATGACTAATAATTTTTGTTATTTGATTGTCCTTACTAATCTTTACCTTCTCTTTCAAAAGTTCATTTGCTCAATATCACATTTACTCTCCACTTCACCCTCAAGTCTAGAAACCATTGCCTTGGTCTCCACTATTTATAGAGTCTTCATGAATATCAACTTCTTGGTCAGCCATAAGATATGCCTTAACCCTTAATACATCTAACATGTGAACATATATTTCAAATTCATTTTCACAATTCGTCCATATCATCTATGGGTCACACTTAAGTATTTACGGCTTTCAATTAGGCCTTAGTAGCCCTTATAGGTCTCATGGAGACCTATTCACCCATTTAGCACTCCATTGAGAAAATTAATAACATATGATCACTTTCAATTGCATGGGTCCACTCAATATGATATCTAAGACATATTCATGTGAATTCCCCTACCAAAACATCTTTCTACTAAAGCACAATATGATCAAACATTATTTTGTACATAGGAACACCATAAATGAAGAAATAGTCAACTTTGAAGCATTTGTTCATATTGAATATGGATTGTTCAAATATCCATTCCACAAAGATGATCCTCATTGAGTATATGAAAATATCTAATATTTAGATAATTTTGAAACATCAAAATACTATCAAGAACAACTCAATTTATCCTTCTTGAGTCCTTTCTGGAATAAGATAAAACACAATCAACTTTGGAGATCCATAACTTTTACTTTACAAACATTCAAATCTTCTAACTAGGTTCTCTAGATGAGCCTAGAAGTCTTATACAACTTTGTCTTTTTCACCATGATCAAATTATACATATATCAAAATTTATAGCTCAAAAATTTTAGATCGGTTTTCCCTCACAAATTCAAATATTTGAATTCTAAAGGTCACTAAGCATATGTTAAACATCAAGCATGTTGACCTCATCTCGTGCACCCTAGTAACTTTGAATAAGTGGTGCTCTATTAATCTCTATGGACTAACCTAGTCTTTATCTTATGATATGTACCATTGATATAAGATCCTTTCTTTTACAAACATGCCACTTGGCAGCCCCACATGCCTTCTACACATATTGACTCTTTGACTTGACCCACACCATATATATTCTAATTGCATGATCATACACTCATCATTGATCTTCTATCCAAGCTCCATGAATGTGACACTTGTCACTAGAATGTTCATACTTTGACATATTGACTTTTACATGCACCATTAGATCAAGATCTATGATTTAATGTGTACCATTATATCTACTGACTAGTTAACCTCATAATTCAATAAAGTTAAACTTGATGGTCTCTGGCCCAACACAGTCTGCAAGAGAAACTTTAAAGCTTTATAACTTGAGATTGGAAACACTTCAAGACTCCAAATTTTTAGGGTATGTTATTGGCACTATAGAAAACATCTCCATGAAATCATTTGACCTTGGTTAACTTTTTGAGTACAAAAAACACATACACAAACTTGTTTGTTCATCTATAACTGCATGATGTGTAGTGATGTTCTAGTTTCTCTTAACCTATAAGATGCATGTTTCTCATTCCAAATTATCAATTGACATACAAGAGCTTCACTAAGATATTTATGGATTCTCACAACTTCTTTGTCCTTACAAACCTGCATATGTGCTATATATCTCCATACCATCAATTTGATCACTTTGTCATTAATGCATTAGTATAACATACTCTATTTGACATAAATGACAACCAAACATCAATGACTATGCTCAACAATCTCTCCCTTTGTCATTGATAGCAAAACACTCTCAAAATGACTTTATTTGAACAATGACTTCATTTTGATCTTTATCCCCCTTTGACATTAATGACAAATGGTCTCTTTCTCATCATGCCAACAAACATTCCTCAACAATATGTATGCATTCAATTATTATTAATATGCTTAAGATACTTACATAATTTTAAGCATATGAAACAATTTCTCCCCCTTTGATATGCTCCAATCTGAACTTGGACTTCTCTGATCCTTGGACCTGATAAACTTCTCATAGAGCTTAGAAAGCTCCCATAACATTATGCTCCATCTCATGTCATCTATTCTTTGATATATACCAATCTAAACTTGGGATTTTCTAATTCTTGGACCTATCTACATATAAAAATCACAAGATCTCTTTGCTTATGCATGAAGATTTAATACCTTGTCAAAATATATGACTTGGTTTGATCAAGTCATAATGTTAATCTTTTTAAATTCACAACTATAGTAGACTTCTTCATAGTTCTATCAAGGTTGGATCATCTTCACATATGCTCCCTTACATTATGCTTCACCTGGATCATGACATCTTCAACAACTCATCCTAAATAACTAGATCTACCAGTAAATTTTCAACACTATCCACACTCAATCAATATCCTTATGAAACCATCGATAGATATTATATCTTCATAACACTATGAACTCCATGACATACACAAATTTTTCATCTATAGAACTTTGAGAACTTATTCACGTTATCAATTATATGAAAATGCATTTTCCTCATACTCTTGTCTTCAGTATTTAATATTTGATTAATCAATTAGAAATATCTTACCTTTAGGACCAAAAACCCTGAACACACCTTGAGCACATTTAAACAAGATCAACATACCTTTTTATGCAATAGAATAACTTGATAACACATCGTCCTTGATTAGACACCTATAAATTTATCCTACTTGCATACCTTGCATACATAGCTTCATTCTTCACCATATTGGCCAACTAGACCATCCATCAAATATTGATCAAAGCTTTAACTTTAGGATCACTTTCCCTGAATATATCTTTTGAATCATTCCATCACAACACTTTGGAGAAAATTCATAAAACTCATTACTCCCCCTTATCTAAGCACAATTTAAAAAGATATTTCTTGTCTTGAAACATCAACCAAATCTCAACTAGTATCCACCATGCTTCTTCTTGATGTCAAGTGTCTCTTTGAAGCCTAGATAGAGACACCATAATCCACAATGTCCTAGAACAATGTGAAACCAAAAGTTTCCCATAAGTCCTCATATTCCTTCTCCTCCTTGGTCATTTAATACTGATAATTCTTCTTCTTCTTAGGTTTAAGAGAAGCAACATTCTCATCCACAACTATATTCTCCTTTTATTCTAAGAAAGAATTGACAATACATGGAGATATTCATGGCATGCCTTTTCATCTAAATAAAGAACCCCATCACTAGTCATTGACAATTGATGTTCTTTACATGAAAGTTGATCAACAATAGCAAGATGTTTAATTGATGGGTCTTCTCCTTGATCTCAACTTGATCTGACTTTTGATTCTCCTTTTCTATTTGAATAGATGACACATTTTCTTGGCAATCCTGAACCTTCTTAATATTTGATTCCTATTTTGCTTTAGTAGGTAGTTCACCTAGATCTTTCAAATTAACTGAATTAGTTTTCTTGGTTTTTACTTACTTAGGTTTACATACCAAGGATTAACCTTTCTTGAGTACTCTAGGATGTCTATGCACCTTCTTATGGCTAGAGAGATTGCTTTTACAATATCTTGTAATATGGCCAACTTGATGACAATTGAAAAAAATAGCATCATTTATATCTTCTGCTTGATGAATATTATGAATCTTATCAAACATACCAACTTGTCTCTTAGGTACATTATGCTCAATATTGATTATTTTAGGTCTCTATACCTAGGTTAGTCTTTTACCATGCATTTTGGGGTAGAATCTAGCATTATGTCCCGTGTCATGAAAATTATAGCAAACAATATCTTCCATACCTTTTACTTGAATATGGAAGTGATATCCTTTGATTGATTGCTTCTTCTTACATAGTCATTTTCCTTATGACCAACAAGATGAAAAACAAAACAATGACCATTAGAAAATATTTCATACCTCATGGCACTTGGCTATCTGATGGATCTTTTCTTGTTGATCTTGGTGATTGCCTCCTTGTCTTGAACTGACCTCTCTTGATATTTCTCAATCTTATTTACCTTGACAACAAATTGTTCATGCTCATCCTTCAATGAATCTATTCCTCTTTAGCTCTCATACTTAAAATTATAGCCTCTAACTATATTATGAGATCTTAGATGGTCTCCTTATCCATCTTGGCTTCTTTAGCCATGTCAACCTTCAATATACATGTTTGATCTTTAATAATATTTATAGATTTGATATTAGATTGCAACTCATCATGCTCACCTTGCTTTGAACTCAACTTGGCATTATTCTCTTCTAACTGAGTCTTGAGATGTTTGAATTCTTCCTTTTCTGAACTCAGATTAGTCTTTGTAACTCTTAATTGATTCTCAAGAATGTTAATCTTCTCTTTATCATCTTTTTATCTTGAACTTGCTTTCAAGGATTCTAGCTCCTTTTTTAGCTTGATGTACTCATCTGTAATATCTTTAAAGTTTGAGTCCATGATCTTCTTTTGAGCTTCTTTTTTATCATACTCTCTCATCTTACCTCCATACTTCTCAATAAGTGCCTTGAGATTATTGTATTTTTCTTCACTTGATTTTAGACAATCATAAGTAACCTCTACTTGAACCTTCAACTCTTGATTTTCTCTCTTGAATTGCTTAGCAATATTGTACCTTGGATCACCTTCAAGTGGTTAAACTTGCAAAGAAGGTCCTGATCTGATACCAATTATTAGAAGTACAATCACTAAGAGGAGAGGTGAATCAATGATGCAAGATAATCCAATTCAATTCCCAAATCTTCAACATTTAACATACATCAATCTTGATCAGTTAGCATAAACATGAAAGCACATACATCCAAAGCATACATAAGAGCATACATCACATGAACACATCATATACATGGGAAACCCTCTTGGGGGATAAAACCCATTGAACCCTACAAGATGGACTATAGTCATATAAAAAAATATCCAACATTTATACCAACACCCACTGATCAAGTAACACCCATCCCTTATTTTAGTAAGACACCCATCCCACAAGGAAGCACCAACCCCCTAGGTAACCAAGCACCCACTCAGCTACCTTGATATCATCTCTACCTTTAATTTTATGTCTTCTACACCTGATGATGGACTTCTCTTACTTACACTCTTTCCCCTTTACACTCTCACAAACTTTCACACACAAGCAATGCTTTTATAATACCCTTTTAGATCACTCTTCACTTCTAAGAACATTCATATAAAAGTGTGTTAGGAACATATTTTCTAAAGGATTAAATGTCATAATAGATTTGTTAGGAAAATCATAGAACCATTTTAAGGCATAATCCTTGAGACTCATGGAAATAGCTTCATAATAAGCCAATTATTAGACAAATAGTCCAGGCATGGTACATGAAAAGGCTTGAAGGTGATGCTTTGGGTTACCCTTACCATAATATAATGTGATCTTGTGTGTTATGAAACCAGATGGTAAAGGAGTTCTTTTAATATGATGTGTCAATGGTGTATGCAGTAGAATGTTAGAATCCAAGGCATGTGAAGGCTTAATTGATCTTTGTTTAAGATGTAACACCTTAGATTGTAGAGAAATAGCCTGTTGCATAAGGTATTTTACATTGTAAGGAGAAGAACTAGCCACAAGTTTATTAGTTCTCACTGATGGTCAAATAATAAGTTTGGGTTGTGTTATTTGAGTTGGTTGAGTGGGCCCCACTGAAGGTGTAACAACATCATTCACTGGAGGCATGGAAGATTGACCATTATTATTCTTATTCTTGATTTCTAATATGACTTGTAAAATATGTGCATGATCATGGGGTTGTTCCTAAATTCTATCTTGAAAGCCTTGTAATACCTCATCTAGTTCACAACCATATCATTGTCATTAAGTGGAGGTAGTGTGTCTTGATCCTCAGTATAGACCTAATCTTATTCTTGGTTATATTACTCATCCTCAAATGCATTGTCATTGAGTTCTAAATAATTTGGATGTGAAGCATTCATATATGGAGTTTTAATAGGTTCCTTATCCTTATTATAGAGTCAAATAGATAGAATTTGAATATGATGTATAAGATTACCACCTAGTCAATCATTCATTCTCGAGGGAAGAGAGATAGCTTTTTTAGATGGCATATGAAAAATAAATTGAAATAGAGATGCTACAAAAGAATATATGAATTCCAAATAATTGATAGTAGCTAATGAAAATAGGAAGAAAAAGATACAAGCCCTAAGAGCATTTAGGTTGAGGGGGTTTGGAAGCTAGGGTTTCTTTGCAATAATTTATATTAAATGTAAAGTAAATTGAAACCCTAATATAAGATTTGATTTTATTTAGTTAGGTTTTTTAAAATAAAATCATAAGTATGCAGCCCTAAATTTATTGTAGGGTTTTATATAATTCTCAAAGTAAGACGGATTCACCAAATGATTTAACCTTTTAGGGTTTTACGAGAGTAATTACTTATTTCTGGTTAAAGGGATGAGATGTCTAAATTAGTTAAATAAATTTCAATAATTAACCTGCTATTTTTTTATGATTTTGACTTATTTTAACTTTATATAAATAGAAACAAATAGGGATAAATAAAGACTTAGCTGAAAATAGACTTTCATAGATGATCTAGGTTCTAAAACTTGAGATCTGAGTAGTTCTAAGTATCACAAAAAGGATTCTGATATTCATCTGTTCACTAGACAATAGTGCCTAGTTTGGATAGTAGTACCATCTATGTGTAGTGTCTTCAATATGGAACTAATGTCATATTTTTAAGATTATTCCTATTTTTAGGGAATGCCTATGCCTGTGTCTATATGTTATATTACTACGTGACCAAAGCTTGTAGATGTGTATTATACCTAGAAAGCTTGATTTTGTGTTCTTACCCTAATTTTATTTACAAGTGTGATATGATCAAGATTTGAGTGTGTTAGTAGGATGGACAGGACATCCTCAACACCTCATTATGTAGAGAGTTGCCTGCATACCAATACTCTAAAGAGGGATCAAGTCTGATTTATTTTTCCCACCTAGTGTTTGATGTATGTACAAGTGAATGCTAGGATGAGAGAGGCCTTAGATTTATTGAATGTGCTTGAGCTTTTAAATGCTAAAATACTGGACTTAGGGTTGATGTAGATGGTAGTATGTAGAAATTAGTGTATAATAGGGATAATGTACCTTGATTTTGCATAACTTTGTCTTAGGTTTGAATATCTTTTGCATCTATTTTCCATCTAGTGAATATATGTGGATTAGACTTATATTTATAGGGTTTTATTATTTGTGTAAATAATAAAACAAACTTAGGATAACCTTAAGATGGGTACACATTTTTAAAAGTATTCATTGGGAAGAGTTGGGGCTAACGATAGTAGTTCTCAGTTGGGAACACAAGTGCCATGTGGTTGTATTGTCCCAAAGATGGTGTTAATGTCCTTTTCATAGACTTCTAAGAAAGTTGGATTGGGGTTAGAGGTAAAAGTTCAAGGACCATGTCTTAACTAGATGAAATTGAATAAGGTATGTTGAATAGCTATAAATGTAATTCTAAGGCTTTAGAATAGGTCTATGGTAAGCCTAGGGATAGGGTAACTCCAGTGACACTCTTAGCATCCAATTACCACTTTTAGGTGATTACAATTTCTTATTTATTTGACATGAGCTATCTTCATGTACTTATCCCACATCATTTTGATATGCCCAAATTTGATAAATACAAAGGGAAAGGTGATCCAAAGGAGAATTTAAAGGAGTTTTTAATCCCATGTAAAGAAGTTTCTTATATTGATATATACTTACTTTGCCTATTTCCATGTAGTTTGGTAGGGCAAGAATTAGAATGGTTATTGACTCTACCTATTTTGTTGATAACATTGATGATTTGTCTGATACATTTATACAACATGTCTCCTATAATCTAAAACATGAGTTGACTATGGTTGACTTATGTTAAAATAAATAAAGAGGAGGGGAAAGCTTGGCAAATTATCTTCAATGATGGGTGCATTGGCCAGTTCGATTTCACATAATCTCCTTGATAAACAACTCGATAAATTGTTCATGGCCAATCTTTAATTTGATGTGGCACATAAGATCAAACTCGAGTATACCAACACCTTTGAATAAATTATTGCTAAAAGATTGCAAATTTATCAAATTCTCATCAATAAGGGAATTATCAATATTTAATCTTAAAACTAAATGTAGAATAAAAATCAAGCACAAGCTCCCACACAAGCACAAGTGAGTACATCAAAGAAGCCTAGATCTTTTAACAGGAACAAAAATGTTATAGGAGATGGAGTAACTAAATCTATACATGTGAAAATGGTGTAACCACCGCCTATCCAAACAAGCCCTCCTACTCAACAACTTACTTTACAAAGGCCATCTCCAAGAATGAGTCATTCCCATCATAGACCTTTTAGTGATCTAGGTGATCTTATTGAGATGGTCTTTCAAAATTAGTTGCATCCAAAAAAATCATCTAACCAGTACCAAGATTTTTTCTTAAAAATCAACCTAAGCTTTGTTGGTATAGGGAAAATGATTTTTGTGACTATCATTAGATTAAAGGACATATTATTCATAGATGCATGTAGCTTTGACCTCTCATTAAATACTTGATTTAAAATGGAAAATAGAGTTGGATAATGTGGCTACAACATCTAATTAAAATTTGGGTATATATTAGAACCTTTTTCCACAACATAAGTCCAACAATCAAAATCAAAACCAGTGTAAGACCAATAACCAAAATTAGAACAAGTTGCCAAATAATTAGCAACAATAATAGAATCAACAATAATAGAATTATAATCAAGGTCATGATACCCAATTTATCTATAATACCATCCCTTATGACTATAATGTTGTAGGTTATATTACAAGTGGGAAATTAATTACCATTAAGATCAAACCACCTACCAACAGTACCTTATTATGTATATGATTGGACTTTCACCTCCATTTTTTGGTAACCCTCCTTTGGTTTGTAATATCCCTAATGCTAATCAGTGACCAAGAGTTACCATACCAAGTTATCATTCACCTTCATCTAATGACAATAACCCTCCACTAAATCGAGGTTATGCAATCACAACCTGACATGCCAAGGTTATCATTAAAGGTCTTGTACCTTATTCTTCCAATCATCCTATTTGAGGTCCTATGCCTCAAAATTATAAGCCAAGTGTCCCCATCGATGATAAACCCTATGATATTATGGAATAATTATAGAAAATGTTTGCACAAATTTATATTATATATCTCTTGCATACGTCTGATGTCCACAAGAACATATTAAATACACTTATGATTTAGTCAAAGCTATAACACAATATTATGCCTAATAAATTTCAAACTCTTGTAAGTCATTTAGTTTTTGTCCAATAACTTACCTTTGATCAAATGAACATGTCACCCCATGGACCTTTGTATAATAAACTGTGGTATATAGAGGCTACAATTACTCATCATAATATTAAATGAGTCCTCATAAACAATGGTTCAGGTTAAACATTATAAATTTAAAGATGATAAAATATTGGGATACATATCTAAATATATTTAGCCATACACCATTACCATCAAGGTATATGATAATGAGGAATGTGAGTCTCAAGGTACCATTTGTTTACCAATTATCATTAGGCCTTTAACCCATGATACATTGTGCCATGTTCTATACCTATAATTATCATATATTTTGCTCTTGGGGAAACCATGGATCCATGAAGTATGTACCATACCATCAACCCTTCATCAGTGCATTAAATTCCCCCATTCTAGATTGGAAGTCACCATTCTTGGTGACATGCAGTCGTAATAGTTTTTTAAGCATTAGGAGGGTAAATATAAAAGTTATAACTATTGTCTGGGCCTATAACATGTCCCCTAAAGGACAAGGAAGTAGTTTTTCAAACACTTGAGTCTAATTATTAGATCCTAACACTCTTTCATCCTCATAATCTACACCACCACTTAAATTGGCTAATCACTTTATTGTTTAGAATAAAGGCATTGGGGAATATAAGCTTGGTGATGCTTTCCACATTATTAAGTTGCCTAAAACACTAAAAGCATATGGTATGCCTCAAAATAAAATTCCCAAAATAGAATGGCATAAAAATAAAATTTCTCCTCAAATAGGACCATTAGTTTTTATCAAAGCCACTTATCAAGAATAAGAACAAATCAAAACTAATGATGATTCTTGGTTGTACAATGATGATTTTACTGCCTATTATCAAAGTAAAAAGTATCCTATCCCTAATTGAATAATGGATCACCATGATTACAAAGGCAAAGGCCTAGGGGCAATGTAACAAGGAACTATTGAGCTAGTATCACTTACCAAACATAAGGGAACTTGAGGCATTAGATACAAACTACCTTGTGATGACCCCTTAGATTTCCTAAGTGACTCTAATTTATCATCTAAAAATGATAATGTTGATAGTGACATGGAGTCTTATTATAACATTTATGATGAGTTGGCATAAAATAACCTATTTGACCTAACATTATTTATGCCATTACCATTGTGCCATCATATTCCCCTCTTTTCCTCCATCATCCTCAATTAATTGACTAGGACTAACAAGATGCATGCATACCATTGGATAATTTTTAGAATGATGAGGCAATATATGAATTCATAATCCTCATAGACAATGTGCTACTTGGTGATCATAAACAAGTATTTGCAATTACACTAGACCCCACCATCTATTTTGGAGAGTAGGTGAACTTATTTAATCAAAAACAAAAACAAAATGAAAATCAAACATTGAGGTCCCAAAGTGAAAACCTCTTTGAGACACTTTTTAACCAGGGTAAAAGTAAAAATAAATATAATTCCCATGGTTGAAACCTATTTCATGTGCCATTGGATGGGGAAGATCACCCTCTCTCAAATGAAGCCCAAGCCTCTTCCAGTTTCATAACCTCCTACCATTCCAAAATCAATTTAGAACAACAATAAACATTTAATCAAATTGTTATTGATTATCTAGATGCCTTTATTGAATGTCTTTGTTATATCTTGGGAATTCATATTATTATTACTTTGGAGAACTCAATGAGGCAATCAACCCACTAGATGAATATGAACATCACTATACCACTCTACCAAGTATTTTATAAGATGGTTTCACACTACTTGTGGAAGACACCACCAAAGTTAATATTGGAACATTTGATGATCCCAAATGGGTCAAACTTAGAGCATCCCTCACTAAACAAGAATGTCAAGTCCTTACTTATCTCCTTCAATAATTTATAGACATTTTTGTATGGTGTTATTCAGATATGACAAGATTGGACCCTACCTTGGTTGTATATCACCTTGTTATACTTCTTGATACCAAGTTAATCAAATATAAATTAATAAAAATACATCCCCAAATAGTCATTCTTGTCAATAAATAAATGGAGAAAATATTGAAGGTGGGATGCATTTTTCCTATTGATTAGTCAGAGTGGATATCCAACATAGTGTTGGTCAGCAAAAATCCACAAGGAATTTGACTGTTTACCAATTTCAAAGACATCAATAAGGCATGTCCTAAGTATGAATTTCCTTTGCTCAATATTGATATGAGTGTAGATTCCATGGCTAAGTATGAGATGATGTCTCTTATGGATAATTTATTTGGATATAACCATATTAATATCACACCTAAAGACCAACACAAAATAATGTTCACCATTCCATGGGGAATATTTTGTTATCAAGTCATGCCTTTCAACCTCAATAGTTCCAGTGCTATGTACTAGCATGCAATGACTATCATTTTTCATGACATTATGCATGATATCATTGAGGATTATGTTGATGATATCCTAGTAAAATCCAAGATTAGATTAGGACATATAGAAGTTTTGCATAAAATATTTGAGCACCTTTGTGAATACAAAGTAAATATTAACCCTAAGAAATGCATTTTTGGCATTACATCAAGTAAATTGCTAAGCTTCATCATCTATCAAATGGGTATTGAAGTAGATCCAACAAAAGTTAAGGCCATTACTAAAATGCCTCCAACTTCCAACTTAAAACAAATATGTAGCTTTTAGGGCAAGGTCCAATCTATAAGGTAGTTCACATCTCAATTAGCATATTGGTGTCATTTTTTCACTCATATTATGAAGAAAGGCACCACTTTATCATGGAATGCATATTTTCAAAAGACCTTTGAGTAGTTAAAAGATTATATGGCCAATCCACCTATTATGGCTCCACCTACACCTAAAAATTCATTACTTCTCTATATTTTAACAATCGAACATGCCTTAGGGGCACTCCTAGCACAACATAATGACCAAGGGAAAGAAAGATCAATGTACTACTTGAACCAAATATTGATTTCATATGAACACAATTACACATCCATTGAAAAATATTATTTAACAATGGTGTTTACAACCCAAAAATTATGACATTATGTTCTTAACAATAAGACCATTGACATTTCTAAACTGGACCCTCTCAAGTACCTACTTTCTAAGGTAGAATTGACAGGTCACATGGCTAAATGAATAATGATCTTAAGTTTTAGATTTAGGTAAAAATAGGTTTTGAAGGGGCCCCAAAACCCTAGTACAAGGAAAGAAAGAAAGAGCATCTAAAACCACAGGCAAAGCCTTACAAACTACAACAAGGAAGTTGCAAAAATAGGTTTTAAATGGACCTGAAACCACTAGAAAGACTACTAGTCAAAACCCAGATTTAACAAACATCTGGCTACACCAAAGGTAGAAGATTACAAAAAGAAGCCATAGAACAGGACCAGTTTACATAACCATCAAGAGGAACCAGACTATTCATCCAGTTCCAATATCATTTTCATAGTTTCTTTTTCTTTCACAATAGTATCTTGGGTAGTGGTTGCCGCCAGCATGGCTCCTTCTTGTGTAGCCTTCCTTCTTGAACTTTGTCTCATCCTTTTGTTGGGTCCCTCCAAGGCTTTGGTCTCCTCGTTTGCTCTTTTACCAATATTGACAGTTGCAGCACAAATATTAGACGTAAATTCCTCCATTTTCATTCTATTGTCCTTAATGAGTTCCCTGAGATTATTCTCATAGGCTTTGAGCTTGACTGGGATATCTCTTATCTGATTTTCCATATTGTTAATTTTGTTCCATATAGCTTTCAGAGTATCTTCCATAGTTTCCACTTTCCTTTTGAGATCCATGATCTCCCTACACGTCCAAGAATCGAGTTGGAAAGATGCCTCTGCTTTGCAATTGACCCAAGTCATTGGTGTGTGTGTTTCATCATTCTATTTTTTCCCCCTCCATTCCTCAGAGTTTTTATTGGGATTGTTCCTGACTTCTTCAAAGATATCCTCTCGACCGTTTTGATCCTGTTCTTTAATTCCAGTTTGAATTTCCATGTCCATTTCTTGATTATCATCCTGAACTGTAGTTTCCTTTTTGTTTCTTGAAGCAGGGTCCTCAACAGGGCCATCCTGGACAAATTCATCCTCCGACACTTTTTGATTTTCCTCCGTATCTTCTGTTCTGTTTGCAAAATCCTCCTTTGTGTTGACATCTTCTTTTTCTTTCTTCTCAGGACTTTCTTCATCCTCATTAGAGTTTGTATCCCAGCTTTCAGTTCCTTCTTCTTCCTCCAAGTTTTCCTCCCTGGGTTTATCAATTCTCTCCCGTTCAATATCTTCTTCTACATTCTGATTTTTAGTGCTAGGGATCTTGATTTTGCCTTTCCCTTTTACACTTTCACTCTTTCTGTTCCCTGACTCCTTATTTTTCCCCTGGTTAGGGTGCTTTACCATTGCATTATTCTTGCAATAGCCTTCGATTAACAGGAATAATGATCTTAAAAGTTAATTTGAGATCAATTATGTGAATAAAAAGGCCATTAAGAGCCAAGTTATTTTTTATCATCTTATATAAACACCCTTGTCAAATGCCAAGCCACTCCTATTCAATTTTCCTAATGAGTCCATCATGACTCTTGAGGACACTTCTTCTAAGCTAAAATACTAGAGTTTATATTTTAATGGGTCTTATACTTCTCAAGGATCTAGAGCTAGCATTATGTTCATAACATTGCAAGGGGATCTTATTCCCAATGCATTCCATTTTAGTTTCACTTATACCAATAACATAGCAGAATATGAAGCACTTATCATAGGGATTCATCTAGCATTATAATGGAACATTAAGCATTTACATGTTCATGGATATTATCAATTGATTATCAATTAGATAACAAAGCAATACTCGAAAAAAGATAACAAATTCATTTCATTCCATAAAATGGTGGATAATCTAATACATAGCTTTGATCACATTCAGTTTGATTAGATTTCAAGGGCCAACAATAGGATTATTGATGCAATGGAAACTCTTGGTTCATTAACATCAATTACAAATCACATTCTAGATCACCAATTTCTTATCAAACATCTCTCAAGGCTAACTCATGAATGTACATCATCTAAAATGGTATGCAACATTTTTGCTCCCATTACACCTTGGTACACCAAAATATATGCCTGGATCCATGACAACATTATCCCTCTTAACCTTTATTGTAAAAGACAAAGAGCCTTCATTCATATTACCTCTCATTATACCATACTTGGTACCATAATATATCATAAAGGATATGATGGAACTATGCTTCATTATTTAGTTTTGACAGAGTCAAAATTAGCACTTAATAAAGTACATGAAGGAAATTTTTAGGGACCACACCAATATAGTGGTCCTTGCTAAGAAAATCCTAATTATTGGGTATTACTGGCCCACTATAGAAGCTTATGTCTGTGCCTATGTAAATAAGTCTGTGTCTTGTCAAAATCATGCCAATCTTATTCATGCTCCAACTCAAGAATTGTATCTACTCACAATGCCATGGCCATTTTCCATATGGGAACATAACCTCATAAATAAGATCAATCTAACTTCTTATGATAGCCATAAACATATGCTTACCTTAATTGAATACTTTACTAAGTGGGTTGAAGCCATTCCCCTCACTTACGTTATAGGTAAGCCAAGTCTGTCCTAAACTACCTCATATGTCACTTGGGCTTTCCTTATAATCTCATTTTTTACAATGGTATCTCCTTTAAAATTATGACATGAAAGCCCTTTGTGCTAAGTATCAAATCACACAACACTTTACCACTACTTTTCTCCCTCAAATCAATGGCCAAGCCAAATCATGTAACAAAACCCTAATCCAAATTCTTAAAAATATCATTAATGTTATTGGTCATGGTTGGAATTTATAATTATTTCCCTCCCTCTAGTCCTATTATACCAAACACCAAACTCCCATAGGATTCGCACTATATTCCCTTGTTTATGGTACTGAAGTCATTTTACCTATTGAGGTCAAGTTGCCTTCCTTGTGCATTTCATTTAAAGGTATCGTTAATGAGGAATAATACTAAGTATCTTGACTACAAGAATTGGATTTGCTTGATGAAAAGTGGATAAATTTTTTGAATAATCTCCAAGAATATCATAATAGGTTGTACTATAGTTACAACAAGCATATCAAATGTAGAGACTTTGAACTTGGTGATCTTGTTCTAAAAGAGAACCAAAAGAATATCAATGCCACCCATGAAAACAAAGGAAAATTTGAATCTAATTATCTAGGGACCTTCATCATCATGGCTAATTATGGATCTAGAGCATACATATTGGATACATTAGATGGATAAAACCTAGATGAGCCTATGAATATTATCCACCTCAAATGTTTCTATGCTTGATTGCCCTAAACATTGTCTATGAGGACCCCTACTTTGGGGCATGACCATTGAACCCCCTTTCCCTTCATTATCATTTTCTATTTATACAAGTGATTATTTAATTTTATTCTTTTTTTCTAATACCAATATTGACCTTGATTCTAGATCATAAGTATTGCAGACATTTTTAGATGCTAGATTCAAAGAAAATTTCTAGTAGAATATTTAGATTTGGTCATCATCAGCACATCTTTGAAGTTCGTAACTTAGCACATGCATGCATGATTACCTTGATTGATGGTTATTTAAAGTTGTCTTTTTCATTCCTTACTTACCCTAAGTTGATTTGTACCAATTCATATACCAGTCCTCCTATCTTGTGCCATTTTTATGCCATTTATGTTTCTAACCCTGTTGTTGATTCATAGTATCTTTTATTTTAGGGTGGAACTATATTGACATGAGGTCCATTTGGACTATGTAGGTAGTGCTTAGTTTTTAAGGTCAGATAAGTCACCCCTTTTCCATTATCTTTCCATTTTACAAGCAATGTAAGCAATGCTCTTACCATTTTATGAGTTAACCCATTCTATATCTTGTAATCCTCCATTAAGTTGAGAAACCAAAAATCCTAAAAATTTGAAAAATTTTAAAAATGACATAAAAATCAAAATTTTTAGAAAAGTGTTTAAAATCTCCCTGAGAGATATTAAGCTACAAAAAATTTGGTTACTTTGTCATCATGTTCACCAGTGGATTTACCTCTATTTTGGGTGGCACTATTTACCACATTTACTAGGTGGGAACCTTTTATCCAACCATGACCATTTCCATTTTCCTTTTTCATTTTACTATTGTGTTCCCTCCCATTTTTGGGAGAACTACATTGGCTTGAGGTCTACACAAACTATGTAGGAAGTACTTGGATGCATGGGGCATCTCGAGTCAGCTTGGCCACTCTTATTATCATATCACCATTCCTAATTTCCCTCAAAATGTTATCATTATTTTTCAAGTTTACCCTTCCAATTGTTCTGCTATAATCAATTTATTACTTATCATCATTTTTATTATATCCCATATCCCTAGAAGAACTAAATTTGGCCTAAAGTTCATGTTGGATCCAGTATCAATGGGACTATGTAAGCAACATCCAATTTCTCAGTGAATTTGGAGTGAACTTGGCCACCCCCTTCTTAATCTTCTATTCTCCCCTTATGTTCCAAGTTACCATCTTATCTTGATAAAGTTTTCAAATGTAACACCTCGTGATCACATAAGCATGGAATTTAAAGAGTATTAAAAATTATTTGATGGTTTCTATTTCTTTTTGTTTTCATTTTGTGTTTATTTGATTGCATTTTTGTATAATTTATCTTGTTATTGCCTCAACTTAGTCAAATTTTCTAACTATGGAATCACCATGGTGTTCCTTGTCATACAATCACACTTGAGTCCATCCCTTGACATTCATCAGCATTACCATCATGGTTTTTATCACCAGTGCTTTGTTGTCAATTATATATTAGATCAAGGGTCAATCCTTATGCACATTACAGTCAAGTCAGCATGTTTTTTATACCATGGTGCATACTATTGCATGTTATATCAAAAATCCAAATCTGGGAGTCTAATCATCAAAGTTGCAACAAAATTCTCCTTGTTCACTTAATCCCCATCAATTGACCCACCATAACTAATTTGTATGCTCTTCATGATATATATGAGCGTATACAAAAAGTTATGATTATTTTAAATTTCTTCTAAACTAATCACATCATTATTTAATCATTATTCTTCATCTCTTTCTTCACCATTTGTGCCAATCTATGATCAATATTCATCCTATTGGGGTAAAGTATTTTGACCAAGTAACATTTACATCTTCCCTTATGGGGAAAAAAATTAGTTAGTCACTAATCAAAATATACCCTACTAGGGAAAATTCTTCTCATCCTAGACCACCTTAATGGGGCTTGTACCTTCATTCTACCCTACTAGGGTAAATTCTTCTAATTCCAAGCCCATAAATTTTATCCTATTCTAGGGGAGGTCAAAGTGTGTTGCTTGTTTGGGGATGCATCCTTCTCACTTCCCTCTCTTTTTCGAGGGCCCGGCCATATTTTTCATCCTTGCATGACCTCTTTAGGGGGGCATCATGGGTCATCTATTATTTCTTCAGCTAATTTTTTTAACTTCTTAATGGCTTTTTCATTCTTTGAAAGGATGTTATTGTGCCTAGTGTCTCATAAACACTTTCTCAAACATGGGAAAATGTAGACACCTCATTTTAACCACTTCTATGTCTAAATGGCATTTTGGAATGATTTTTCACAATCACATGTAAATTTGATTGAAAATTAGTATTAAACTCAATTCACTTGAATAATTGTCATTTTAATCCAAAATCATAATAAAACATCCATAATTGGGGCAATGGATCATTTCATAGTATTAATATGATCAAGTCCATCCAATATTAATTTTAACCTTTGTATATGTTGTCATAAACCAGTTAAATTAATATTTGATGGATAAAATAACATTTTAAAGGTCTTACTCTTCTACTTTCTATTTAATTAGCCTAATCTTCCTCTAATAGGAAATTTTATGACTTTTTATAATTATCTTATTTTCTTAAATTAAAAGTTATTTATTACCTCACATAGGTGATGTCATTCAATAAGGTTAATGAGAAAGAGTAGGAATGAAAGCAAGTTCTTACACTTTTCTTCCACACTCTTCCTCTTACACCCCTCTTACACACTCCAAAAGGTAATGACTACACTTTCTTCCAATTTTCCTTCTAGACTCCAAAAAGCCTTTAAATGGCATATCTTATACACTTGATGTGCGCAATGATGAGTTTGAGGACTCATCCTCCACCATTTATCTTGATCTTGATTCAATGGTCCATAATCATTACAAAAGTCTGTAAAATCAAGGTTAAATGGCCATTATAGATAAGTTTTTTGAGTGTAGTGTTACTATGTCAAAATATAGCAAGAAGCTTCACTTCTTCATCTCATGTGCCAAGATAAAACACAAGTGTACAAGGGGAAATGTTTCCCACAAAGCACTAGCATTGACAAATACTCTTATCTCACAAGCCAAACTCAACATCTATTTACCAGTCATCAAGCAAGTCATCAAGGGAGGTAAAAAAGGTTATATTCATCCTTCCAATTGCATTTATTGCTTGGTACCCTCATAGCTCACCCAAGGGATTAGACTTAAGTTGGTTATGTGTCTAAGTTATTTTTGGTTATTTCACTAATAATTTAATACCTCCCTCTTGCATTTATAATCTATAGTGTTGACCAATCTAACATAGTTTATAATCATTTGTGTCTAACTACATCAGTCACGACCAACACTTGGTCGATACAATTCTTTCAAATTCATCAATCCCAATAGCCTTTATCAAGCCATTTTATATAACCATTATTATTATGGTTATTTATTAACATGCATAAGTTTCACCTAAAACCATTATACCCTACTGTAATGATCAACTTGATATAATAAAAATAAAAACTCCATTTTTTAATCAACATTCCTACATTACCTTACATCCTAAGGCTACTAATGTAAGACAAATACATTCTGAGTTTGATAGCCAAGGTAATCAAATTAATTGATATGGAAATAGATGTTGAATATTACAGACCTTTAGCAATGCTTTCTAGTGATGAATCTATACTAGAATTACTCCATGCTCATGAGCCTCAACTTCCCTACCAACATCATAAGCTTGGCCATTTTCGAAAAAGGATCCTTGCTTCAATAATTTTGTCAATAGTATTTATTCCAAAACATGTCATGTATCTAAGTTACCTCTATCTCTATACCACTTCCAAGATGTAAATGTAATGCTCATCGAATAAACTATTACAATCAATTATGGTACCATAGACACTCCTCGACATATTCTTATTTATAAAAAATTGTCCAGAATAATGTGATAATTATAGTATTTTATTTGAAAAAATATCATGAAGATTTTTCTTGGTACTACAAAGATATGCCTAGTATAGATCCTAGTATTTTGGTTCGTAACATCATCATCTATCATAATGCCAAACCCATGCATCAAAAAAATGTAAATTCCTTCTTGATATTTCTATCCTATGTCACAAAGAAATAATCAAGCTTCTCAATGCTAAGTTTATTAAACCCATAGATTATCAAAATGGTTTTCCAACATTTTCCCTATTTTTAAGACATTCACTATGGTCATTTGCATATGTATATATTTTTGTAATCTTAATTAAACATCTCCCATAGATAAATTTACTTTACCATTAATTGATGTCATTGTTGATTCTACAGCTGGATATGAAATGTTATCTCTCATGAATGGTTTTTAAGGTAACAATAAGATTCACATCACTCCCATAGATCAACATAAAACTAATTTTAATACTTAATGGAGAAATTATTGTTATGTTAAAATGTCATTTGGCCTCAAAAATGTTGACACTACCTATCAACATGCAAGGACACATATTTTTTATGACCTCATTCATAAAATAGTTGAAAATTATGTGGATGATATTATTTCCAAGTCCAAGCATTGTGAAAATCATATTCATGATCTTAATATTATATTTGATTAGCTCATCAAGTTAGACTTAATCCTCATAAATGTGTTTCCAATGTTACTTTAGGCAAACTCTTAGAATTTTTTAGTCTCCCTCAGAGATATTGATGTAGATCCTACTAAAAATAAAGTTATAGTCAACATGTTTATCCCTCATTCTATTCTACACATACTAATATATCTTGGTAAACTCATTACAATCTGATAATTTATCCCCAAAATGGCTTACCACATATATTTCATAAACTCCTTAAAATGCATTGCTCTTGACTGAATTGATGCATGTCAAAAATATTTTGATAACATGAATCAATCATTACTTCATCCTCATACTCTTTGACCATATTATAATGATCCCCCCCTCATCTTGTATACCTCTTCTACCCCCATATCAGTTGGGGTAATGCTTACTCAATAAGATGAAATAGGCTAAGAATATGCCATATATTATATCAGCTAACTTTAATAGATTATCAAACACATACAAAAAAATTGAATGTGATTACCTCATTATCTATTTTACCATCAAAAATCTTTGGCATTATATGCTCTACAAAACTAATTATGTCATTATACATTTTGATCCACTTTGCCATTTCTTTTCTAAAGTTTTTTTTACCTAGAGATAGAATTGGCAAATAGATGGTTCTCTTGATGGAATTTGACTTAAGAATTATTATGTAAAAAACATTTGAATTCCAAGTGATTACCAATCAACTTTTCACCACTCCTATCCTAACCACTACTCACCTTCAGGACACTCTTCATAATGAAGAGATCTTTTTTATTGAAAGTGTCAATCAAGCTATTTCACTTAAAGACTATTTTCATAAATTTACTATTGAAATTGAGGATTAAAACTTGGAAGAACTTGATACTTATATTTCTAAACCTATATCTAACATCATCATTGAAGAACTACTTAAGGGTTCCATTGATTTACATAAGAAACTTGTACACTTCATTTTTATGGTGTCAAATGTCTTCAAGGAGCCAAGGCAAGTTGTGTCTTAACTGACCCTCATGTTAAAATCATACCTATATCTTTTTAATTAAACATCAAAGTCACAAAGAACATGGCTGAATATTAGTCTCTCATCTTAGGATGCAAGCAGCTATCGATTCAAATATCCATATTTACATGCTCTAGGATGTTTACAACTCATATGACATCAAATCAATGGTGATTATCAATGTAAAAATGAAAATATTATTGCATATTATCAACTTGTTACCGATATTTCCAAATAATTTGTATTATTTACTATCAAATCAATCCCATGATATGAAAATGTTATATTTGATTATCTTGCTTCATTAGACTCTCTATTTCCCTCTCATCAAACACTCCATTATTCACAATTTATCATAATTTATAAGAAATCACCATCCAATGTATAGTCCAAGAATGATTCTCTTATTTTCCACATTGAGGTTCTTACCACTCACTAAAGTTCATGGTACAAGCACATCATACAATTCATCAAGCATCATACTTATCCTCTTGAGGTTGATTCACATGAAAAGACCAGAATTTACATGCAAGCCTATAAATATGTCCTTCAATATAACATCATGTATTATCATAATGCCAAAGGTATCTTGATCCTTTGTGTTACTCAAAATGAGGTTCCTAATCTTCTGTAATAATCACATGGGGTCATTTGTAGTGGTCACTGTAATAAACACACTATAACCCATAAATTCTTATGCATGGGATACTTTTGACCTACTCTTGAAAAAGATACCATTACATTCACCAAAAATTGTAATCCTGACCAACTTCAAAATGATCTCATTCATTCCCCTCCAACCGAGATTCAAACCTTGGATTCACCTTGGCCATTTTCTATGTGGGGATTAGATCTTATTAGAAAATTACCTAGATCACAAGATGGCCATGTCTTTATCATTACTATAACTAAATATTTTACCAAGTGGGTTAAATCCATGCCTCTTATAAATGTTATTGGCATCATTGTTTCCAAATTCATTAGTAATCAAATAATATGTCATTTTGGGATTCCTCACACTATCATTTTTGATAATGGTGAGAACTTCAAAAATAAAGACATGAAACAACTATGTGCAGAATTCAAAATTACACAAATTTCCCACAATATATCACCCTTAGTGTAATGTTCAAGTGGAATCCACTAATAAAAACTTTAACAAAATTTTATAGAACATTATTCATTATTATTTCTCTAACTAGCACCTTAAACTTTATCATATACTTTGGGCTTATTGCACTAGCATTTGTATTACCACTGGGGCAACTCCCTTCTCATCAGTATATCGTTATGAAGTTTTATTACTACTAGAATTTGATTTACCTTCCTTGTGCATGTATGTTGAAGATGGAACTTCATGAATCCCATCTTCTTGCCTTAAATTTCGTTGATGAATGACATATGGGTGCATTATAACATAACCGCCAATACAAATCTCACATTATTAAATAGCATAACAAAAATTTCAAAGTCCACAATTTTAATATTGGTGACATAATATTCAAATTAGATTACACCCATGATAAATAATGCAAGTACACTAAAATATGGTTGGGCCCTTACCTAGTCAAAGACATTCTTGGACCTAGTACATATAGATTACAACCTAATAAAGGCACATCATCAAAGAACTGAATAATGCTTAGTTTTAGAAGAAATAGTTTGTTTAATTACATGTTTTTTTTATATTGCTCTTTTATTATACTTTACTTACATGTTGGTATTTAGTCTTCAAAATATATTGACGACTCTATAAGGGGTCCTAATAAATGGGTAATATGTTGTGGGAAGGTAGGTCTATTTTACTTTTCATGCATACCAATCTTCATATAATGTTACTTATACTTCACTACTTATCCCACACTTGCATGGCTTAGTCAATTTCTCTAAAGGTCTTTGATGTTAAAAGTTTGTTTGTCTCACGAACTACATGTGAGTGTCTTGTCTCTAGTAAAAATTATGTTATCACCTTGGTGTCACCCTTTCTCCCACCACCCATTTCATTTCCCCCTTGATAGGCAGGGTTGTTTCTAAATATTTTTCCAAATTTGTACACTTCCTATTCTCCATATCTTTTTTGACATGTTCAGAATAAGATAATTTTAGTTTATCTATCATTAGAATAAAAGTTGAATTTTTAAGTTGTTGCGAGATGATTTCTTAGTCATTATCGTATCCTTCTTGGATCTCCTTTTGTTATGTTTTGGACCTTCAATATTTTATTTTTAATATTTTTTATGGACCATTTTTTCATGTTTATTTAATTACCTTTTGTTTTTACATTTTTTTCGAGTATGGATTGTTATTGCTCTTTCATTGATGTTGTTTACATTTCTCAATTTTCCATCTTTGTTTGAGTATGGATTGTTACTACCCTTACATGGATGTTAATTACATTATTTTGTTCCAAAATACCTTGGATTGATTTGCATTGTTACTTTTCTTGATTTGGTTATATGTCTGGGTCTTTTGGTCATCTAGTGGCCTTGGATTTTTGGTTACTCTATTTTCCCTTCTTTATGTCATTTAACTTGGTCTTTTTGGTTTTAACCTAGTCTTTGTTATCTCATCTTACCAAATTTTCCAAGTACTTAAAAATTATCATGAAAATCCTTCATTTATTTTAATTCTCCTAAAATTGTTTATTTTACTCTCTAGCCTTGTATCCCTAGGGTTTGTCCAAAGTAATTATTACAACCTCCATGATCAAGACTATAACTACAGCTTGTAATCATTCAATGATAAAGGTAATTTAATGTATGTAAATATTAATTTCATTTATTTTTTGCTCTCTATTGTAAATTTTTAGCTTAGTTAGTGTGTTTTTTATGTTATTTATCAAAGAACCATCTCATGTTACACTCACATGAAACATGATGAGCTTCGATTGGGTCATATGTATACACAATATTTTAAAACTTTATCTTTTACTAATGTTTTCTCTATTGTAATGAATTGTCAAATTTTAATCTCTCTAAGTGCACTCGGAAATGGGTGGGAAAACCATTGGTGATTCACAAGATTATTTTCTAAATGTATCATGCATGTATCCACTAAAAAATCCCACTTGATCTCTTAAAGCAATCTTCCTCATAAATATCCTCTAACTAAGTTAAGACCTATCTTTTCTAATTATATCATCCCGGGTCGATGTAGTATTTTTGCTTCTCATCAAAATTAAAACTAGGTCAGCCTGTGTCGATGTAGTTTTGAAAGTTATAGTGCACATTTTATAACTAGGTCAGCCTAGGCTAACCTAGTTTCAGAGTAAAGGTCACTTTTAAACTATGTTGAGGTGGGTTGATATTGTTAGATAGAGTTCTAAAAGGGATTAGGGTCAACTCACCTCTATAAATAGAAGTTTCATTTCAATCTAATGGAGATGAACATTCATTTTTGCACTATTATTACTCACAATTATAATTTTAATCTACATTTGAGAGAATCCATTGCTTAGATCTTGTCCTGTGGAGTCTTGGATGCAAATAGAAGTCTTGTGGCCTAGAATTGATTTCAAACATTGTGACCCTTACAACCACAACCACATACTTCAAAACAACATTTGCCAAGGGAAATACTGAGGTTTAATAATTTATATTCAAGGTAAGTATTTTATAATGTTAGTTCTTTCATTTAGTAGATAGATATTGTATAATGAATAGTTTTAAATATATAACTTCTTATTTGAATCTTCTTTACACTTAAACTTAGTGTGGCTATAGGGTTATCCAAACTTGTCATTTTTGAAACTTAAACTTAGTGTGGCTCTAGGGTTATCCAAACTTTCCATTTTCCACACTTAAACTTAGTGTGGTTATAAGGTTATCCAAACTTGACATTTCTGCCCTAGGTAACCTAGGCCTCCATTTGCCTACCATGGTTCCTTACTCCTTTTAGTTGTGTTGTAATCATCCCCCTTATTTGTGTTACAAGTTTTGGTAACACTATATTAAATTAATTTCATTATTATTAAGGGACTTAGTTAGGTTTATTTCATTATATTGATTTCCTAGAGGCTTTGAAACCCTCTCTATTGATGTTATGTGATAATTGCTCCTCTAACTAAGTTTAGCAGATCCAATGGGTTTTTTTCATGCCCTGATATAATTAAGTATCCAATGGGTTTTAGTTGATTTATCTTCTTCAAGTCTTTATCTATTAGGTAGGATATATTTCACGTCCATATTAATTCATTATATACACATGGTGTCCTACCTCTTTGCATTGAAAACATGTTTCATTAAACCTTCCACCTCTTTATCTACCACCTCTTGAAAAACATGATCCTCCCCTAATTTTCAATGATTTTAATTCACTTACATATTCATCTATTTTTTGTGCCAATTTTTCTTTGTTATCACTTACCTTTGTTTTACCTCTCATAGTACCTTATGTGCATGCTAACTTATTTTCCACTCTTAGTGCATATTGATACACTTCTTCTATTATTTGTAATTTCACTACGTTGATTTCATATTGGATGACCCATCATAGTTCATTACTATATCTTGATACCTACTCATGCTCTATCTCACTATGACCATCACGAATAGTGATCTTATAAAACTCCTTTGGATATTCTTTCACACTTGGCTCATTTTGTCATAGATTATACAACCTATTCAACAAATCCAATTAATAATCTCCAAATACAAACTTACCTTTCAATTTCACAACCATCATTTCCTAGAAAGCAAAATTTTCTTTACCCTTATGATTCCTCTTAATTTGTATCTCTTTCCACCACAAAGTTATGTCCACTATTTCATCAAACTTGAAGTATTCTTTCATCTTCATGATCCACTTTATTAACACTTATGGGTTCAATGTTCTAATAAAACATGAAACCTTCATCTATGTTCATATTCTAATCTTGGTAATAGCTTTGATAAGCCTCTCTTCTCCCTCATCCAATCACTTTCACACTAAATCCTCTTCTCCATCCTCACCCTCTTATGATTCAACCTTTGCATTAATCCCACCATTGTTCAAGATGAACATGTTCTTCCATCTTCTTCTACTACAACCAACCTCATCTACCTAACTTGTAACATTTTTGTGATCTCATCTATCCTACCACTCATATTTGTAACTATTGTGCTTGCTCACCCTACTCTTCTTGGTGGCATGTTTACTTTTCATAACCTTCATATTTACTATTGTGTCACTCACAATTCTATGTAAACCTCTAATGTAATCCTCTATTCTCTACCTACCTTCATAAAGAATGGAGAGCAAAAACCTTAATATCTCAACCCCAAAGTTTTTTCATTACTTTGATACCAAATGATGTAGTAATTATTGGGGGTCCCAATTAATAAATTCCTTAGACTATACATCCCATGAATAATTAACACTATGGAATAAAAACTTTCTATTTATTAATTTTAAAAAATTAGATATTTCACACAATGAAATCAAGGGTAAAACACATAGATCAGTCACCAATGATATGGCCTCACCAAAGAAACAAACTGTATATACACACAACATTTTAAAACTTTATAATTTATTGATTCTTTCTATCTTGAAAAAAACTTGAAGTCTCAATCTCTCTGAGTACATGCATTAAAGGGTACACCAAGAAAGGGGATGGAAGACCTTTGGTGCTTCTAAATATTGTTAGCCCCTATATCATTACCTAAAACCACTACAAGTTACTTTCATCCAACTCCCTAAGAAATTAAAACCTACTTATACACTCCTCTAACCAATTCAACTTCTACAAATAGCCCTTAACTAGGCAAACACCCCTTTTATTCATATTTTTTACTATGTTAGCCCGATCTATCTTCTTGGGAATTTGGTTCACATTACAAAACTATGTTAGCCTAGCCAGCCTAGTTCAAGACCTAATGGCTATATTTATCACCTAACAAGATTAACCTAACTGACCTTATCATTGAAATTTCAAGAAGGTTTAGGGTTAAGGGTACACCAAAAAAGGAGTTGGCAGACCTTTGGTGCTTCTAAATATTGTTGGCCCCTATACTATTACTAAAAACCACTACAAGCTACTTTTATCCAACTCCCTAAGAAATTAAAACCTTATCATACACTCCTCTAACCAATTCAACTTATAAAAATAACCCTTAACTAAGCAAACAAACCTTTTATTCATATTTTTTACTATGTCAGCCTAGTTGATCTTCTTAGAAATTCAATGTACATTACAGAACTCTATCAACCTAGCTGACCTAGTTCAAGACCTAATGGCTATATCTCTTGCCTAACAAGATTGACCTAGATGACCTTATCATTAAAATTTCAAGACGGTTTAGGGTCAATCCTTGGCTATAGATACACCCTTCACTTGATTTGTAAGAGAGGAACATTTATTTTTGCATTGTTACGGCTCATAATTCTACTATTTCTATACTTGAGGAGTCATTCCTTAGGGTCTTACCTTGGAGGGAAAAAAAACTTGTCTTATGGAGATTGGATGTAAAGTAAGAGTCTTTTATCCTAGAGTTGATTTCTATAGTGCTATCATTACAAGCCAAAAAACCTATTTCAAATCAACATTAGCCAAGGGAGAGATTGAGGCACAATAGGCTCAATTCAAGGTAAGTATTCTTAACTTTTATTATTTCACTTGGTAGATAACTATTGCACAAAGTAATAGGATTAATGTTTTACTCCTTGTTGAGTTTACCTCTACATTGACATGAGTAGATTTTTATTTGCATGTTTTATTTTGTTTATTGTTAAATATCCCCATTTATGCCATAAGATTTAGTGAGCACTAAATTAGATTTATTGTATGTATTGTAGGCCTAAAGAGGGTTATTGCATCATATCATTTCCCTAGAGGCTTTGAAACCCTCTCATTTGGTAGTGTATTAAGAGATCCCTTAGTTAGGTTCAATAGATCCAAATTAGTCATGCCCTGATATAGTAGTTATGCAATGAGTTATTTGGTAATATTACAGTTTTTGAGCTTAAAATACACTAAGTAGGATATGTTATAGATCCATCATAATTCATTGCATACATCATGGTGATCTCAATGTGAATATAACGCTTATAATTTTTAATTTTCATTTACAATCAACTGCATTGATCTTGTTGATCCATTCTTATACTCCATTTATAGGTTTTCAATTAGGTTGATCCTGATAATCCAACTTTACACTCTGTGCATATGTTTTCAACTTCATCAACCCTATCAATCCAATTATGTCTTTTGTGTGTAGGCTTCTAACTTCATTGATCCTATTGACCGAGTTATGTCTTCTGTGCATGCTTATAACTTCATCGACCCAGTTAATCTAGTTTTATATTTAGTGTACAGGTTCTAACTTCATCAACCCTATTGATCCAATTCTATTCTCTATATGTAGGGTTTTCAATTTCATCTAACTAGATTGAACTAATCAATCAAATCGTTTATTCTACCTTTTGTGCCTAACTAAATCAACCTGCTCAATTTTATTTACTTTTGTATTTCAGTTTCAACTAACTAAATTGATTTGATTGATCTAGTTTCATTTTCCTATTTTTTATCAAGTTTTATTTAGACTAGATTGACTGAATAAATTATGTTTAATAACACTATTTTTTCCCTTTACAGGATCAAAAACTCACTTGGATGACCCAGTCAAACAAAACTTTAGCACCCTCATCAATACAACTAAATCAACCTGGTCAATCTTGTTTGATTTTCCAGGTTCACTCTTACCAACTTAGTAATTCAATTTTATTAATTATCACAAATTTTCATTTATGTTTCTCATTAAAATAAATTAGTACTTCAAATTTTTGATATATTTTTGCTATTTTTTCAGTTCTATTAAAATTATATTACACAATCAACTAGATTGAGTTGGTCGACCTAGTTTGTTTTGATTTTTTTGCTATTCAACTAGATAAATTTGGTTGATCTAGTTTGTTCTAAATTTGTTTAGACTTCTCTTTTTATTCCTAGAATTTAACTAGATCAACCTGAATGACTTTGTAGGACATGGCTGACCTAGTATAATTTCATATTACCATTTTTCTTCCTAGAAATCAACTAGATCAACCGAGTCAACCGTATAGGTCTTAGCCTACATAGTTATGTATGTGGATGACTTAGTTTTTTATGCCTCTATTTTTAGACATAGTTTAGTAGGTGGTTGATTTATTTTAATTGGTGACTGACCTAGTTTGTTTCCCCTCTTTTTTCTAACACAATATAGTAGGTGGCTAACCTAGTTCAGTAAGTGGCTGACCTAGTTTAGTAAACTAATAAGTTCATAATTATGTCTTATTTTAAGCTTTAAATTAGTCAATAACATTACACAATCAAATATATAGATCATAATCTCATTTATATTATCACTTCATATGAAACTATTCAATTCCTTCATGTCTTTTTAATCCCAAACTAATTACTATATCATGCAACCTATATTTTTCATACTCAAGGCAAACACAATGTAATATAGTTGAGTTTACTAACCCTAGTACTCCTAATACCATTATTTTGAATCATCCAACCAAAAATCTCTCCCCTACTACCAATATAGGCAATGTTCTCCCTACCAACACTAACATTCCTACCACTAAAAATCCTAGTCCTCCCTTTAATACTACTCAACTTCTTGACCAAATACTTTAACAAGTGACCAATATACAAATCATTCATAGGAATAAAATGATGTGAATGCAATGTAATATATTATAAATGGATATTCAACCACCTCAAGTTATCATGACTCAACCAAATCAGAGTTTTTTCCCTCGTCCTCTTAAAGATGCCAATGGGAATATCATCCCTCAACCTCCAATGCACTAAAATTGTCTTCAACATCTTCAAAATGAATGTTTAGCTCCATTTATTGCATCCATAGATATTGGAAATATTTCTCTAGCTATTTCATATGATGGAACGAAGGACGCCACTATCTTTCTTAAATATTTTGGCAATCTCTATAAAGAATGGTTCCAAACTAACACCTTTGATACCACAAAGTTCCTATACCAAACCATTATTGGTGATGAACTTGAAAGGTATAATCAAATCCCTCGATATTTCATCTCAAAACTATAGGATTTAGTCAATTCTCTAGTGAAGGAATTCCAATATGATGACCTTATTGAAAATTACCTTAGCCATTTCATCAATGCCAAGCAACTTCCTAATGAATCTAATCACACTTTCATCAAATGATGAAAATATCTAGCACACAAAGTGGACCATAACATGAATGATGATACTCTTTTAAAAATATTTTTTATTACTTTTAAGTCTCCTCTTTAATATGAAGTTCGAATATTTTCCCCTAAAGCTTTAGAAGAAGCCTTAGACCAAATAAAAAGGTAAGACTTTCTTATGACTCAATTTGAATCACCTCAAGCAACTACTAAGGATCCTTTCCAATTATTTTCTCATAAGATTAATTCATTTAATCATCCTCAACCTCAAATGGGAGTATCAAATTCAATCAATCTTAACCCAATCCAAACTCCCTTGAGTCTAGAAAACTTAAGAAGAAATTTCCACCATCTAAACCCATGAACTTTGATCCTTCCAAACCTCCTCCAAAATGGTACAATCCTGATAAGTTTTTTTTTGGCATGCTAAAATAGGTCATTATCATGATAATTTTTGTGATCTTCACCAATTCTTTCTTACCTTATGATTTGGTCCACATTTAAATCTTGATACTCTTACTCAACAATGCTATCAAGACTATATTCAAGCCTTGTAAACCCAATCTAAAGAATCACCATCACCTAATAATCAATGAAAATTACTTCTTATCTCCACCTCATCCACTAATGTTTTCCAAATCAAAATTGATCCTTATTTTTAGTTCTTTCATTTTATTTCACTTTAATTACATCATTGTTTCCTTTGGGCTCTTTGGTTTTATTTCACATTATGTTTGGCTTTTGTTTCCTTTGTGGTTATTAGGTATCACGTTGATTATTTATGTTATTATTTCCCTTAGTCTTTTTATGATTATTAATTCATTATTTACCTTCCCCCTCTTTTGGGATAACCATTTACTTTCCTCCTCTTTTGGTATGACTATTACTTTCATTGGTGTTTATGTTACATCCCTTGTAGGTTAGTACAACTTCTTAGTGACATTACAATCATAAGCATAGCTCCATCCCTTTCATAGCACTATTTACCTCCTTATGATTAGCTATGAACATATTCATCATTATATCACTTATTACATGGATGAATCTCTCACAATCCCCATATTTCCCTTATTTCCTTTCATTTGAGGCACACAAAGGTCAATTTTGATATTGCACATTTACTTTTGGTAAAGTTTAAGATCTTTAGGCGCCATGGTCTTAGGTCATGTTATTGGTCAAACTTTCACCCTTTGGAAGAGGATTCTTCAGGCCCTTTCCAACTTGAGTAGAACTATGGGAACAACCCCAAGTTGTGGGTCACCTATGGCAGGGCTAAACCTCTGAAATAGGTTAGCTTCCTCTTTGATGCTCACTTAAAACTAATGCTTCACAGGGAAAAGGGTTAGAAAGGGAAAAGGGCTCCTAAGAAAGTTAACCAAGTGATGCACCAAACGAAAATGGGGAACTCCCATAAGCTTAAACCCACACTAGATCTATAAAGGACAATACTATTTAACACAATCTCAAGATCAAGTTGATTGCATAAGTGTTTCATGAAAGAGGTTCGACAAGTAGTGAATGCAAACAAAGATGAGTTTTAAGACTCATTGCAAGTTCACATTAATGGTAGAAAGAACATTAATCTAGACCTGAAAATAGCATTAAAAACTCCCTAAATAAAGTCAAAAAGCACCATAGATGAGGAATATTCTTTTTCACACAATGCCATAGATCACAGTTCACCAAACATAGATTTATGGTAAAATATAAGTAAAGAAAGTCCTATATTACATCAAGAGGTAGTTCTTACAAATGCTTGATATGGTCAAGCCTAATCAAGAGGAGAATACTTTACAATATCTCAAAGAGTACCTGAGTTCCTCTAAAATTTCCAAATTAGAGAGAACTAGTCTCTAGAAATTTCAAATCAGAGAACCCCTTAAAAAATGAAAAGAATGGGAAATATCGAAGAGGGAAGAGAAAGAGAGAGAGGAGAGGGGCACACTACCCATGATCAGTGAATGAGATTCACCTTTCAAGGGATGCCCTACCACCCCTTTGTTCAATTAATATAAGTCCATCATCAATAGTTAACCTACATTTACTCCAATATTATTCAAGTTATTCTCATTGGCTAAGAAAGACAAAATAGGAAGCTTGGAACAACCTTTATAATATGGTAGAATCTGACTCTAGCAAAGGTGGTAAGGGAGTGGATATTTTGGCTTTGATAGTTGCGGTGGAAGCCTTCTTAGGGGTAGGTTTGACAATTGGAGCTTTGGGTGGTGGAATGTTCTTGGTGGGTGGTTTTAGAGCAGATGTTTTGGAGGTTTATGGCTTGGAAGCAAATGGTTTAGAAGTAGAAGGTTTGAAAGGAATAGGTGGAGGTGTAGCTAGAAGCGGAGTTTGGGTTTGGGCTTTCTTTGGGAGATTTAGTTTCTTATTCAACATGGAGGGGTGAGGTCCTAAAATGGAAGAAGGATGTGGTCCTCAAATGGAAGGCAAAGTGGAAATGGGAGGTAAGGTTCTAGATTTTAAAATCCTAGGTGGTTCACCTTTCTTGGTTGGTTTGACTTGTGGTTTCTTAGGTGGGTTTGGTGGTGTCAAATCTAATTTCAATGGAGGATGGGTAAGATTTTGAGTGGGGAACACACCTAGGTTATTGATGGGCTTTATGGGGATAGTGTAAGGTATTTTGGTTACATTAGAGGGAGTTAGGTTGGATGGTTTATCTAAGTTTTGGGAGGTGGAGAATTTTATTGGTTCGATTGGGGTGATGGTGGCTTCACTAGTGGAAGTGGAAGGTTGGGTATACAAGGGTGAGATTGATGATCCCTTCTTATTTGGATAAGGGAGCCCTAGGTGATGCCAAAATGTGGCCTGATCAAGGTTTGGTTGGGATAGAAACTATAAATTTTGGACCAACCTAGAAAAAGTATTATAGATGGGTTCAGTTCCTTTGGTGTTGGATTCTAAGGACAAACCAAATGGCTGAGAAAGTGGAGGCCATGTCTTCCTTTTCCTCTATCAAAGGTTCTAAGGCCTTAGTGGATAATTCTTCCATAGAAGGGTAGGTGAAGCAACCTTTTCCTTAAGAATGCTTTCCTAAGGAAGGGTGGATAGCTCTATCATGGAAGAAAAAAGGATGGGGGTAATGATTTCCTCCTTTGTTATGCCTTCTAAAGGAGAGGTTGGTGATTCCAATACCTCAATAAGTGGAGAATGGATGATAGTTGATACCTTTGTTTTATTTCCAAAGGAATAGTTGGTGACTCCACTACCTCAATAAATGGAGAAGGAATGACAGTTTGGGGCATGGGTTCACTAACTATTAATTCACTAAGAACAACATTAAAAATGTGAACCTCATGCTTGTGAGAACATTCTGCATTGTTATGTTCATTATTTGTGTAATTTGAATGGTTGGGTAATGGTTGTCTGAAAATGTCAAGAGATTGACTTAGGGATGCATTCAGATTATCCATCACAAGTTCCCCCTTGTCAATCAAATCTTGGACAATGTTTTTGAATGTCTTACATCTACTAACATCATGTCCAATTACATGGTGGAAACTACACATTTTGTTTCCTTTATACCAACTAGGTATAGAATGAGAGGAATCAAATTGCTAAGGTGGTTTAATCAAAGGAAGTTGGATGATAGATGCCTTCAACAACTTTTCCAAAACCAAAGTGTATGATTCCCCTAGTGGAGTATACTATTTTTGGACATAATGGCTTTTGGTTCCAACATTTTGGTTAGAAGAAGTAGAAGAATTGGGTTGGTTGACAACTAGGGGAAGAACCATTTTAAGTACAACTGTAGTTTCAATCCCTTTAGCTTTGGTGTTGGTGTTGATGTGGTTGGTGGTTTTAGAGGAAGAAGCTTCACTTGATATGAAACTAGAATTTTTGTTCCTCAATTTAAGCTTTGCCTCAACAATAGTTATAATCTCTAACTTTAGAGCCATGGTGAATGCCTCATCAAAGGTTTAGAAAGTCTAAACCTGTAAGGTTGATGAGATATGCTTGGGATAAGCCCAAGAGAAAAGCTTAATCAACTCAAGTTGCGGTAAAGATAAAGAGAGTTGGTTAATAAACCCTCTCCAACGGTCCAAAAATTTAGCAATTGACTCGTCCTTAAATTGCCTAATGGAATATAGGTCAGTGATATAAACTTTATTGGAAATGTTTATAGAGAAATGGTCTAAGAAAGTCTAGGCTAGTTAGGAAAAATAAAAGAGGGAATGTTTGGTAATAGCACTATACCAATCTAATACAGGACCAGTTAAGGACATGGGAAAAGTATGGAGAAGAAGAGCATCATCATAAGTAATTAGATAACATGAATTCCAAAATACTCTAATATGTTGTTGGGGATCTTCTTTGCTTTGAAACTTACCAAATTTTAGAAGTTCCCATTGTGTGGGGTATGGTTGGATTGGGATGGATGGGTGGATTGGTTCATTACAAATTTGGTCATATAACAAGAGGTTATGAGCATCAGTAATGTATGACTTAAGATTGTTCATCTTGTCTATCAACATATTGATAAGATCAGTTTATGGTTGTATAGCCCCATAATTGTAAGGTATATTTTATTGGGGTTGTGAAGGTGTCACATATGGGTAACTAGTAGAGGGTTGGGAAGATGCCACATATTTGTAAGTGGGTATGGAAGGTTAAGAAGAAGTTAGAGGCATGTACCCTTGTGAGTTTGGGACATACCCCAAGTTTGGTGGAATAGACATTGTTTGGGTAAGAGGCATGGTTGGATTGGTAGGTTGAGGGTGTGTATTTACCCTAGTGCTAATAGGTGGGAGCATGGAGGGTATGGAAACTACCAAATTTGGAAAGGGGTGGAAGATGGTGGGTTGGAAATGACAAGTGGTAGGGTAGCAACACTAGTGGAAGGTACTCCAATGGTAAGTGGTGTATGAGTTATTAAAGGTTGGGTTATTGGTTGGGGTAGAAGGTGTTTGGGTATTGGTTGGTGGAAGAGATTGGTTTTGGGTGGTGGTGTTTGAAGGGTTGTTGGTAGAGGAAGAGGCTTGGGTCACCAAATTTTGGGTGGATATCATGGTAACCGAAGTCCTACCCATAAATTAAGGTGACATTATGTAGGGTGGTTCAATGGAAGTAACCGAACTAGGGGTACGGTGAGCCATGGTAGTAAGGTAGTGTTTGAGAGATATGGGATTGTTATAAAGAAGGGTGGTGAAATTTGTATCTCCTTGGGTAATTGTTTGAGGTATACTAGGACTTCCAAAGTAATGGGGGAAACTTTCTACATCTGAGATGTACTCCATAAATGAGGAAGAAGAAGATGAGTAGTTGGGAGGTGGATCTTGGTTTGCTTGGTTTCTAAGTTGTTGTCTTGTCAAAACCATGCGAAGAAATATGAAATAAGGGTGAAAGTGATCTCACACATTAAAAAGATAAGTAAAAAAAATAAAATATTTAAGGAAAACAAGCATACACTAAGAGTACATTTAAGTCCTAGAATACTTTTTATCTCTCTTTGGGCTTATGCCTCAATTTTTAAGAAGTTATGAGACTCAACTTGAGCTTCTAGAGCAAGAACTAGAAAAAGATGTCTAAATATGGTTTCAAGTTGTTAAATGCTCTCAAAAAATTTCATTATAATTTGGTATGTGGTTTGATATTGGGGCCTACCCCATCAATCACACACCACAACGATAAGGGTGTTGGGTGCTTATCCAAAATATACTAAATTGCTAGAGATTATACTGAGCTAGTGAACTAAGTTTTGGTTTCTTCCCTTGGTAGTGAATTCCAAGTGGGATAGCCAAGGGAAAGGTTTACCATTAGGTGATGGAATACTAGTTGGGCTTATGTTAGTGTTTGATGTTTAATTTGAATGAGTGATTTGGTATTGTGTGTGTGATAAGAAGTGACTTGCTATGATTAATTTCACTGTTTAAATTAAACTATGTGAACTAATCAAGCAATGGATGCAAGTTATTTTTAAACCCAAAGGAAAATTTCAATTTTTTTATAATGAGTAAAAGAACAACTATGATGCACCTAAGTGTGATATGAAGATGCAAGTCCTAATCCTAGGATGAATGCTTTTTTATTTTTAGAAATAAAGGAAAAAAATGAAAATTTTAACCTTTTCTAAGAGTGCAAAGAATAACTAAAACTTTATTTTGAGAAGAAGAGACTGAAACTAAGATTTTCGATGTAGCAAAGAAAGAAAGAACATTTAATTTTTAGAAATAAAATTTGCAAAGGATGAAAATTTCACTAATGCAACTAAATGTCCTAAATAACTATGAACCCAAGAACCCAAGAAAAGCTCAAGGATCCCACCGACATGCGGGAATGTTTCACTATTTTTTTGTGTCTATTTTCTTTAGAAAATGGGAGGAAACTTAAAGAGGGGTGTGATTTAGAAGAACCTAATTTCATTCTCTGTGTATGATCTAGTTGATTGTAGATACTCCTCTTTGGCTCAAGTGGATGACCTGTAAATAAGAAAACAACTAGAAAAGGATGGATTAGTAAGATATATGGGTGGATCGCCTAGTGTAAGATAGATCCAAGAAGTACGAGGTTTCTTTTAAGGTTGTTAATCCACTCTTTAAGACAATTAAGTTTTGATAAATGGAAGTAGGTACTTGCATGAAATAATGGAAAATATTGAAATCAATGTAAGAAATGCTTGAAGGGAAACAAGTGATTTCAACTAAAATAGTAATAACTTATTGAGAACTAAAGCTAAAGTGTTCAAACCTATTTCAAAAAATAGTTCAGATCGTTGTGATATAAAAGAAACTCAAAAACCAAAATTTGGAAAAGGTAGATAGGTAGGAATTGCTTGTTGTTTTGGGCAAAATGAAACACACAGTGACTAGTGCCAATCACTGTGCAACCATTATTGGTTAAGTCAATAGTTACCAATCAAGGTATGATCACTGCCAGTTAGAGATGACCAGTACTAGTCTTTATAAGTCTTGGTTTGGGAAAAAATGGCTATTGGGTTGGTTGTAGGAAGGCCTGTATGGATTGTTTCAAGGTTGGGGAATGGTTGTGAGGACAGAGTAGATTCTCAAAAGTAAGAAACCTAAAATTTGGATATGCAGGTGACTGAGGTGATTTATGGATGCTTGGTGGAAGGTGGAGTGTTTGGAGTTACAGAACTCCAACACAAAGGGAATATGGGAGGAATGAGAAAATGGGTGCAAAATAGTAAAATAACTAAAACTTAGCAACTAAACTTGTAGTAACTGCAAATACTTAGCTCTATAAGTTGTTGGCTTGGAGGAATGTTGAGGTTGAGTGCAATTTGCATGGGATCCTAGAGAAATATGGGTAGAGTAATGGTACTTGAGCTCTTCCTGATGAGTTTTTGGGGTACTTGTATGTCTATGATATGGTTGATGGTTCACCTAGGAGCTTTGGTTCACCTGAGATTTTAATACTCTTATGCAAAAGATAAATTTAACCTCTTAAATCAAGTATTTTTAGTGACATTAAGTAACCATCACTGGTCCTAGTCAACTGAAGTCAATCGAGGGGTAACCAGCATTGATTAGGTAGAATAAGTCTAAATTTGCCAAAAATAGGTATTTGCACTTATGATTGGTTATTAAAACTGATGGAAATAGTCTGAGGTTAATAGAGGTCTCATTGGGATGCATGAGGAATAATTCTAGGGGGTTAGGGCATTAAATTCCTAGGTTGACATTAGTTTTAAGGCTAGGTTGCAACTAATTAGCCATGGGTTTGGGTGGGGAGGTGTAAATAGGCATTTTAAAATTAATTAGCTTAATTAAATTATCCAAAAATGGGTAAATGGGTGTGTTAAAGGATTTTAATACTTAATTATAACCCAAGGGGAACCAATGGGGCCAAGGGGCACTTTATGATGACTAGAACCATGTGATTTTGTAGTGTCTATAAGTTTTGACAATGAAACCATTGTTAGTAATGATCCCTAAAAATCCTCATCATGACATGTTAATGTTGTAGTCTATAAGTGTTATGGGACTTGCAAGATAGGGAGTGATCCATATTGGTTAATTTGATTGTTAAAGGTGATGTAACCCATATTTATTCCATTTAGATACCTAAAAGGAGAGATTTAATTCTAAACTTTCAAAAAACAAGAATATTTACACATGAACTTTGTACAACTTAGAAACTTATGAATTCTCACTCATATTATTAGTTTAAACAAAGTGTTACAACTAAGGATACATTATTTTCTAAGAGATATTGATTCATAAAACATAATATATTGGAATAACCACAATTGTAACTACCTTTCTACAAGTGTTTGATGTTTATAGAGTTGACATGACTCTTTGGCTTCTCATTTATTCATTTCTCTTCCTACTTGATCATAAGAAACTATTCAACGTTCCATTTTTATTTTATACTTATATTAACATTTAAACAAAATATGCATGTGTCACATATACAAATTATAAAAATTACTTGTGAAATAACATTCACAATCCCTTGCTAACAACCATGTGGGTTACTAAATAAGGTTCATTAAGAACTTCTAAAAAATTACACAACCACAATGGGGATCACTATAAGCCAAAGGGATGAGAATGGAATGATAATCTAATATAATTTAGGAGTAGTCAAATAAACATTGTTGAGTTAAATTATATAGTGACTGAGAACGAAGCTTTGGCTATCATTTTTAAAATGAATAAATTTAGGAATTATTTGCTAGGGAACAAGTTTATAGTTATAAAATATTAGTGGGATTTTAAATACATTGTAAATGAATCTAACCCATCAATAAAGATAGAGAGATGGATAATTTTGTTTTAGGATAGGTCAGGAAAGAAGCACAATTATGCATATGCACTTTCTTGATCTTAAGATGGTATAAGTTCATCTTATGATGATCATGAATTTATAGATACAACATTATTAGTCATTGACATACTCCCCAATAAGTATATATATATGTAAAATGCTTTGAACAATTTAAAGTTCCCTAATGGTGCTACTAAAAATATTAAGAAGAAGATTACCAAATAAGTCATCCATATTCCATTTCACATAGTCTTGTATTGGGTAGGAGATGATGGAAGATATAAGAGAGTAATTGGATGAGACAAGGGAAGGGAGTTGACTAAATATTTCCATGATGGTGTGTGGAGGTCACTTTTATGACCATATAATGACAAGAAGAATCTTTGATGTAGGTATTACTATCCAACACTTTTTAAAGATTGGTTTAATTATTGTAAGGCATGTGATATTTTTCCATCAGATGGGAATTATAAGACTTCATTAGCACTATTATGCTATATTCTACCCCTTGGACCCTTTGAAAAGTTGGAATAGACTTTATGGGCCCACTTCCACTTACACCATGGATAAATAAGTTTATTTGGGTTGAAATAGACCAATAGATTAAGTGGATAGAGGTAAGACCTTTGAAAATACTTTATATGGATGAAGTGTCAAGGTTCTTGTATGATACATCTTTACAAGGTTTGGCTTCCCAATAAAGTTTTTAATAGATCAAGGTAACCACTTAAATAATGAAGTGGTAAAATCATTTTTTTATGTATAAGGGTAAAATAAGATAGTTTTTATGGGACCCCAAAACTCACTACAAAATCAACCAAAACATCACATAACCCAACCAACACAACCACAAACCCTAGGACACCCCACAACCCAACCTGACCTAGCCAACAAAAGATACAATAACCACAATATTAGTGAAAAATCACTAAAAATTAACATAACAACTATGGTTTTGCCTTAATCTAGACTACATTCGGCAAGGTAAAAGCTTTACAACCATCAATAAATCATGCCCAAAACCAATCAAAACCCTCAAAAAATGGAGAAAAAATAATTGTGGATCTCAACATCCACTCCCTAAGGAAAGCAAGGGAACAACAAATTTGACAATGATCAAAGCCAATCTTCTTCCTCAGTTAAGAGAGAATGCCTTTCATTGTCCATTGGGAACCATCCTTGACCATATCTTCTACATCTGATCTCAACCTCTCTACCTTCAATCTCTACCCTTTTTTATAGAGGAGTCCATAGGTTCTTTTTATTTGCCAAAGCAAGATAAGGAGGGGAGATAGGTGATTGCAATAGAGGGTTAAGATTTAAAGGCTCAACTTAGCCCTTATCCTGATTTTGTCTAGTTTCCCTTATAGAGGGAGGATCTCCAGTAGAAGAAGGGGGTGAGGAAGCTCCTGATAGATGGTATAACATTTCATGATCATTCCATAAGAACTCTTGATCTAAAGCCTCATCTTTTATCCTCAAACCTAGTTGAGAGTTCAGAGACAAATGTTGAAACCCCTTTGAAGAACACCTGATACCTATATGCCCAATAAGGTTACACCATAAACATCTAAAAGGTAGTCCCTCAAAATTAAGAAACTAGATCCATGAGCTATGAGATGAACAAAGCCTAAGAGAATGAAAAAGGGGTTTAGAAAAATCAACAATCACACAAGCTCTTAAAAAAAAATTCCCTTCTGACCCCTTATTTAATTTTACAAGGGATCTAACCCAATTGATCACTAATGCAATATGCTCTTATTTTCTTAAAATCGATGGTAAATTGTATAACTTGATCTAGATAAGAGCTACTATGAGTTCAAGTGGTAAAATCATTGGTGTATAGGTTTTCCTCAAGTATAGGAAGGAAACAACATATAAGTCAAGTATAAATGGACATGCAAAATGAATAGCCCATGTATTATGCTAAATTTTTATAAAAGATGTATTTAAGAGGTACACAAATGGGACAAGCAAATTCATACTTCATTGTGGACATATCAAGCTATATCGAAATCAATAATAGGATATTCTCATTTTCATATTTTTTATGATATTGATCTTATCTTTTCCATTGAGTTTGATGTTTCAACCTTAAGAGATATAGTCAATAAGAGGATGGATAAGGTGAGTCTATAAGTGATAGGTTGGTGCATCTTCATCTATTATAGGAAATGTGACAAACATAAAAGGGACCATTGTCAAGAAAAATATGATGCACACAAATTAATTTGATCTTTAGATCAAATGGTTCTCAGTTCAGGTAAATATATTGGTCTTAGTGTATGATTCTTATCATCATAAGAGGGGGAAAAATAAGCTTCTCCTTAAATGGATGGGACTCTATAGGTAACAACATTGTGTGATAATAGAACATACCAACTTGAATAACTAGTTAGCACTCCAATTTAAATATGGATCAACCATGACAAATTAAAAGATATTTATAGCTCTTGCTCCAACTTTTTTGTGGCAGTCTACTTTGAGGATGGAGTATAAGATGTTAAGGAGAGGAGATGTCAACATTAGAATTTTCCCTCCAAAATTACATTCTCATTAGTTTACATGTTATCAATAATATGATTCAAAGTATAATTAATAGTAGCATCAACTACAAGTTATTAGTGCCCTCTAAGGAATACCTATGCACACCATACATTATTAGAAAGTAATTAATTATAATTCCTAGTAATAGTCAAACTAGTTTAAGGGAATATTTTGAAAGTGATCGTCAATGGTAAAAAGTAAATATTTGCCATTAATGGTCTTGGAAAATTTTATTATCCCTTAGTTTGAAAATTGGGTATACTGCCTCCAATTGTGCTTTATTAAGCAAGTGGAGGTCAAATTTGCAATCAAATAAGTTGGATTTTGTGACTTGAAACACCCCAAAACACATGGATGTCCCCCTCATAGTCAACAAATTCTCTAAATGTGCTCTTTCATTAAACTTCCATTATGGGAAATATGTCTTATATGGGACCCAATTTCCATAAAAATGTGAGCTATATGCATCATGGGTCAAAGATCATGTGTTGTGTAAAATGGTGACTAAGTATTTGTGATATTTAGTTTGAAAACTCTATCACCTAATGGAAAAGGCTTGGTGGGCCTATTCTACATTTTATTTGTCATTATGAGGATGTCGTGTGGTATGAAATGTCTTATTATTTTGATATGATGCATCATTTAATTTTTATCAAGGGTGCATGTGTGTTTCATCACGTCAAAAGGGCTAGTACTTTAAGTTTTATGGGTCCATGTCAAAGTGACTTTTGTAGTGGTCAGTTAAAAAAATTTAAGAATTACTCTTATGTGGGAAAGTCATAAAAACAATGAAATATTTCATATTATGCATTGACCTTTTCAAAGTACTCAAATGTGTGAAATTGGAAAAGTGGGGTAAGTTTGGTTAAGTCATATTGAGGTTATAAGATCAACTTGAGTTAAGGGTACTTACCAAATATGTGAAATTGGAAAAGTGGAGTAAGTTTGGTTAAGTCAAATTGAGATTATAAGGTCAAGTTGAGTTAAGGGTAGTTAGACAAATACCTTGCAAGTGAAATTTGATACAAAAGGTATGAAATCATTTGTAACAAGTTTCTTCTCTTTGCCCTACTGAGGGTTTATGCAACTTGAAGTGATGTACATTTTATTGAGATATGTTATTGGAATAAAGTTTTGGAATGTGTGAGAATACAATATTTCTTTCATGGAGATTGATTTATTTAAAATGTATGTGGCAAATTTTTTTCCCTTCTAGAATAGAAATAGATTGAATCCCTATATACAAAACTAAGAAATATTTTAAGGTACGATCACATTCACCCTACCCAGTCTGAATATCCCTCCACATATTTCAAGCCCAAGTTTAAATTTGTTATCTCCCTTGTACTTATTTATAGTAAAGTCGTCATGTGTTTCCTTAAGCTTGTGATCATGCCCAAATGTCTTTGAATGTTATGGGTTCCCTTGCTTCATTTTTTGATGTATCCAAACATAAAACCTCTTATCTAATTCATAATAGCTCAGTTAATCCTATTATAAATATGATGCATACAAAATATGTTATATCAATGCAGGGAAACAATGTAGATAATGGGGAAAAACAAGAGAGAGTAACAATTATAAAACGAGGTAGAATATAAAAACACTTGCAAGTACCTAAAATTCACAATAAAGGAAGTATAACCATATCAAATTATTCATTAACTATTTAACATTAAAAAAAAAATTGGGCATAACAATCGATTTATCCTTTTTTACTATGGCTATCAATATATCCCTTAAACACCTTCCAAGGAGTTTTTATTAGGTTATTATTTTTTTAACCTTACCCCACTTTTCTTATTGTGATACAAACCATGTTTATTGTTGGTTTTTTTTAATAATTGTTTTTTCTTGTTGTATATTTAAGATTTGTAAGTTAAATGTTAACCCTATGGTCCTTACCGTTGGATTTGTTTATGTACAATGTAGGTTTTTTGTTGTACCATGATAAGGGGACCAAAACATTCAAAATACCCTATTTGTAGGGATGACATTGAGGGTTTGAAGAAAGGGTACATGTTTTTCAAGTATATTGTGGTTGAGTTTCTTGGTGGTGGCATTAATCACATAAAATATCACCTTGTCTGCATACCTAAATGTGACATTGTAATATGTCCTATCATAGAGCCTGAGGTTGTAAGGGATATCACAACTTAGTTGGAGAGATTTCATGAAAAAGAGGAGGAAAGGGTGAAGCAAAACCAAAAAATAGCTACCACTTTCAAATCCATTCCTCTAATTCTTGGATCGAGTTCTAGTGGCATTGGCCCTAAATAGAGTAGTTCGGCTTGTTAGTTCATGCTATGTAGTGCTCTTGGTTCCTGACCATCATTGGAAAACACAAGTTAGAATAAGGATAAACATATAGACGCGATAAGTGTAATGGGTGACTTTTGGTACTTTTGTGACATTCCTTTTCATACAGTGAGGTAATATTATATTTTTATACTTTATTCTACATTAAGAATAAAAAAATTGTATGAATTTAGAATGTTATTGTAATTATAAAATATGTTAGTTTAATTAGATTTTTTTTAATATTTAAATTCTATTTTTTTGGCATTTTAGGTCATCTTATTGACAAGTGCTAGTGGATGCTATCATCATTATTATTCAAGAGTTCAAATCTCCCTTTGTTGATGATTGAAGGAGACTAATTGTGTCAGATAAGGTGGTTGATGTGAAACCAATCATTGATAAGCAACAAGTTATTTGGAGGAATAAGGTTTGCACTATCATGTCTGATGGATGGACAAATAAAAAAAATAGAACATTACAAAACTTCTTGGTTTCTTCTTTAGGTGGGATTATCTTCTTGAAGTCCATTGATGCCTCGGGGAGAATTAAAAATGTTGATTACTTATGTGAAATTTTTGAAGAAGTTATTGTGGAGGTGGGTGAAGAAAGTATGGTGAAAGTAGTCACCCATAATGCATCAAGTTTTTGCATGTAGATTAATTAAGCAAAGTTACCCCTTGATCCTTTGGACTCCTTGCTTAGTCTATTGCATCAATTTGATGTTAGAGGATAGGGAAAATGGATTTGGGCGTGCAAATTATAGAGCAAGGTCATAATATTTTTAAGTACATCTATAACCATGTTTGGGTCCTTTTTTAATGAGAGAGTTAACAAATAACAAAGAGCTAGTCTAACCTAGTGTAATCCATTTTGTAACCTCCTTCATCACCTTGTAATCTTTGCCACAACCAAAAGCTTTGTTGAAGTGAATGTTATTATTGAGAAATGAAATAAGTCTTCATATGCAAATACCATTATCAGGACTATTATTGTAGAGTGGGTGTTTGATGAGTCCCACTTTTGGATGCCGACAAGGGAGATTGTAAATGTAAGTCATTTTAAGTTTATTGAATTTTCATTTTCTTTGTTTAAAAACATTGTTTATTCTAATTTATTATTTAATACTTAGAGTAATAACTCTAAATTAAAAATTTTAATATTTTTTATAGTCATAGAACCATTATTTTCTCTCCTTTGTGTGGTTGATATAGAAAATCCCACAATGGGCTATATCTATAAGGGCATGGACCGATCCAAAGAGTAAATAAAAATTATCTATGGCATGGTCGAGACCAAGTACCAACCCATTCGGGATATCATTAACCAATGGTGGATAAGATAACTCCATAGGACACTTAATGCTTATGCTTGCTTTTTGAACCTAACCTTCCGATTCCTTGAGAGATTTAAAGCTAACAAGGAGGTTATGAATAGCCTTACACAGTCAAAGAGGCTATGGAGATAAATGTGTAGACAAGGGTGAAGATAATGTTCAATATTGAGATCTACAAATAAGCACTAGGAGATCTCTTTTGTTGATATATTTACAAGGTGGCTAGGACAATGATTAAGCTAGGTAAACTTTGAGTTCAATGATTAATATTTTCCATTTTTTCATATTTTTAGAATTTAAGTCTAAGACATTTTAATACTTATAGTTACAGATGCATGGTGGGAAAATTTTGCTGCAAGGGTACCAAATCTTTACAAGATTACTACTCGAGTGTTAAGCCAATCAATTTAATTCTTCTAGGTGTGAGCACAATTGGAATATGTTTGAGAACACACTCCAAAAAATGTAATATGTTCTCAATGTAAAGGTTGAATGACTTTATATCTATGCATTCTAACCTCCATCTCTATCACAAGAAGACTATAAGGGATGAGGAAGTTTTTTTCCCCATTGAGTCATAAGAGTATGATCCATAATCAGAGTGGATCATAGAGGATGACAACCATGTGTTTGTAGAAGAAGACCATGAATGGGTCAATTAGGCTAATCACGAGGTAGAGCTTGTAACATTGGGAGAGGAAAAGGAGTGAGCTCATACATATAGGGATAAAGATGTCATGGTAGATAACACAATGATGGGTACAATGGCTATAGATGCTTCCTTAACATACAAAAAAAATTGTAGGCTCCAATGTGGTAGATCTTGTGTTAAGATGATGAGTAATGTAGGCTCTTCTCAAGTTTGAGCTTAGATGTTTTTTTTATATTATGTTTTTATTGATGCCATCGCCATGGATTTATAAATCCATATTTTGTATGTAAAAAACAATTTAATGAATATAGAAACAACTCCTATTTAATATTAGTTCTCAACTTTCAACTTTCAAGTTCAATTGATCAACTAAAAACATTCAATATTACATTATTTATTTATTTATGTGTATATATGTGTATGTGAGATGTAATTGACCAGTTTTGAGTGTATTTTTAAGTGGATTTGATGTGGAATGCATTTTAATAATTTTTCTCCTAGAATTCATTATTTTTAATGATTTTTTTAAAAAAATTGAATCTTACTGATATTTTTACAGAGTTCGAGTCTGAGCCAAAAATAGGCTTACTGAGTCTTTGTTGAGTCCAAGTCTTGTTTCTATGCATTCAACTTTAAATACATTTTCAAAGTCTAGTAAATCCAAGATTGGAGTTTTTATTACCTTATTTTTAACTATACAGATCTCTTTTCATAGCCCTTTGTCTATGCAAAGACCTATCCTTTGGTGTAATCTATTAATAACACACTAATGTTGCTAAATTTTCTAATAAAATTCTCGTAAAAGATCACAAATCCACAAAAATTACTTACTTCAGTTATGCTTTGGGGAGTAGGCTTTTCAAAAATAGATTTCACATTTGTTGGATCCATGCTCAATCTGTCAACTAAAATAGCATTTGCAAGAAAGACAAGCTAGTTTTTGAAAAAATCACTCTTATCTAGATTAATGAATAATTATTCAACTCTTAGTTCATTGAACACCACTCTCAAATGTTCTACATGCTCATCCATGATCTTACTAAAATAATAATTCCATCAAAATAAATTATTATAAATTTTCCAATAAATGGACACAATCCATAATTCATACTTTACATGAAGGTATTTGGAGCATTGGACAACTCAAAGGCATAACCCACCATTTATATAGCCCATATTTTGTCTTGAATGTAATCTTCCACTCATCCCCTTCTTGAATTCAAATATGTGGGAACCACTCCTAAGATCAATTTTTGAGAAGATATTAGTGCCCACTAAACTATCTAAGATATGACCCATCCTAGACAATGTAAACATGTAATTAATAGTAATCTTATTAATAGCCCTAAAATTCACACACAACCTCCACTTGCCACTTTCCTTAGGCAAAATGAGAGTAGGTACAACACGCGAACTCATAATTTTATTTATGAATCCTTTCTCTAATAGTTCAATAATTTTTCATCTCATTTCTTGTTTCTATAATGGATTCAATTAATAGGTAGCTTGGTTAGGAAGTTTGGCTCCAAAAATCAAGTCAATTTGATGTGTAATTTCCCTATATGGAGGAAACCAAATTGGTAGTTCAGTTGGTGTCAAATCTAAAAATTCATTGATCAACTATTAAACCTATATAAATATTTACCTCTTCTCCATTTGCTCCTCATTTTTGGGACATAAGAGATAAAAAACTCCTTGTCTCGATTCTTTTAAAAATTAATTTCAATTCACCACACATAGAGACAAAATAGAAAATTCCTTCGACCCTTCTTCCTTTAAGGGATTCCAAATATGGACTTATCCCTCATGTCACACTTCATAAGTATTCTCCCTTCCATGATGGATGCATTCATGTCATACTAGCATGGTCTCCCTAATAAATTATGACATGCATTCTTAGGTACCACATCACATAGTACCTAATCCTTATATGGCCCAATACTAAAATCAAATAAACATGATCTATCCACTAGCACACTATGGTATCTCCTTAACCATGAAATTATATAAAATTCAACCTTAAGGATATAAGTCAAATTAAGTTTCTTGACCATTCATGTGCTTACCAAATTATTGGTGGAACCTCCATCAACTATCACTTTGTAAACCTTGTCCTTACACTTGCACCTAGTCTGAAAAACATTCTTCCTCCTCCAATTATCTTTTGTGCCTTCCTTGTTGCCCATCACAAAATTTATTTATAGCATTAAGTATTCTCCCTTTTTTATCTTCAATTATTATCTCTTTGGGGTCTTCTCTAGTCATTATGGCCCTATTAGTAGCTTAATAATTTTGTGGACACTTCTTAGATTGTTTTTTATAAAAAGTTATTAGGTAATATTTTATGGTTTTATGAGGGATAATCACTCTACTAGGGTTTCATGGTTTGCATTTTTTTATTTTCTTTCTTGGCCCACCTTACCCAAACCACTTATCTTGTGGGATTTTATAGGGTTACAATGTATTAATTGCACTTGAGGTGCCACCCTTCAAGCAGAGAAGCCCTTTATTTATGGCTTCTCTATGCTCTACTACATCTGTTGATGTAGGAGTTAGAGCCAATGGCACCCAAATGAGCTCAAAAGTTTATTTTAAAGTTCTATGATGAGGTAATCCCTTAACTCCCCTCCATTATAGAGGTAAGCATTCTTATTGAAACTATTGAACAATGTTGTAAATGGTATGAAAATTGTTCTATTATTACTTACTTTGTTGGTTGTATCCCCTAGAAGTATTACCTCTATAATTGGCTCCACAACCACTAAGAACCTAAAGGCATCCATGTCTCCTAAATTTGGAACCTTAACAAAGGTTTTTTCTTGTTTACTTTCAAGGAGCCCTTTGATATGTAGTTTATCTTGCAAATTCTAATGTCTGGTTACTTCGCAACCAACTTATGATTCTATCTACCTAGTCTTGTGACTTTAACAGTTCTGATAATGTTTCCATTCATGTCCCTGTTGGGGTTGAGATTCCCATTCTACCAATTCACCTCTAGGATTTCATACCCCAAATCACCACCCTCATAGGATATGTTCTTAAGATTGAGCTAGATAGGTGGTTTCTCCCATCCTAATAAGTGGTTATGTGTGTAGGTTGACCTCCACACAAAACTCTTCATACAAAACTAAGGATATCTTTTAAAGTATGGGCACATTCATCCTACCCATTCTAAATATCCCTCCACATATTTTAATCCCAAGTTTAAATTTATTGTCTCCTTTATACTTATTTATACTAAAGTCCTCATGTGTTGCCCTAAGCTTGTGATCATACCCAATATGTCTTTAAATGTTATGGGTTCCTTTGATTCATTACCTGATGTAGCCAAACATAAAACCTTTTATCCAATTCAAAACAACTCATTTAATCATGTTAGAAATTTGATAAATATAGAATATGTTATATCAATGCAGGTAAACCATATACACAATGGGGAGAAACAAGAGAGAATAGGAAATCTAAAACAATGAAGTAGAATCTAAAAACACTTACAAATACCTAACATTCACAATCAAGGAAGTATAACCATATCAAAGTATTCATTAACTATTGAATATTTGAAAATAAACAAAGTTGGGTATAACAACTGATTTATCCTTTTTGTTACTATGGTTGTCAATACATCCCTTAAACACCTTACAAGAATTTTTTATCAAGTTATTATTATTTTTTAACCTTTCCCCACTTTTTTCTTATGATACAAACCATGGTTATCACTAATTTTTTTTTATTTGTTTTTTCTTGTTGTATATTTGAGATTTACAAATTTAAATGTTAATGTTATGGTCCTTACTATTAGATTTGTTTATGTAAAATGTAGGTTTTGGAGTTTTACCATAACAAGAGGACTAAAACATCCAAAATACCCTACTTAGAGGCATGGCATTGAGGGTTTGAAGAAAGGGCACATGTTTTACAAATGTAGTGGGGTTGTGTTTCTTGGTGGTGGCATTAATCATCTAAAATATCACTTTTCCTGCATACCTACACATCACACTATAGTATATCCCATTGTAGATCTTGAGGTTATAAGGGAGATCATAACTTAGTTGGAGAGCTTTCATGAAAAGGAGGAGGAAAGGGCAAAGCAAAACCAACAAATAGTTACCACTTTCAAATCCATTCCTCTAATTATTAGATCAAGTTCTAGTAGCATTATCCCTAGACATATTAGTTAAGTGAGTTGGTTCATGCCATGTATTGCTCCTGGTTCTTAACCATTGTTGGAAAACGTAGGTTGGAACAAGGATAAACATATAACTGTGAGAAGTTTAGTGGGTGATTTTTGGTACTTTTTGTCACATTCCTTTTCATGTAGTGAGTTAATATTATAATATTATACTTTGTTCTACATTAAGAATAAAGAATTGTATGAATTTATAATGTTATTATAATTATAAAATATGTTTATTTAATTATAAAGTTGATTTTCTATATTTAATTATTTTTTGGCATTTTAAGTCACCTTGTTGGCAAGTGCTAGTGGATGTTACTATCATTGTTGGTAGGGAGTTCAAAGCTCCCTCTATTGATAATTTAAGAGGGTTAGTTTTATCATATAAGGTGGTTGATGTGAAATAAATCATTGATAAGCAACAAATTATTTGGAGGAATAAGGATTGCACTATAATGTCCAGTGGATAGACAAATAGATAAAATAAAACATTGTTAAACTTATTAGTTTCTTCTTTAGGTGGCACTGTCTTCTTGATGTTTATTTATGCCTTAAGGAGAATAAAAAATGTTGATTACTTATGTGACATCTTAAAATAATTTATTGTAGAGGTGGGTGAAAAAGTGTGGTGCAAGTAGTGACCGATAATTCATCAAATTATGTTGTTACGAATAGATTACTTATGCAAAGGTACCCCTTGATATTTTGGACCCATTACTTAGTCCATTGCATCAATTTGATGCTAGAGGATATTTGGAAAATGGATTCCATCATGCTAATTGTAGATCAAGGTCATAATATTTATAAGTACATCTACAACCATGCTTGGGTCCTCTCTTTAATGAGAGAGTTCACAGAGAACAAGGAGCTGGTCTAACCTAGCATAACCCATTTTGTAACCTCCTTTATCATCTTGTAATCTTTGCTACAACTAAAATATTTGTTAAAGTGAATGTTTGCTACTGATAAATGAAGCAAGTCTTCATAACAAAATACCATTGGGAAGACAACTATAATAGAGTGGGTGTTTGATGAGTCCCACTTTTAGATGCTAGCAAGGGAGATTGTAAATATAAGTCATTTTAAGTTTCTTTAATTTTCATTTTTTTTGTTTGAAAATGTTATTTAATCTATTTTTTATTTAATACTTAAAGATATAACTCTAAATTACATTTTTAAATATTTGTTATGGGTCATGGAGCCATTGGTTTCTCTCCACTACGTGGTTGATATAGAAAAGCCCACAATGGGTTATATCTATAAGGGCATGGACCAATCCAAAGAGAAAATAAATATCATCTATGGCATGGTCAAGACCAAGTACCAACCCATTTAGGATATCATTTACCAATAGTGGATATGATAACTCCATATGCCCCTTAAAGCTTGTACCTACTTTTTGAACCCAGCCTTTCAATTTCTTGAGAGTTTTAAAGCCGACAAGGAGGTATGAGTGGCCTTTACATAGTCAAAGAGGTGATGGAGATAAATGTGTAGATAAGGGTAAAGATTATGTCTAAGATTGAGATCTACAAACAAGAACATGAGATCTCTTTTGTCAAGATATTTGTAAGGCAGTTAGGATAACAATTAAGCCAAGTAAACTTTGAGTTGAATGATTGATATTTTCCATTTTTTAATATTTCATATTTTTAGAATTGAAGTCCAAGACATTTTAATACTTATGCTTACAGATGCATGGTGGGAATTTTTTTTTGCAAAGGTTCCAAATCTTTAGAGGATTACTACTCAAGTGTTAATCCAATCATGGAGTGTTTTTGGGTGTGAGCACATTTGGAATATGTTTGATAACACACTCCAAAAAGTGCAATAAGTTGTTAATGCAAAGGTTAAATGACCTTGTATTTGTGCATTACAACCTTAGCCTATGTCACAAGAAGATTGAAAGGGATGAGGAATATTTTTCCCCAGTTGAGACAAATGAGTATGATCCACAATCAAAGTGGATCATAGAGGATTACAACCATATGTTTATAGAGTAGGACCATAAAAGGGTCGATCGAACTAATTGCAAGGTAGAGATTATAGCATTAAGAGAGGAGGAGCGAGCTCATAGATCTAGGGATAAAGATGTTATGGTAGATGCCATAATGGTGGGTATAATGGTTTTATATGTTTCCTTAATGTATAAAAAACATCATAGGCTCCAAGGTGGTGGATCCTATGTTGAGAGGACGATAAATGTAGGCTCTTCTCAAGTTTGAAATTAGATCTATCTTTTATATCATGTTTTTGTTGATGCCATCACCATGGTTTTCTAAATCCATATTTTGTAATTAAAAAACAATTTGATGAATATAAAAATAACTCCTAATTAATATTAGTTCTCAACTTTCAATTTTTAAGTTCAATTATTCAATTGAAAACATTCAATATTGCATTATCATTTCTTTGTGTATACATGTGTATGTTAGATCTAATTGACTAGTTTTGAGTGTATTTTAAGTGGATTTGATATGAAATGCATTTTAGATCCCTTTGTCCATACAAAGACCTATCCTTTGGTGTAATTTATCAATTACACACTAATGTTGCTGAATTTTCTAATAAAATTATTGTAAAAGTTCACAAATCCATGGAAACTTCTTACTTCAATTATGCTTTGAGGAGTAGGCCATTCAAAAATATATTTCACCTTTGTTGGATCCATGCTCAATCTATCAACTAAAATAGCATTTGTAAGAAAGATAAGTTGGTTCTTGAAAATTTCACTCTTATCTAGAATTATGAATAATTATTTAGCTCTTAGTTTATTGAACACCACTCTCAAATGTTCTACATGCTCATCCATGTTCTTACTAAAACAAGAATATCATCAAAATAAACTATCACAAATTTTCCAATAAATGGCCACAATCCCTAATTCATACTTTGTATGAAGGTAGTTGGAGCATTGGACAACCCAAAGGGCATAACCAACCATTTATATGGCCCATATTTTATCTTGAATGTAATCTTCCACTCATCCCCTCCTTGGATTAAAATTTGTGGAAACCACTCAAATCAATTTTTTAGAAGATCTTAGTGCCCACTAAACTATCTAAGATGCGATCCATTTTAGATAATGGAACCTTGTACTTAATACTAATTTATTAATAGTTGTAAAATCCACACACAACCTCCACTTGCCACTTTCCTTAGGCAAAATGAGAGTAGGTACAACATATGAACTCATACTTTACCTTATGAATCCTTTCTCTAATAGTTCAATAATTTTTCATCTCATTTCTTCTTTCTCTAATGGAGTCAACTGATAGGCAGCTTGGTTAAGAAGTTTGGCTTCATAAATCAAGTCAATTTGATGTGTAATTCCTCTATATGAAGGAAACCTAGTTGGTTGTTTAGTTGGTGTCAAATCTAAAAATTCATTGACTAATTATTAAACCTCTATAGATATTTCCCTCTTCTCCATCTGCTCCTCAATTTTGGGACATAAGAGATAACAAACTTCTTGTCTTGATTCTTTAAAAAACTAATTCCACTTCACCACATATAGAGACAAAATAAAAAAATCCTTCGACTCTACTTCCTTTAAGGGCTTTCAAAGATGGACTTGTCCCTCGTGTCACACTTCATAAGTATTCTCCCTTCCATGACTGAAACATTCATGTCACACTACGATGGTATCCCCAATAAATTATGACATGCATCCATAGGTACCACATCACATAGTACCTGGTCCTTATATTGCCTAAGACTAAATGCAATTAACATGAATTGTCTACTATTATGTCCCAATACAAACCATTGTAGTATGACATTAATGCATCGGTCATGGAGGGGAAGAAACCTAGTTTGTAGTTTAGTTGGCGTCAAATCTAAAAATCCATTAACTATGAAAGCTCTATAGAGATTTCCCTCTTCACCATTTGCTCCTCAATTTTGGGATATAAGAGATAACAAACTTATTGTTTCATTCTTTTAAAAATTAATTCCAATTCACCACATGTAGAGAAAAAATAGAAAAATCCTTCGACCCTTCTTCCTTTAAGGGCTTCTAAATATGGACTTATCCCTCATGTCAAACTTTATAAGTATTCTCCCTTCCATAACTGATGCATTTATGTAATACTACGATGGTATCCCCAACAAATTATGACATGCATCCATAGGTACCATATCACACAATACATGGTCCTTATATGGCCTAATGCTAAAAGCAACTAACATGATTTGTCCACTAGCACACTATGATCTTTCCTTAACCATAAAATTATATAAGAGTTAACCTTAGGGATATAAGTCAAATTAAGTTTCTTGATCATTTATGTGCTTACCAAATCATTGGTGGAACCTCCATCAACTATCACTTTGAAAACCTTGTACTTGTACTTGCACCTAGTTTGGAAAACATTCTTCCTCCTCCAGTAATCTTTTGTGCCTTCCTTGTTGCCCATCACTAAATTTACTTGCAGCATTAAGTATTCTCCCTTCGCAGCTTCAACTATTATCTTTTTTGGGTATTCTTTAGTCATCATGGCCTTATTAGTAGCTTAAGGATTTTGTGGACACTTTCAGGATTTATGAGCCTCATGACATATGTAGTATTTCTGAGGGTATCAATGTCTAAATGATGGTCCTCTTTGCCTACATTTTAAGCCTCTTCTTCCTCTAAAATTTGGCCTCACACCCTGGGTTTCTTTTGAATCCTCTTTCTTTATTGCCTTAGAATAAATTCCTCTTCCTTTATGTGGGATAAATCCACCCCTTTTTAGCATCATCATGCCCCTCCTATTCAATTTATCCTTATCCTTCAATGCATATTGTAAGGTTTCATCTACACTGTGCACTTGAGTAAAGCTAATTCATCTTAGAGCTGAAAATTGAGACCATCAACATATATAGTTGGAATTATTCTTCATTTCCCAAGTGTCATTCCTAATCTACAACCTCATGAGCTACTCTGTGTAAGCATGTATTGTTTGCTCTCTTTGACTTAAATTTTAGAACTCCCTAAATAACCTTTGTTGAAAATCAAATCGAAGAAACCTCGCCTTCAAATGTTTCACCATTTTAATTCATTACCCAATTTGTTCTTTACCTTGCCTCCTATTCTACAAATTGTCCCACCATAATTTAGATATGAAGAGATGCCAACATTTTATGTAATCTACTATATATTTATTTCTAAAATATGTACAAAAATACCAACATTCTATGTAATCCAGTGATTCCATGTAATGCCTTCAAACATAGAATCACCACCACCACCCCCACAAAAAAAAACATCCTAAATAGTAAGAGATAACATATATATTTTACACTCATGTTCATGATCCATGTTGTATATAAATCTGAATCAAAGACAAATTAAAGTTTACAATGTCAGGGTAGTATTTTATAAAGTGGGATTACAAAATGGTGGAAAATTACATTGAAAGTCTTAAAAACTTTGATGTTTCGAGCCAAATGCTTGGCTCATCCTTAGGAAAGTAAGTAAAATAAGTAAGATATATGAGAGATGCACTTTTTAGTAGTGGAAGGTCAAGATGATATTGTAGACACCCATATCGTGTCAAGCCCCCTTGGTCCCTTCCTAAACATTAACATGACCTAACCCACACCTTATTAATTTAAAAAAATACTTATTTTAAATTAATTACCTCACCTAGACACCCTCACCTAGACACCTCACCTTGGACACCTCACCCTGAGACCTTTTCTTAACCTATGAGTCACCCTAAGACTAAGTCCTTGACATCCTAACTACCTATGACCTATTTTCACCCCCTCTTAACTCCCTAACTAACTTCCACACCTCATAAGCCATTATTTTGACTATTCTCCAATGACAAAGGCACTTGGTGGATGGAGAAATGGGCCAAGAGCTCCCTTTTACCTATTCTCCCTCCACCGACGTCAGTCAACCCTCGGCCGATGTCAGCAGAACCACTGACGTCGGTTACATAACTCGAGCTCTAACATTGAGCTGGCCCCCCCCCGCCTCTTTGACATCAACGCGTACACTCTGAGACCAAGCATCAGAATTTGACTATCACTCTCTTGGCTACAAAAACTTTGCACAAGTCACTCTAGATTGGATTGAAACATTGTACAAGGACTTTGACATCAGCCAAAACAGGAATAAGCATTCTGACACCCTTGGGTCTTCACCATAAAGCTAAGTACTCTGGTCTCCATTTCAAAGTTTTAGAATACATTGTTAATTGCTTTCCATTTACTATTTCTAAATACTATCAAAGAGACCCAACTTCTTTTGTGGAAGGGATGAAAAGCCTTTCCTTTATCCTTACCCTCTTTTCACACCTACCCTCTACCTTTACACTTCCTCAGACCTTATTCACCTTCCCGCAACCCTGCACAAACCTTTAAACTCTTAGACTCCTCTATCCACCACAGAAATAACCTAAAACACATCCAAAGGCCTACTACCCCTACCGACATCGGTAGCCTAACTGACGTTGGCACCATTTGTCTACCGACCTTGGCAAACAAATTGATGTCGATGACTGTGCAAACCAGAAAACTTATCCAAACAGCCCAAAGACTAGACAAAACCTCTGACCAGCCTGCTGTAACACTCTAAGACACATGGACTATAGGGAATAGGTACACAATATTCTACCTTTCCATTTCTTTAAGTTTTTTATCATTTCTTTGTATACAAATCTCTTTTCTTTAAATAATGGACTGTCATCCCTTACGGAGCTTTATGCTTCCAGGACCGAGCGCGTAGCTTGGCAGTCCACCATATCCTATTCTAACATTTTCTTTGTTCAAGTTTCTTTCTTTCTACAGGTGTTTCCTCCACAGCCAAAGAGGAGCTCTCACAATGCTTGGATATGGTGTGCAACTTAATTCGGGTAACGTCAAACCCCTAACCCTTAACCTTAGTTTCTTCTTCTTCTGAATGTAATTAGTGAAAAACTTAGAGAAACATTCTAGCATGCCTGATGGGACCCCTGGAGTTTTCCTTGGATTCATTCTTCTTCTTCTAAAAAATCAAACTTTCATATAGATGCATTAGGAAAATATTCTCTTCTTGCATCCCCTCTTCTATCTTTGTCTCAAAAAGAAACCATTAGCAGAAGTTAAAAAGAACATCTCTTTTTCTTCTTGTCACTTCTTCCTTGCATCATAGAGTAGTACAAATTTCATACTCTTAACCTCTTCTCCATTTGTGTGCATTTGAACAACATATTTCAATTTAGGTTAAAAACTATTGCATTTCATTCTTGCTTGGATGCATACTTAGCCCACTTAGTAATTAAAATCATTATGAATAAATCATAGTGCACAAATGTTACACAACCAAACCACAATCACATCAAATCAAACATTTAAACTTACTTGAGACAAGGCCCGTCTAGGATTTCATCACCTAGCAGATACCTTACCCCACCCGACGATCCTACTTAAACTTCACTACCAAGAGGAGGACCCACTCTGTTCTGTGGCAAAGTATAAACTATAGGCAAAGTATATTTTAGCTAAGCAACCCAGCTCGGCTCTAGGTTCATGAAGTGAAGGGAGCAAGCCCCAGCACCAAGCCACGTATTGAACCTAATACAGATCTTTGAGTACCATAACACAACCTGAAACTAGCTATAGACTTCCTCTCTAGGACCCGTTCTATAAGCCCAACTCCCAAACACATTCTAAAAATGCATAAGCCACCATGACTCTAAAATTTAATCTTAGAAATCTAACATTTTAGAGGTTTCTTGCCTAATAATCTATTTTGCTATTTTTATCTGATTGTTTGAGCTGGTAAGGTCACATCATTTTGAAGTCCAAAAACAACTCATAATTTCTCCTTCTTCCAAAAACTATCAGTTTTTTGTGTTTCTGGAATTACACAAAAACTGACATTAGTTTTTCCACTGGCATCAGCAACTCAACCTCATTGACATCGGTTAACCAACTAACCTCGACAACATTTCATAACTAACATCGGTTAATAAACCGACATTAGTCACTGTCAACAAATTTTCTTTCCAAACAGCAAGCTTAAAACCCAACTTTCTTACTGTTAAACACAAATTCTAGTTTTTTGAAATTGAAACACAATTTTTGGAACCTGAACCCCTTTTGCCTTGGATGGTTCTAACACGCAGTCAAGCCAAATCTCTTGTTGACCACACAAGGCAACAACCACTCCCACCTTCGCCCTTCATACCAAGTCATCTAATGGAGTATACTTCAGACACTAAGCATACTCCCATCCAACCTACCCCAAATCAACCTCTTATTGTTCTCGAAGGGGATCAAGACTTTGAGAGATTCCTTGACCTCAACATCAAGGCTCTCCAACATTATCTCACTAGAAGCCAAATGCGAGATCCTTTAGGTAACTCTGTTTATGGGATGCCAACTTCCTTGGTTAAAGCGGCAATGATATCAACAGCATCCGCTACCCAACCTATGGTCACTCAATCCATTGCCTCGACCAGTAACCCAACCATGGCCAATGTTCAAGATTTGGCCTCCCCTTCTATCTCTGGACCTACCTCCATTGGGGTTTCCATACCCCCTCAACCACAAATAATTCAACCAAGTTTGACACCTTTTCAAAACTTGATTGTCTCTATCCCACCCACTCTTGCGCCCATAAATACAAGAGTGACCACCTATCCTTTCAGTAGTGTCGTTGCCATTCAACCACCATTGGTGGCATCTAGTCAAATTGTGCCCTCCAACTTCGTAGCATAAGTCCCCTTGGCCTTGACATTGGCCCCTATGACAAACTATCAGTATGTTGCATCTACACAAATGCAACCAATATGTCATACGCCTCTCCCAATGCTTTCTAGGTACCCTATAACTTAGGGGGTGCCCCTCATGCCAATCCATCTACCGATATAATTAAGATGCTGATGGATAAGATGTCCAACCTTGAGACATCTATTTTAGGTTCGAGGAGTGTTCTTTCATATGAACAAATCTGCAACGAACCCATTCACCCTTCAGTTCCCATTCGACCATACCCTAGCTAGTGGGAACTCCCAAAATTTACTCACTTTCAGAGTAAAGAGGACCCATAACAACATCTTCAAGCATTTAGACACACTTGCTACCTCATAGCCCACGATGGTGCATTATTACTTTGCACATTCCCCATGTCACTTTCTGGTGCCACCCTTGATTGGTATAGCTCTATTACTAGTCATTCTCTCTTCACCTTCACTCAACTCACTCAGTTATTCCTTGCCCATTTCTCAATTAATATTACCAAGAAGGTCTCCATCACAAACCTTTATTCTATTAGACAATTTGAGGATGAATCAATAGCTGACTTCGTTGCCCGTTGGAGAGGTTTGATCAATCAACTCTCCTTTTCACTACCTCAACCTGAGCTCATTGAGCTCTTTTCAAGAGCATGTGCCAAGCATGTCTCATCAACTTTGTGGGTTCAAACTTTCCGCACATTTGATGAAGCTTTCACTATGGCCCGAAAGCTTGAACTCTGTGCAGTCGAGGAAAACAAGTTCAAATTGCATAGCAAAAATACCAACGCGAAATCCAATGACCCTTCTTCTTCCAAACCTTCTTATTCCAACTCCAAATCCAAGGGATCGACGAGCGCTGTGGTCCTTAGGTCATCATCTTCTACCACAACCAACCAATCTGAACCTTCTACTTCACCAAATATCACAAGACAATTCCAACAATGGTATGTACAACGTCAATACACTCCAATAGGAGAATCATACGCTTTTATATTGGATAAATTAGTGAAGTAGGGGGTCCTCAACCTCCCTCAAATCTGACCAGTCCAATTTGACCCCTCATGATCCATTTTTGCATGGTATAGAGATAATGACTTTTGTAACTATCATCGTGTCAAGGGTCATGACATAGACAATTGCAAAACCCTCAAAAACATTGTTCAAGACATGTTAGACAAAGGGGACCTTGTTTTGGATAACCCAAATGCGTCGGCTAACCAAAACATAGATGTCTTTAGGCAACCATTCCCTAACCATCCCCCAAGTTAGAACAATGTTCAGACCATGGCCGATGACCTTCAAGAATGCAATATACTTACGATCGACATGGTTTCTCCTTTTATTCCTAACCAAACTCTCCCACAATATGAAGAGGTTAGTCAACCCATTTCTCCACCACAGGTAGAAGAGCCTATTTTATCCACATCACCCCCACGACATCAAACACCTCCTCTTCCCATTCCTCTACCTCGTGAGGAACCCGTATTACTTATTCCTCTTGCCCCCACCTTCCCTCTTCTTCTAGCATTGGAAGAAGTGACCATTCATACCCCACGCCCTCATGTAGAATGGGCCATTATCCCTCTACTTCACCCTTTAGAGGAGCCCTCCTCTCTTATTTGTCCTCCATCGATGGAAGATATTCCTCCATCCATCCCCAGTTCACGTGTAGGAGAGTCTACTTTGACCTCTCCTATATTGGAGGATGCTTTGACGATACCAACACCACTAGCCCCACCCTCATCCTTCCTATTACCAATGGAGGATCATACTTTTTCCACTCCTCGACCACATGTGAAAGCCATGATCATCCCTGCACTCTATCCTCTTGAAGAGCCAAATTCTCCAATCCCTTTTCTACTGAGAGAACTCACCGCCTCACCCACTTCGGCCGAGGAAGATCCGGTGATGGTTCTCTCTGACCTTTGGCCCATGATCACTGCGTCTAACACATTTCCCCTCTCGTGATCACCCAAATCCTCTGAATGACTGACTATAAAGCCTCATGCAACGTCACCTAAACCCTTCTCGCAATTGGCAAAAAACTTAGGATTTCTCCATTCTAGGAACCTAAAACATGAGGCGCTATGGGAGCGACTTAAAGCTCCTTATCTTATGCATTTTGTTTCATCTTATACTACCAGTCCTTTCATGACAATTCACCCCAAAGTCTCTAACGAGATTCAGGCTTCCACTTCTAAATCTTTAGAAGTATAGCCTTCCATGTCTAAACCCAAACCCTCACAAGAGTCCACCATGCCAAAATAGATTAAATCTCTCAGTGTTTGCCCTATATCAAACCATTACCCATAAGTAAAGGTAGATTTGAATCTCACCCCGCATAATAGTGGTCCTTGCACCGTACTAAGGAAGGATGCTAAACCACGTCAGTCTACTCCTCCCCCAACCAAAAAGGTGGTACAAAAAACTCCCCCACCTTCACCATTACCCTCTATTTTAGGTCCACATCCTTCCACTTTAACAGGAGTGCTCCCAATTCTAACACCTCACAAAAACAAACTGCCTCCATTACTCCCTCTACCCATCAAAAGCATACTTCCTCCAAAGAATTTGACCCCTCTCACCAAGAAAGTGCCATCTACACGTATGGCCACACCACCAACTAAAAAGGTGGTACAAAAAACTCCTCTTACAACTCCTAAATAGAAATTGTCAACCCCTACTGCAACAATAAGCACAGACCCCTTAGTGGGTTTCTATGCTTTGATGTTACACTAATTGTTGCAGTCTTCTAGCATCATTCTCCTAACCATTAGGCCATACTAACCTCTCAGATAAAAACCATCTTGGTTTGATGACACTTAAATTTATGCATATCATCGCACACCTGGGCATGATACTAAGCGTTGTTGTGCCCTTAAGGTTGTCATTCGCCAACACTTGGAAAAAGACACCCTTCTTGTTGAGGATTCTTTTGACAAACTACCAACACCATCCCATGCCTCCCAAACCTCATCACTTGAATTTGGATCCCAACGTGAGATGATGGTCCCCCTACCACCTTCTCCCCCTTTATTCGAAATCAACACAATCAATGTGGCCACTAGGTCCTAAACCCTAAAGGATAAAGGAAAAGAGCATGTTTCTATCCCTTGGACATATCCATTTGCCCAGACCTCTCCACCACCAAAACCTAAGATTTCTATCTTGGGCATATCTCAACCAACATTTTTTGGGGCAATTTATGACTCCATGGTGAAACAACTTCACCAAACCCCTGTGAAGATATCTTTGTATGACTTGATACAAAGCTCTTCACAACATCACCAAGCCTTGGTCAGGGCTTTACAGGCAGTGGAGGTCTAACCTGAAGACCCCTAACCACTGGCTACTTTAGTCAAATCATTACCCACCGTTGCCTCCATCACCTTCAGTGATTCTGAGATTCCTGTCTACAACGTGGAAGATCAGGATCCCACCCTCTTAAACTAAGCTTGCCAGACAAAAGCTTCACAGGATGCATCATAGCGTCACACTCCTTATCAAAGAGGAGCTTCAATGTCTTCTCTCCGTCTCATTTATCCAACCCATTGATTATCCGCAATGGGTGTCAAACATTGTCCCTATTACAAAAGCAATTGGGAGAATTCAAATTTATCACAACCTCAACCTAGCTTGCCCAAAGGATGACTTTCCTTTGCCAAGCATTGACCAACTTGTTCATCTCCTTGCACAACATACTCTCTAATGATGACTTTCGTCAAGATTGATTAGCACAACTCGAATTACTCGACGAATGTCATCTTGCCACTCTTAATCATCTTCGTATCTACCAAGACCGCATCAAGCGTGCCTACAACAAAAATCTGAAAGAGTGAGATTTCAAAATCAGAGATCTTGTCCTTAAATAAAACCAATACGTGACCAATATGGAAAGAAGCAAATGAGGCAAGTTTGCCCCTAATTGGCTTGGACCTTATATAATAATGCACAAGTATGGATCAGGCACTTATCATCTATCTTCTCTCGAAGGCCGGCCAGAACTTGAGCCCCTTAATGTCTTGCATCTGCGACCATTCTACTTTTAACCAAGTAATCATTCACTTGATGTTTAACTTGAGCTCGTCCCTTGGACAACCCCTGTCACCCTCATTCCTATTTCTTTCAACCCTTTTTCCCTACAAAAAATTAGTTAACCCTTTTTTTAGCATTAATGCTTTGTCTTAATAACAGGGAAACCCCTAAACCTCTATAGTCTAGTCCATGACTAAAAGTTCAGTCAACCAAAAACAACATAAAACTGTGATGCCTAACAAAATATTAAAAGGTCATAAACTATAAATGTAGATTGCTCCCTCAAAGGATAGCTGCATTATTGTTGTAATTGATAGACTGCTCCCTTGAAGGACAACTATTCAAAGACATCCAAACATACAAAACAAAATATAGACCACTCCCTCGAAGGATGACTATGCCCAAATTTTGCTACAAACACAACATCCTCTCATAAGCTTCCCACATCGATCAGCTTCAACATGACCACAAAACAACATCCCCAAGTAGACTTCCCACATTGATCAGTCTACAAAAAAAAAAAGAGAAAAAATTGACTGACAAACTATTAAGTCATGGACTTGCCTATAGTCGTTCTCAGGGTCACCTATAAAAGGGGCAAAGTTATCCCTACTCAAAAGGGTTACACTATCCTCACATAATCATACCTATTACCCCAAAATACCCAAGGGATTTTGAGTTCACTTAACATCAAGTGATTAGAATACTTCTCTAAACACAAACCAATGGTCAACGACGTAATGCATGAACGGGGCTTTTGTTTACAAAAACCCTATCTATGCTATCATTATGGTCCTTGTCAATGAAAGAGCAATGCGCCTTTCACTTCTTACACACCTTCATCACATGCCAATAACATGACAACCAAAACATTTTCTAACCACTAACATGACATCATGATTTATTTAATGCAAAATACCAATTTGTGTTATATAAATTATCATAGCCCATTCACAAAAGTTTTTATGGAAAACAATACACATGGAAACTATCAACCAAACATAACCTATGTTACAGCATACACCATCACACAATATGGAAAAGGCTATAACATCATAAATAAACTCATTTCATTTTTAGCATACACCATCACCAATATGGAATATTGCTAAGGATGAAAAATCACGTAACCAATGTTATAGCATACACCATCACACAATATGGAAAAGGCTATAACATCATCATACACTCATCATTTCAAGCATGTACCATCACACATATGGGAAATGCTGAAAACACTAACATAACCAAAACAACTATCAACCTCTTTGACTCTTTTTTCTTTTTTGGAGAAAACTCATTTCATTTTTAGCGTACACCATCACCAATATGGAAAATTGCTAAGGTTGAAAAACCACATAACCTATGTTACAGCATACACCATCACACAATATGGAAAAGGCTGTAAACATCATCATACACTCATCATTTCTAACATAACCAAACCAACCAACAACCTTTTTGACTCTTCTTCTCTTTTGGGGAGAACTACATTGGCCTGAGGGCCTTAAAACAGGGGCTATGTAGGCAAAACTCAGTTGACATGGGGTCTTCTGAGGTTAGTTCAGCCATTCATTTGTTCATCTACCTGATGGACCAACCATATAACCTTTAACCATGACTTAACATAATCAAACCCAATCCATAACCTACCCTCTTCTTCCCTTTTGGGGAGAACTACATTAGCCTGAGGCTCTTAAAACAGGGGCTATGTAGGCAGCACTCAGTTGACATGGGGTCTTCTGAGGTTAGCTCGGCCATTCATTCGTTCATTTATCTAATGGACCAACTATCTAAACCAGCCCAAAATCATGACCAAACAACCAGCCCTGCCACTATAGAAGTCATTTTAGACTTCACATAGGGCACATTGGAGATCATATACATCTCCTTAACCACAACAAACAACACTTGAGATCACTTATATCTCAGCCTAACTTGACCAATGATCTTGGAGATCATGACTATCTCCTCAGACCACGACCACTTTCGAGACAACTTTTGCCTTGGTTGTTTTGATTACATAGATGTTACCTCATGAATAGTTAGCAAATTGTATGCACCCCACATTATGCCCCTCACATGTATTATCGGATCGCGACCAAGTTGATCCCCAATATTTGTGACATTTTTGTGTTTTCCAGGAGCACTTCCTAGCCTAGGATACTTGGAACACGATGACCATTGGAGCTACAGCTTTGATTGATTAACCCAATCAGCTACCACTAATAAGTTGGGGACTGGTTACTTCGATTTTAGTCCTCCTCGACCATTAGAGCTACAGCTTTGATTGTTTAACCCAATCAGTTACCACTAATAAGCTGGGAACCAGTTACTTCAATTTTAGTGCTCCTCGACCTAGGCCTACGATAATTTGACCTACCTATCAAGTGAAGTGGTATACGCGTAATCTCAACTATTACAGCGTTCACACTCCAACCTCACCTTATCCATCCACTGCCTATCAAATTGGCACCCGATTTTGGGTTCCCTTCTCTCGATTCTCGCTTTGAGGGGGAATACCTC